>JARWIR010000007.1:39764687-40364687 GCA_029959085.1 Nemophila menziesii | reverse complement strand
ACATATGCAAGAGGCGTTGCAGACGTTGCAAGAAACACACATATTACTTGTGATATGTTTTTTTTTGTTTGTTGTTTTACAGATCTCACATGGATTAAGTTGTGTGGCTTTTTATTTTAATGAATGAATTGAAGCTATTAACACATCTTATATTCATTTTCATTTGTATATCCCCATGGTAGCAAGCGTCCCATTACTCAAATAAAACTAAAATCAAGTCATACTTAGATGTGGTAGGTCTACTTTACCTTATTACTCATAAACCTCTCAAAAATAAACAAGGTATTGGCTAGTTGAGTTAACCCAACTGGTTATAACAATTAGACTTGTCATACACAACTATATACTTTTATATTACATTAATTCACAAAATCAAACTCAATAACTCAATTTATATGTTATACTCAAATTAAATCCATATCTAACATTTGTTTCAAAGTAGAAAATCATATTTAACCTAGTGTTAATTTACACAAGCAATCACATAATTAATTATGAACAATTTTACAAGAAAAAATGCACTAATAAACCTATAATATACTTTCTTATCTTACTTATCTTGCTTATCAAGTTACGAATATAGTACGAGTTGATTAGTGTGAAAATCCCCTACAAATTTGTGGATTTTGTTCAAATAAGGCATGCGATCTCGAACGATATTTTTGTCTATGAAATGACTAAGATTTTGGTGTGATTTTTAGTCGAAAAGTGGGAGTGAAAAATCTGTTAGGCTGTATGCGTATTTTCTGTTGGATAATATTAGTTTTCAAAATTTTATTAGACTAGGGGTAAATTAGTCAAAATAGTGTGTAATATTTAACATACGTCTTAACCGCTTATAACTCCGATATAATGTCTCTTTTAGTCATTCACTTATATATAAATATCATGTTGGAAGAATCTAAAAGAATTATATTCTGAATATACCACGCATGAATTATTTAATTAAGTTTAAGTTTAAATTTAAATTATTAATTTTTTGATATAATAATTCAAATAATAATGTTTTATTATTATTAGAACATATAAATTCTTAATAAAATACATTATCAAATATAAATATATTTATTTATGCTCAAAATATTGTTAAACAATGTTATTTTTTATATAAATAATTATTAATAATTCATATATGTTAATGATTGACTGACAAAAAAAATTAATGATAATATTTAATATATATTATTGAGTTTTAGTAATTCAAGAAAATATTACATACTAAATAGGTATCTTGAAATTCTATAATATTATTGTAGTTTCATGTAAATCTTTAATTGTGAATTAAGAATACATCAAACTTTTCTTTTAAAAAAATGAGGTGTTATGTTGAAAAATATTTTAATTTTTTTAGTTATTCTATAAATACAAAAAATTGAAATGTTAAATATAATATTGGATGCTTTGAACATATATGAGGAAACTAGACTATTATATGCTCTTCAATTATTCTATTTCTTAATTAACCTTAACTATTGTCCAAAAAAAAAAAAAAAAAAAAAATTAACCTTAACTAATAAATTTTAATTTTTTAAAATTTTTAAAAATATTAATTACTAAAATATTACAATTAAAATAAAATATTTAATTTAAAATTTTATCTAAAACTTTCAATTTTTTTAAATTTCAATATTACTTAGTAACCTAGATACAATGGTAAAACGGTTTATTTGTCACACCATCCCCTACTGATTCCAATATTTTTTCAATCGTCCAATTAGCTTGTAGTGAGTAAGGGTTTTGGTTTCATGTATTTATGTGATACAAATGATTTTGTTGTAATATATTTTTTAAATTTTTTATTGATTTTTTTATTTAATAGATATTAAAACAAAAGTAAAAGTAGTTACTTATGAAATTTAAGTTCTCAGTAATATTTGCCTTTTAAAAGACTTTTGAAAATTAGTACCAATGCCATTAGAGTATTTAAAATACCCTAAAATTGCTCTTAGATGTATAATTAAAAAATCCCTTAAAACATTTTATTTATTACACAGGAGGTCCTAAGACTAGATAAAATATGAAATACCTATCTAGGAAAATCTATAAGGTCTCTTTCGAAATCAGATGAGAAGACTTTTCGCGACACTTTCCATAAGCATTTGTCTTTCACTAACGCACTCCAAATACCATCCGGCGGATCCATAAATATAATACGGGTATTCCTTTTTCTCGCCCATTGTCTTACTAATCAGTCCGCATAATGGTTCGCCCCCCGGAATATGACCTTGATATTAAAATTTCTGTTTGCACTCAAAAACTTCCTTATCTCTCCTACCTGAAAAGCCATTCTACCTCCCGCGCTCGCTCTCTGTTCGATTAAGTTCAAGGCCTCTCTAGAATCTGTTTCGATATCTAATTCCCCAACTCTCAAATCAACAGCCATTTTCATCCCTTCATATACCGCGCTCAACTCCGCTTCCACTATCGATGAACACTTGAAATTCATTGCAAAACCCTTTATCCACATGCCATCCTTGTCCCGTATCAATCCTCCCGCACCACCAATCTTTAGTCTTGCTAGAAAGCTTCTGTATGTATTGAGATTCATACCACAAGTGGGTTTGCTCCATCCAACCCATTTTACCCTATCGCGCGCCATAAAACCCATTCCCGGTTGGGATCGCCATGCCTTCGTGTATTCTACCGCTCTCCACTTAGCCTTGCCAATCAATGCACTCTCATTCGGAAAAAGAGACATTATTAAATATTGCATCATTCCGAGGATTCCAAATCACCCCTAATAATGCACTAAAAAACACATTGCATTCAATACCATCAAAGATACCTTTTTCTGATACATTTTTAGTCCAGCACTTAATTCGCTGCTGCTGATTTGCTTGTGTACCAGGCCGTTGTGATGCTGATGTTCCAAAGACCTTAGCAGTTCTCCACATGCCGCACCACCTGATGAAGACACCCTAATGATTCTCAAACTCATTTCCAGCCCTTGTTGCTGATCTGCACTCTCCCGGATCTGCAGCAAATGTAGACACTGTGCCAGCTCCTCAATGTTATCTAAATTACTCACACCAGTCCCTGGTCTTGACCTTCCCCCTCTCCCATCTATACTTGCATATTATACACCCACTTGACCTAACCGTGCCTTCCCAACTCAGCTTCCTCTCTACCCATCTGAAACACATGAACATTATTACCTACCTCTAAATCCCAATTATCTACCCCTGGAGCCACTCGATTCGCCCCTCCCACACACCTTCTCGCCCACATAATCTCCCTCCTAACTTCCGCCCAAACTTTCACCACCTGACCCAATACTTTGAATAATAAAAAAGCATATTCCTTACAGTCACCACACCATGAACATAAACCAGATACAACGATACCTCTTTTGTGCAAGTTCATTCTGGTAGCTAAACGCTCATGTACCGCCCGCCACACTAGAACCCAAATATTCTCCAGACATCTCAACTTCCATATTTTACCCCATATGATAGAACTTTCCCCATCATTTTCAGGACATTCCCAAAGAGCTTACCTTACCGTATATCTCCCATGTGATTCATTTTCCAAAATAATCTCATCATTGCCCTCTCCATCCAAGATCACGTTTTTAGCATCTATTTCCACAATCTTACTTGGCGGGAGAAGCGCTTGAAACATGTTCCAATTCCACGTACCGTCGTCATTTACATACTCTCTAACCTTTTCCAATCTCATCTCCCTTCCGATCGGGAGACCAGCCCATTCAATTAGCGGCGTGTCCCCAACCCACATATCCGTCCAAAATCCAATCTTAGCCTCATCATATAAGGACCATCGGAATCCCCATCTAACTACGACAATACCTTCAACGATGGCCCGACTAACCTATCAATTATATACCCTCGAGACATACTGGAATGTGCTATTACAAAAATACTTTTGACGCAAAGCAGTTATCTACAACGAAGATTCTTCCATGATCATCTTCCATCCCAATTTCCCAAGCAAAGCCCGATTCATATCCTCCGCTTTCTAAAATCCTAATCCGCCCTAGTCCTTTTGTGAACATACTTTATCCCAAGACACCCAGCTTATTTTTCTTTTTTCCTCAGTTGACCCCAAAATAAAATCATGAACTATTTGATCTATTTCTTCACATATGTAACGTGGCATTACCTCCACTTGCATTATGTAGACCGACACCGCGCTCAAAATCGACTTAGCTAATGTGATTCTTTTGGCTAGCGATAACAAATTCCCCTTCCATCCTGCAAGATTCCCTCTTAGTCCATTCATCCTTTCTCTATAGAAACCTCGGGGTCTTCTTCCTGAAAGGATAGGGACGCCCAGATATTTGCCCAGACCTTCGCCTCTGCAGTATCCACTCCTATTAGTCATATGATCTGCCACTCCCTCATCCACGTTATTGGAGAAGTAAATCAACGACTTCTCTTTGCTCACCGATTGACCCGCGTCACGACAGAATTTATCTAACGATTCCCGTAAAATGTCAAAATTCTGATTAGAAACCTCAAAAAACAAGATTAAATCGTCTGCAAAAAAGAATATGAGATAAATGAATCCCCCCTGAACAAATCCGTAGCGGCTTCTACCTTCCCTCCTCCACCAACTGCTGGATGAACCTAGAAAATCTTTCCATGCAAATCGGGAATAAGTAAGGGGATATCGGGTCTCCCTATATGATTCCTCGTTGTGGAAGAAACACCTCAAGTTGTGATCCATTCCATAACACACTAATGTTGTTCTGCTCCATGCCTGACATGATAAGCTTAACCCATTCTCCCGGTATCCCTACATCCTCCAAAGACTCCTTAATAAAATCCCAACGAAGTCTATCATATGCCTTAGCTAAATCCACTTTAATAGCCATGTAACTCTTCTTCCATTTAGCATGCCTCATCAAGTAGTCTATCTCGCTGACCAAAACCACATTATCAATCGTAGATTGATTAGGAAGAAAACTGTTCTGATAAGATCCAATATAGCTTGCTAATATAGGTCTCAAACGATTAACCATCACCTTTATGTACAACTTATAACTCACATTAATTAGGCTGATAGGTTTGAACTTTGAGATATACTCCGGGTTATCTAACATCGGAATTAGGTGTATGAATTTACTAACACCTCTCTAGGGAAAAAACCTGACCTAATCGCTGTCCTAATCATGGTGCACATCGAAGGTCCCACGGTGTCCCAACATTTTGGAAAAAACCCGTTGTCACCCCATATGAACCATGTGCTTTATGCGGATGCATCTGAAATAGGGACACTTTTATCTCTTCATTTGTTATCCATGCTATAAGCGTACCCACTTGCTAACGGTCCAAAGTACTCAATCTTGGGAGAACGAAATTCGAGTCCAACGCATCCTCCAAGGTGTATAAGGACTTAAAAACTCTCGTACCCATCTCTCTTCCTCCACCTCCTCGTCAATAAACTCATGATTGTCATTCCGAAATCGAAATTTACTCTTCTTACCCTTCTTTACCATAACTGAAAGGTGATAGAACCTGGTGTTCCTTTCCCTAAGTAAATCCAATCTGCTCTCGACCTTTGAAACCAAAATAACTCTTCCTGCTCCAATAATCTGTCATACTCTCTAGCTAGACGATTTTCCAAAGTGATTAATGAACTATTATACGAAATCTGAATTGCCTTCCGTATACCCTTTATTCTCGCCATAACTCTTTCCTTTTTTCTGGAAAATGTCTCCAAATACATCAAATTCCTACTTCTCCAACCCGATTCTCATCGATTCAAGATTCTCCTCCAATGTTACTTGTCCTCCCTTCCACGTATCCTTTACAAAGTCTTTGAAACTATTATGCCGCGCCCATGCACTCTCGAATCTAAAACATCTAGGTTTTGATTGCTGGTTACGACTCGAATCCAAGATAATGAGTATAGCAGCATGATCCAAATTTATCCTTGGGAGATGAATTACCTTTGAATTAGCAAACCCAGTCCTCCATAAACTATTACCATAGGTTCGATCAAGACGCTTAAGTATTTGTACACCTGTATTCCAAGAATTACTCCAAGTAAAACCTGGCCCTTCGAACCCTAAATCAATCAATCCGCAAATACTACACCATCGTACAAACTTACTCATCAACGGTATAACCCCTTCCATTTCTCCATACTTATCATCTAACTCTCCAATTTGATTAAAATCGCATACCACCAGCCAAGGCTCCTCGATACTATCCGTCGCCTCTTCCAAAGCATCACTGGTGGGTCTTGAGGTGTTACAAAATTAAGTATTGAAAATAAATGAACCACTGCACTGAAAGTGCACAGTTGTCCAAGTAATACTCTGATAAATCGGGTTGTTATTAGTTTATTCACAATGTTATTTTTAAGGCCCAATTGAAAAAGAAAAATCTATAATAGTCCTATATCTAATTTTCAGGTTTGCTTTTCACCCTTATACCTTTTTTGTCTACAGAGAGAAACATTATGATTTTCGTTGGGTACATGTCCATTTAATCCGTACCAATTTTTGTAAATTAACCAGTGGTGTACGTACCCAATACATGCTAAATGTAATTCATTATAAAGTGGGTACGGTCCCATGCAATTTATTAATTGTTATTAAGTCATTTTTAATTGATATGAACCCAATTCAATCTTGTCCATGTCAAAGTCTAGGTAGTTGTCCATGTCAAAGTCCAAGTGGCTTCCAACTCGAATAACAACAGGTATGTGTATCTAGGTGGTACGTACCCAATTCAAACAATAGCATGTGCGTGCCCAGATGGGTACGCACATAAGGAAAATAATAATAGGGGTGTACCAGATAGGTACGCACCCAATTAGTCCGTCTCCAGCAACTGCAAAAACAATTCAATAAAATCTATATAAAAAAATAGTAAATCTTTTCATACGCAACATTGAAACAAAAAAAGTAAAAAACTCTTCACGCTCGGTGCATACCCAGGTGGAACAAAAAGAAATCAGAAATAAAAAACAAAAAGTAAACCTCTTCACCTTCACTGGTGGAACAATAATAAAAAAACAAATAGGAGATCTTTTCACACTCGGTGGAAAATAAATAAAAAATAAATAAAAAGTGAACGTTAAAAAACAAACACGAGGTTTGTGCGAAGACCTGAGATGGGAAGGGATTTCTTATGCAGGTTGCGGCGAGGGAGAGCGGTCCACGAACGACAGTGGAGTACGGTCACCGAACGGTGATTAGATAACGGTACACGAACGACGGTTTCTTTCGCAGTGGAAAATGACGGTTTTCTTCTGCAGTGGAGAGCATTGGTTTTCTTTGGGCTTGATGGTGGTGGAGAATGGCCCACGAACGGCGACGGTTTTCTTTGGCAGTGGAAAGCGGTGGTTTTATCGTGCAGTGGAGAGAGGCAGGTTTCTTTGGGGAGAATGGTCCACTAGTGCCGCCGGTTTTATTTATGCATGGCAGTTTGTTTGTGGGAAGGTGAGATTTAGGTGTGAAAAGATGCGTTGGTGGAGAATAGTCAACTAGTGTCGCCGATTTTCCTTGTACAAAAAAGCTTGTTAGTGGAAGATTAGATGTGGGTGTGAAGAGGGGGAAGAGAGGGGGAGAATAGTCCATGCATACTCCACACTGTGGCAATTTCTTTTGGTACGAGAACGAAAAAAAGAGGGAGAAAGATAATGGGATCCGATCTTTCATTGGTGTTTTGTTTTGATTTTAGTTTTTTTTAAATGTAAATAGAGGAAAGAAGGAAGGTTATATGGTCAATAATTGTTTTTTAGTTCGTTTTCATTTAGGTACTTAATAGGGGGCTTTTGTAAATATTAATGATAGGACCAAGTCCTTTAAAAATAAATCCCCTAATCATGGCATATTCTATCAAATGTCTCTTTTGAAAGTCTAAATCATGACATACTTTATCAAATGTCTCTTTTGAAACTAGACTTGTAGAATAAGCATGGTATGGTTCGAATAATTGTAACAAACAAAGAAATAGAACAAATATATACTTAAACCATTAACAAATTCGAACTAGAATTATATTTAATAATATCATTTTTTTTATGTTGCAAGCTATTTTTGGTTAGTTTTATTTTCTCATGAGACTAATTGCTTTTTTTTAACCTAAAATCGTACCAATATTACTTTATTGAGACCAAAGCTCGCACATCCCCTTATCAGTTCATTCACGTGATCAGAATTGAACCCCATACTTCTATTTTCCAGATGTTCTCGTGATAAAATCAAAAGATTCTTTTAGCAATAACCAAGAATATAGAGAAGAATTAATGATTAATTTAGAAGCATAACTGAAAAAATAACAAACTCTTATTAATTTTTGTAGTATTTATTTTTGATAAGACAAAGTTTTGTTTTATAATTGCGAAAAATATAACCGAAATATAGAGTATCAATTTCTAATAAAAGCTAGTGAGATACTAGCTTCAGTTTAAACTGGTGACTATCGATGGTTATTATATTTCCCGGTAGATTTTGATCAACTTTTGTTTTGACAATAAAAAAGATCAACTTTTGTGAGAACGTAGGTTGCACGTGTTTAGTGTGTCTCGCAAATTTACGGGAAAGAATTAATTTTCACCGTAAAAACTAAAAATATTTAAAACAATCCTTGACCATATCCAAAGTTCATGATATGGTTGGGTTTATGTTCAAAATGATCAAAACCTCCAGCACCACCATGATCAACATTAGTCGCAGCTTCAGTCAAAAGAGAACGAGTATTAGCAGCATGATGATCATTCACAATCCTACTAGCCTGTTCAGTAACATTCTTCTTCAACACTTCCATGGATTCTTTAAGTTGTTCAAGCTCATGTAAATTAAGTGTATTTATAGGATTTTCCCACCAATAATGATTTTGTTGATTTGCCGCTTTTCGCATAAGATCAAGCGTTTCACCTCTTTTCTTCTCGACTTCTAATTCATTAAGGATATGCGTGAGTTGCACATTGAGTTCAGAAACACTAGCGTCACGATGAGGAGAAGCTTGATTTGAAGTTTGTAATGCATTTGAGTTTGGAAAATGACGAGTGAAAAACCTATCTATAATTTGTTCAACATTAGGGTGGCCAAAAGAGAAGACTTTACCCGCTGGTGAAAAGACTACAATAGCAATCTCAACTCCACATAGTGTGCAAAGCTCACTGGCTTTCTTGAAAAGCCCAGATCTGCGTTTAGAGAAAGTAACTTGTAAATGATTCTTGATCTCTATTTTTGCAATTTTGATCTTTTGACGTCCCAAGCTTGGTTTTTTTGCCATGGATAATGATTAACGAGACAACAACGATTTCCAAGTTGTTTGTGTTTTGAAGTCTTGAAGAGATATGCGAACAATTTATAGGATCTTGAAAGTTCACTCTGAAAGTTGGATAATTTAATTGACTTTATATTATAATTTCTTTTTTCTTTTTACATATAGTGTACATTAATTTGGGAGTTAAAAATCTTGTCACTTAATGAAAGGGATTTTCTTGTGATCAGTTTCTCCAAGTTGGCATAATTAGCTATTAAATTAGTGTTTCTAATACAAGGTCAAACTGTTTTGTGTTCTATTGGCACGAAATAATCTGCAATAATTATTAATACGTACTCTAGTGGCTGAAAATATTTGGAATTTGACTTTTTATGGATGAATGAAGAAAATAATTATACAACATTGTCAGCTAATCAAAATCTAATCAGTATAAGAACAACAATTAGAAACAAATTTTAATAGAATCACTTTTTAATTTAGAAAGAAAATCATTTTTAATTAATTTGGTAGCCAAAGAGGTGTCGAAGCAAATATAGTTACTTTACTTACATATCTATCTTTGATGTAGGTTTTAAATTTCAATGTAGAAAAATAATTGGAAGGATATATATATATTTCACAAAAGGAGCAACTCCTGATTCATACTTGGAGCCGAAGGTCGATCTTGGAGTCACACTATAGTGAACGCAATTGGCTTTCCTCGCCGAAGATACTATTTTTGTTTTTAAGTTAATAATCTTTACTATGATAATTATTAAATATCACCCAAATTACATTATCAAAATATTACCATTGTTTTTTTTTCCCTTAAAATACAGAACAGCATATATTAAAAAGAGCAATAATATTATTTCACTTCTGAAAAGGGTAAGATCGAAACACATAATAAAATGTAATTCAAAAATAGAATTAGACACTCAATTAAAAGGTAAACTACACACACATTTTCAACAACTCAATCAATAACGTGGGTTGGTTATCTCCTGACTCACATAAATGAAAGTTTAGAGGTTTCGCCAGCCAATAATATAATATCTTCCAAGATCGACAGAGATTTCTAGTCTGCTGCATTGGTGGGGGACTTGATGACTTGGATCACGACTAAAAAATTGCTTCTGACGGTGACACGGCCAAAAGTCAACTGTCTAGCATACAAAACTGAACTCCTGATGGAGAAGCACACGACAATAGAAACGGTACAAGGGTAGCGCGACTAGTTTGTCCATAGACAACAACCCCCTCATGGTCTCTATCAATTAAAGCAGTAACAATTTCATGAGGGTCCATGACTGCGTTTATATTGAGTTTAATGGTGTCCTGTAAAGGAAACATCCAAATAGAGATGTCAATAATAACCGCGAAATCATGGGGACTAATAAGGGGAAGGGTGGGAGGGGGTGGATGCAGAATATGAGTAAGAAAATCATCTAAACTATTACTCAGTTGAATGAGAATAGTAGGAACATGTATATTTTTTTATTCCATAACAAATTTGTTTCGTGTCAACCAGATAGACCAACAAGTAAAGGTTATCCTAGATAAATTTCTTTTATCTAAGCGCCATTCTTTGCGTAGTTAGATGTAAGGTATACGAGCCACTGGTCAAACTGAGACTTCTCAAAGAAATTCACCATGGTAGGTAGAATCCCTTAGTCTAAAATTCTATGATATATGAGCATTATAAAACTCTCGACTGATCCGTCAACGAAGTGACATATACTGCATGTAGGGGACATCGCACACTTTCTACGAGAGTTGTTGCGTAGGGAGAGCGTTAAGGCAATCTTTCCAGAGAAAATATTTTAGTTTCAGAGGAAGTGTACCCTTCTATATCTTATTCCGGATCTCTAGGACGGGGGTGCATAGGGCTTTTACTTGATTGTTTGGGCATCCGTTTTGCGGGCTAGGTATTTTAGAGCTTGTATATACTCGATCTAGCCAAATATATCTCATTCCTAGAATGGGGCCAAATCAACTGCTCAGGTCATAATATACAAGGGAGAAGGATAACTTGAACTAATTGAGAATTTTGCATGTCCATGACCTGGGAGATTAGCTTAGCGTCCCACTGCTGTGTTCCTTGTGAAGAAGTCCAAGTGTTAAATTCTAGGTTAATAAGTTCATAGACTTTCATAAAAAGATTGTCCAACAATGAAGGATTAGGGGAATATCCTTGGAGCCATGGATCTTGCCAAATGGCTACTGTAGATCCTCACTAATAGACCATAGGGTTGAATCTAGAAGAAAAGATTTTTCCTTGATTATGGTATTCCATACCCACGAGGTATGGTTCCACATTGACGCGCTCTAAAATGAATTATCCAGGAAGTAAACTCCTATTAGAGTTTGATATACCAGTGAATCTGAGTCTTCTAGGATTTTCCATGCTAGCCACCAAGGCCAGGTTATAGCCTAGAAATCATTTAGTCTTAGGCCACATTCGGGTATTTGAGTATCTTGCTCCTTCAGAAGTTTGCCACTAGGGAATTTTGCTTTTTAACGATGGGTTATGGAGTTTTAGAAGTGACATCAAGTAAGTTGGGAGGGCATTTAGTGTAGCTGCCATAAGAGTGTTTTCCCCTTCATAGTGGAAAGAGACTTTCCAACCTCTTAGTTAGAAATGGACCCTTTTGTTAGCCAATCTAATCCTCCAACGCAAGATGACTCCCACTTTGTTTGAATTCCAATGAATTTGCCCATGTCTGTTACTTTTCGAACTGTGAAGGTGTTAGTTATAGAGGCTCAATGTTGAACACAAGTGGTGGGGATTAAGAACAGTGAGTACTTTTGCAGATATACAGATGGTCCTGATGCAAAGTAGTATATATATATATATAAAATATTTCCTTCAAAATCCGGGAGTCACGTCCATTACACTAAAATAAAAACAGTGAACCGTATGTGAAGCAAAGGTGAGATAGAAGAGGAAATGATTGGACGATGTGATACCGTTTAAGGTTTCCAAAAGAGAGTTGCTCATTAATAAGACAAGTTAGAGTGTGGGTGGACAAAGAAAAGAGGTAAGGATATTATGATTTTCCTTGACGAATGCCTCTTAAAGGGCTGAACGGGGCAAAAAAAAAAATTCATTCATAGTCATATTATAGGAAACCGAGGAGATGCATTGCATGAACCATCCTACCCACGTTAAGTGGAAATTTATACTCGAGAGAACTTCTAGGATAAAGTCATAATTCATCTTGTCATAATCCTTGAGCATATCTGCCTTTAGAATGCCAAACGATTCTTTGCATTAGGCTTAAGTCGTTTAAATTTGTAGAGAACCTCATGCACAACGATGACACTGTCATGTGTAGCCCTATTATAGATGAAGATAGTTTGTGTCGGAGACACAATCTTACTCATCGAATGTTTAAGATGGATAACCATCACCTTCGTGTATATAAAATTGGCATAGCTAATGGGTAGAAATTCACTCAGCAAAGTAGGATGATAACTTTTAGAATAAGGACTATAAGAGTCTTATTCAAAGGCTCAAGGTTACGAGAACCCTAAAATAAATCTTGGCAAAGTGCTAGAATATCCGGTATTAGGAGATATCAGAAACACTGGTAGAATCATCCACTAAAGCTATCAGGGCCGGGTGACTAGTTTTCCCGCAAGCTCCAAGTCGCCTCTTTAACTTCTACCATAGTAATGCCTCGAGTCAAAGATACATTGTTGGCATGGGATACAAGATAGGAATGCCAATCAATAAAGAACTAATTAATTTTGCGTTGACTTTTGGTAGATTATCTAGTAGAAGTTTTCAACCAATATTTATCTTGTTAATTGATATAAGTTTTTAATTATGAGTAGAGTAAATACAACTGTTACCTAGCTGTACTATGTCCCGATTGACTACTTGCCCCCTGTTTTTAAAAATGCGACTGCTTACCCCATATACTAAATTTTCGTGAGTTTTTACCCCACGTGTCCCCCACTTAACAGAATCCATGCACGTTTTCGTGACTATTTACCCCTATACTAAAATATACGAAAACTTAGCATAGGGGGTGAATAGTCACCACAACGTACATGGATTCCGCTAAGTGTGGGTAACGAGTCATGAAAACTTAGTATAGGGGGTAAATAGACAATATTTTTAAAATAAGGGGTAAGTAGTCAATCGGGCCATAGAACATGGGGTAACAATTGTATTTACTCTTATGAGTAATTAGATATATGTCCTACTCAACCCCTCTAGGACCTTTAACACTCAAAACAGGCAATCTCCAAGTAAGATGGAGGAATTAGGGAAGCATCTAGGTCGAGAACCTGAATAGTTCGAACAAGGGGGGAACCCAGGCTTAGAAGATCACCTGAGTGATTAATTACGGAGAGGGAATCTATATGTCTGTAATTACGCAAAAAGAATTTTTAATATGAAATGGTGGAGGTCACTAGAGAAACACCCAAATAGAAATCCCTTGAATTTGGTTTCTCGCTCTTATTAATGTGAGAATCATTACAGGTAGGAGGCAATGGCATTTCAAAGAATTACAATAAGTACTAGAAGAAGCAATACTATAATCCAAGGTCACGAAAGGGAGAAGGTAACTATTATCTAATACATAACCTAATTAAGCGTGATTAGAAGCAAAAAGATTGCAATTGATCTTTGGTGAAAACAATAAAGTATTATTATAATACTTACAATGAGATAGATTTGAAGAGCTAGCGGTGGCCCGACAAGGTCAACCAGGGTAAGTTTATGAATCTTCCTAGCAGACTCCCCTTGTTCAACCAATGGAGATGCGAGAGATTCAGTATTATCCCTCTCAATGCAATCTTATACTATGTTATTGGAATGAATCTAGAAAATTAAGTTAGGGAAGTCGAGCTTCTCTAGGTTCACCCCTTGGTTCCATACTTGGAGAACAACATGCGCCCTTTAACGATCCATGGACGATTATACCAAGCAATAGATCAATCCTCTTCAAAGTGCAAAAAAAATAACACACATATTAAATTTTAGGTCCTTGGCAGTCTCAAGGCCTAATAGGCCCCATTAACAAGTCATTTTCCTTTCCAACGCTGGAGCATCCATCTTCTTGGTCGCTAGAACTTTTTTATCCGAGCATAAGGGAGGGAGGAAGAGACCTTTAGTAGGATCACATTGGAGTTTGACTCCTAAAGAAATCATATGAGGCTTTGACGGAGATTGACTTCTAGATCCATTAGATTTGTATATATCAGATCTTGGTCTTTCAGAAGGTAATGTGAGTTTTCGTGAGGCCATCACTGAATTTTGATTAAGAGAGAAGAATAGAGAATGAGACACAAGCTTGATGATTGAGAATAGAGTGGAGAAACGAGAAGATTTCCTGCTAAGTGCCAAAAAATGTACTCGTATTAGTGTATCCATGACAATCATTGGTAAAATCCAAATGATAATGGTACGATCAAGCAGATTTTGAGAGAAATCAAGTTTCAAATGGCAAGTATTGATAGAAAACCTGATCAGAAAGGAAGTTTTGATCGAATCAAGATAAAAATGGAAACACAAATTAATTTAGACCGACTATGATTTTCATTTTTTTAGGTTTCCAAGGAGCAAAGATTACTCGTAATAACAAGATAAAAATGGAAACACAAATTACTTGAGACCAACTATGATTTTCATTTTTTAGGTTTCCAAGGCGCAAAGATTACTCGTAATAATATATTAGTGTGGACCTTGATAGAATAAAAAGCAGTGATAAGATCAAAAAATATATAGATATCAAGGTTGGTAAGACAAGATTTAGTAGAATCATGTATAGAAAGGAATATTCTGATCGACACAAGATCCAAGGGAAGACTAGATCGATTGAGAACAAATACATATTTCATGGGAATTCTAGGGTTTTATGGGAGTGTGTTTAAATGATTTATTGGAGCGTTTTGATAGTAATGGGTGAATTCTAAATATTGTAATAATAAAAAAGAAAAAAATTATGTTATTAAATCACCTAGTCCACTTAAGAGATGATATTGTATTGATATAATTAATATTAATAATTAAAATTATTATTTATTTAACGTTCACTTATCGTATTATTTATATTTTGACAACACATCTCGTAAAACTGACATAGGAAGTCATTTTATCTTTCGCTTAATATCTCGTTAATTCACAATCTAACTTTTGTCTATTTCCCTATTAAAACATATGCATGATGTAGTAATGAATTTTTGGAGTGAAATAAGATTTTTACTATTTTTTCACTACAATTCTCTGGTGGCTGCGGGGCTTATCGCGGTTTATGAGGGACTCAAAATGGATGAGGGGATCAGAATCATGGATATATATGTAGAGGTTGATTTAATTGAGATTATAGGGATGCTAGATCAGGTGACGAGTAGGAGTTGTCCAGGTACTGAATGGGTTGAAGGGATACGAGCAATTCTAGCAAGAAACTTATCCTACGAGCTCAAGAATATATATAGAGAGAGGCAAATGTATGTGATGACACTCTGTCTCACACATGTGCATATCAGGTCCATGGTTTTTCTATGTACATTTATCGTACAATTGGGATTTGACGAATACTCACGAGTAAGACTGAGCAAAACAAATCCGAAAAATCGAGCCGATCCCAAAAACCGAAAATAACAAAACGAAAAAACAGACAAAACTGTTAAGTTCGGTATAAGATTTTTGGAACAAAAAAAATGTATAAGCTTTTCGAAAAATCGAAAAATTCGGCTCGGTTAGTCTTTTCTATGCTAAACCGAATAAAAAACCGAACTGAGAAAAATACAAAAACTAATCATGTCCCTATTTTTTTCTGAGTTTTGAATGATCTCCCATCTATTTAATTAAAGCCCCCCTGGTTTCATTTAAATCTTTAAAAAGATTATGATAAGAGACAGAAAATGGAGTAAAATTTGGAAGAAAAAATGTTCACATATGGCATGCGCCACCCATGAAAAGGTCATAATCTACAAAATATATTTACATAAATTATCAACGATATATCTAAAAATTGATCATTCATTTATCGACAATTCATGAAACTATTGCATATACATTAAATTATATAAATATTTCATATGTTATTATTTGTTTAAAATTTAATGTATAGTATTTATTTTCTAAAAATGAAATTTTCCTACATCGGTCAATTACGTGAAAATTTGACACTTAATATATGGATATGTTAGATAATAGAACTTCTCAATAAGGCGTCCTTAATCCTATCCATCCAGTTACCGAACCAAACACATACCAAAATCGGAAAATATACTGAACCAAACATATACTGAATCAAAAACTGACGCAATCGAATCGATGAAAATCGTTCAATTTTGTAGCAACACCCTTAATAGCCAAACTATTCGGTTGGATAACAGCACCCTTAATAGCCGAACGATTCAGGATCGATTTTAGCCAAAAATTGAGTTGAACTAGACCGTTCTCACTCCTACTCACAAGGTATATATTTGGATGCACATCACCAAGACTGATTTATAGCCCGGGCATGGGAGATAACATTTTAGTGTAACTAGTATTATTCCCACTATATCAAGACCTCATTTGTATGATAAAAAAGTCTTGGAATATAATTTTGTTGTTTAAATAAATTTTATTCGGTTGATGTTTTTGTTAGAGGGTTACGAGTGGTAAAAAATATCCTAATACAAAAATAAAAATATATTTTTACAATTTAAAAGACCCAAATCATTGGTACCGAGAACACCCGATAGTGATACAAAAAACTTATGGTGGCGAAACTGAGTAAACTCGTTGAATATTGAGCAAATTCGTCAAATTGGAGCAAAATGGATCACCATAAACACCATCCTATAAACATGCGTTACCCGAAATGGATCACCATAATCTGCAAAATGTATGCGAGATCAGATCTTGTAGACCTCGATCTATCACGGGGTTTCCCAACACCTAACAGTTCCAAGCTAGGGTTTTAATTATAACGGATGGACCTAGCACTCACCTAAGCCCAACCTGGATTGAACGTCATCAATCATAAAATGTACTTCCAAAGTGGTTCTAGGTTTTTCCCCTTCTTATTTATGTATTTCATGGGGGGAGCTACATGGGAGATCATAATAGGTATTTCAACAAGGTTATTGGAGACTTGGAAAGGAGGCAAGACGTCATTAGGATGGGTTTGTTCTTTAGATTCATAGAATAGTAATGCCTTATAAGATCCTCAATTATGGGACTGTTTAACGTCTCGTAGGCCATCCATGCATGACTTTTTTGAATGGCGGGCCTTGTTAAAATCTCATATGAGGCCCTGATTCTTGTGTAGGGGAGGATGTGCTTTATTTATGTATCAGGATGTGAGGGGTTGTGGTATCCAACAAGGCGGTGGTTATCCTCTCTGGGGGATAAATCATCTCCACAATTGAGTTTTTCTCTATGTACTTGGTCCATGTTAAAATGAGATTTATCGTATTCACCAGGAGACGGGCCATCGGGGGGACCAGTGGGGAGTAAGGGGTATGTCCCTTAAACAAGGTTGTGTCGTTGGTGCTAGGTGATTCATGACCCCTAGACTTTGAGGTTTCTGAGTGGCCTTGGACGCAGCTAATATGATTACGATTCGGTTCACAGGTTAAAAAATCCCTACTGACCCTCTCGATATCGCTTTTGCAGTGAGATTTAGAGGGTAGAATAACTTCCGACGTAGGGGTGGAAATCGGCAGGATCGGATCGGAAAATGTCTTGTTCGGAAATTTCCAAATTTTTTTCGGAAGAGCAAAATCTGATCCAATTCCAATCCAAAAAAAATCGGAATTCAATAATTCGTTCCAATTTCGGAACACACGGAAATTTTCGGAATTTCGGAATTTTCAGAAATTCTCTAAATCTTGACTAACCATCGAATTATTTTATTTATTTTTAAGATACAAAAATCTAAAAGAGTATTCGTTTTTGCAAGACTTGAGGTGAAAAGATAAATTCTATTTTCAACCCATATAATTAGTGGCACCCTTAGTTACTATAAATTGCAAATTAGTCCCTGTAGATTTTATATATGACTTCACTGAACAATTTTTAGCTTGACTTGAAGTGGCAACCGTAGCTAAATTTCTGAATTTTTCTTTGCTCGTTTTAATCACCTCAACATCTGTAGTCACCTCCGCTCGATCATAATACATACACCGCTTAAACTCATGACCAATCGCTTTACATTTAACACATTGCACCAATAATTTTTGTATTCCATTTCAATCAAACAAGCTTTTCCGCACGACAAATAGAAATCAACAACATATTTAAACTCACAAGTGATATCAATATAAATTAATACTCTAGCATAATCAAAATTCTTCCTCAAATTAGTACTCCCTCTGTTTCAAAATGTTTGTCCACTTTGCTTTTCACACGAATTAAGAAATGTAATTATTACACTCCCAATTACAAAAGTAACCTTCATAAAGTGTATTGATATTTTAAATGTGTATTGGAAACATCAATTTTAATTTTTTAATGGGGGTAATAGTGGAAAAAAGAAGAAAAAAATGTCTTGATATTCTAAGTGGACAAACATTTTGAAACTACATTTTTAGTAAGTGGACAAACATTGTGAAACGGAGGGAGTAATAACATGTGCACATTTTTAAAATTTACATATATATATATATATATATATATATATATATATATTATATATTTCATATATTATATATTAGTATATATAAATATTTTAAATATAAAATATTATTTAGGAAAATATTAGGATAACTATCCGGAAAAATAATTGGAAAAAAGCGGAAAAAAATCCGAAATAGAAATCGGATCGGATTTCAAAAATTCCAAATTTTAAATATGTAATTCCAATTCCAATCCAAAAAAAGTCGGAAAAATCGGAAATCGGAATTTCGGAAATCGGAAGGTAAAAGAACAATTCCAAATACCGAATTTTCGGATCGGAATCGGTCGGAAATCGGAAATTTCCGTTCCAATTCCACCCCTATTCCGACGTGTGGATCACAAAGCTTAAGGAAGGGTCTGATACCAAAGGTTTGGGCGCCTGCAGGGGTAGAAAAACCTTGAAAGGTTTGTTCCATACCTCCGAGAGGTCCACCACCTCATCAAGCAACCTCGGGTTGTGGGTCTTCCAACGATAGAGTCAGGCCAAAATCTTTTTTATTACCAATAAAAGATGGATTGGGGATGGGGTTCCTTAGGGAGACATACTTTTAGGAAAGCGCAAGAGATTAAGTTCTACCACATTTTGCATTTTAGTCCCGGTGGGACTATGAAATCTTTTTTTTAGCGGACAAACCCTTGAGATGGGTATTAGTGAATTAGGGGATAACTTTATCGGAGATTTCCAAAACATATTATTCAGCGGGACAATAGGATCAACCACTAATCACCCAAGACATTTAACACTTCTGGAAGCAACTTTTATTTGATATTTCGTAGCTAGTCATTTCGAGCCGAAGGTATTATTGGCTTGTGCAACCATGTAGCTCTTAGATCAAGGTTTATGAATATTTCTTGTACTCCCCATCCTACAGACATGTGATAACCGAAATCGATCATCGTAAGTAGGGCTATTAAAGCACAAAATCAGCTTATCAGAGAGTCTTGCGGCTGAGCGATTATATATCGTAGTAACCAGCTCCCCAAGGGAGGAGAATTTTTAGTTCTGTACTTCTTCCTTTTGTTAATAACACGATTGGAAAAGTGACGTGGTCTACCCATTGGGTCACCTCGGTTGGTTCAAAATCGTATTCAAACTTGGGTTCAATATAGTTTCTGACCAATAAGGTTCTATCTATCTATTTATTTTGAACCGAACAACTAGGTTTTATCTGTCATTTGACTTTCTATGTAAGAAAACAAAAATTACTCCGAATTTATTAGTTAGAGTTACATAATCAAAAAGTTCTATTAACCCAAGTCAAAATAGTTTTTTTTTTACCAAAAAAAGAAAAAAAATCAATCAAAATCCGGTTTATGATGAGATTAATATGAGAATAAAATCTAATTTAACGTTATACAAATCAGCACTACCGTAAATGATGCAAGGAGTTATCCGTCCCAATATTCATTTACATCATCACTCTCCTCGTACTACTATTCTTTCCTTAACTCATCTCCCCATCTTCTCCTCGCCGCCCAATTCCATCAACCTCTCAGGTCTCTCTCTCTTTCCACTTTTTTTTTCTTCTGCTTTTTAATATGATCATATTTTTAATTTAATAAAGAAACCCACATATATGATTTATAAATACGAGTATTATCAATCAAAGATTGATGAGAAAAGGAAAAAAAAAGTGATAATCAGTTGTGTATGTAGAAAACTTGTCTGTTATTGATTTAAATTCTTAGAGTGGCAAATTGATAAAGTTTTAGTTCGCAATTACTCAATTTTTTTCTGGGCATTTGCAGGAAAGAAAAATCTAGTTACAAGTGCTCAGATTGTTGATTTGAAAGGTAAAAAGAAGATTAGAGAGAAACCAATGGCTTTGAAGAAAGAATATCCCGGTTTGAATCGAAATCTTTACCCAGAGATAGAGCCATATAGTACTGGCTTTTTAAAGGTTTCGGATCTTCACAGTTTATATTGGGAACAATCAGGGAACCCAAATGGACATGTGAGTATTTAAGTCGAATATTTATTTTTAGTACAAATTATACCATTTTGGTAGCTTTTTAATGGTCTTTTAACATTGCAGCCTGTAATTTTTCTCCATGGAGGTCCAGGTGGCGGAACTTCAGCAAGTAATCGTAGGTTCTTTGATCCTGAATATTACAGGATCATTCTCCTAGACCAGGTTAATCATTTTCTTACAATAAACCTAGTTACAACTTCATATAATTATATTAATTAATATAATGTGTTTTTCATTCAGCGAGGTTCAGGTAAAAGTACACCTCACGCTTGTCTTATCGAGAATACAACTTGGGACCTAGTTGAAGACATTGAAAAGCTACGAAAACACTTGGATATTCCAGAGTGGCAGGTTAAATATATAATTTAAATGAACTTCACTTTAAATGTGTTTGTTTCAAGTTTTAATCAGATGCATTGCAGGTGTTTGGTGGTTCATGGGGTAGCACACTTTCTCTTGCGTACAGCCAATCACACCCTGATAAGGTTAGTCTAATTTCTTTTTTCAATTTTTTTCATTATTTATTTTTGTATTTTGACTTTATTTCTGAATTTTTAAGGTTACTGGAATTGTCCTTAGAGGAATATTTTTATTACGGAAAAAAGAAATTGATTGGTTTTACGAGGGTGGTGCTGCTGCTATATTCCCAGATGGTATGCATTTTTTAAGATTTTTTTAATAAATTAAATTAATTTGATATTATTTTTACATAATGTGTAAATTTTATTACAGCTTGGGAGTCTTTTAGAGATATTATTCCGGAAGAAGAAAGGGGAAGCTTTATAAAAGCGTATCACAAGAGATTAAACTCGGATGATAAGAAAGTACAAGTAAGGTTCTTTTTGAATGATAACGAAATTTCGTTTTGGTCCTTCATTTTTACTTATCTTTCTGTTTTGGCTTTATTATTTTGTATAGATTGAAGCTGCAAGGGCATGGACAAGATGGGAAATGATGACAACTTATCTTATCCCAAATGAAGAACAAATAAAAAGAGGAGATGCAGATGAATTTTCCTTGGTGAGTTTCGTAATTTAAAGAAATATATGTGGATAATTGTGATTTCTTATTCTTTGTAATTGGAAATATAGGCGTTTGCAAGGATTGAGAACCATTACTTTGTGAACAAAGGATTTTTCACTTCGGATTCATATTTGCTGGATAATATTGAAAAGATAAAGCATATCCCAACAGTAATTGTTCAGGTATACAATTACTTTTCATCTTCATGTCCTTGATATATAAAGAAACTTAATAAACAAGTGTTTTTATTTTACATTGGTGTTCAGGGAAGGTATGATGTTTGCTGTCCGATGATGTCAGCATGGGATCTTCATAAAGCTTGGCCTGAGGCTGAATTTAAAGTAAGAGTCTTCGATCTGATATATTCATTAATATCATAATTTTGTGACAATTTTTAGTAAAATAAAATACTAATTGTTGAGTATGTTGTATTTGATAGGTTATTGCAGATGCTGGACATTCAGCTAATGAGCCTGGAATAGCAGCAGAATTAGTTGCTGCAAATGAAAAGCTGAAGAAAATTACGGGAAATGGACTTTGAAGACACTCTTATTGCATGTTTCTTACTGGTTTCTAATTAATTATGCAAATTTTCCCTTGAGCATGTATATCTCGGGATGTATATCTCGGGTTGTTGAATGTGTTTTGAATTCATGTTTTTCTGTGTTTACCCAACAAAAGTGGACTTTCATGAAAAGGAAACTTTTTGAAAGAGCAAATTATTTGTCCCCATTCACTAATGAGAAATGTTCATGCTTTGTGTCCACAACTAGATCAGAAACAATAATATATAACTATATACCTTTTATGAATTCCTTGGAAACTTCTATAGTAAATGGAATATAAAGAATTGTGATCAATCAAATATTGCAAAGCCCTACTTATAGTTTAGAACCAGTTGGGCACAAGGAAAATATTTCCTAGGTCTATATATAATATTAAATTTAACCTAGTCAAGATTCTATTAGATGGTCAATCTTGACTCGCTCCTTCAAACGATCACAATCTACAAGAAATCAATTTCAAATGAATATACTGATTACAAGTTTTGTTACAATAAATTTCTATAGCTCTAAATTAAGACCCCTCAATAATACAACAAACCAAGAAGACTTGCTTTAAAAAATTGCAATGAGCAAACATAAAATGTCACAATAACAACATAGAAAAATAATAATACACCCAACTAGAAAGGTTGTGATGATGAAGATGAAGGTCAGGTCATGCTATTTCCTTCGCACAACTCCTTGGTCTATGCGAGCTATGAAAGTTCGGTCCCTTTGGAATTGTTACTGCTCTTTTTTTCTCTTCTAAATCTCCTTTTCTTTTTGGTTTTGAGCTCTCCTTTAAATCACTAAGAATTCTTCTTTCTCCATCATTTCGAGTCTTCTCCAGCTTCACATCTTTCTGTTTCTCATTTCCCTGAAATTCAAATTATATGTCAGAACATATTTTATATTCTATACTGAAAAGGCATATTATATTTACATACATGAACACTCTTTTCAAGCTTTCTAGAATTATTTCCATCAACAAATCTTGAAGCTTTGCCATTTTCTTTAGTATTATGAGCTTGAAGCTGCACTTTTTTCTCCAAGTTAGCTTCCTTAAGAATCCCCCTTTCCTGAACAACAAACTTATATTAAAAAAAAAACAAAAAAATTTTATGTTGTCAATTCATGAGTAACAATTACTTACATCAGTTCTGAATCTAAAAGGTTTCGGATTTGTAGCCTTCGGTTTCTTAAATTTCATTAAAGATATATCCTCTTTCAAATTCTTCTCCAATTTCTGAACATTTTACATACTTCATTATAATAAACCTAAACACAAAGGGCCTTAAATCAATATAGAAAGTAAAAAAAGTTAATACCTTTTTTATATTTCCTAGTGCCTCTTCCATGCCCTTTTTTCTTGTCTCACTATTATTGTGTTCAAGACCCCTGAAGAAATACAAAATGAGTCTTCCATTAAGATTCATATTAAATATAAATAGAATAAACAATACTTTTCAAATATACAATGTAACGTTACAAACCTATTCTCATCAAACACTGAAGCATTTTCCTTATCATCGTCACCTAGTACTTCTGTCTGATCAGTACTTGGTAAATCTGAACTTTCTAAACCCGTTTCTTCTATTTTCTGAACTGTAAATTTGCATTTTTCTAATTCTTTTTTGGCATTAGGAAGCTCTTCATTAGCTTCTGTTTTTGTTAAGTTTCCTTTAATAACCCTCTTCAAAGATCTTGCTGGTTTTATTTCCTGAGCACTAAGAGTTGGTTTTTTTTTCTCACTACTTTGATCCTTAAACGTGACTCTTAATTTTCTCGAAGATTTAGGTCCCGGTTCCTTATCAGACTTGCTAGAACAACCCAAAACACGTTTCTTTTTACTCGATAACTCGAGCTTCTTCATTCCATCACATAACTTAGTTAAAGGTGTTTTTAACTCAACTGAGGTCTTAACTAAAATGCCTTTCTTTGGCGAGTTAAAAATCAAAGCTTTAGAAACTGTACGAGTTTTCGGAACTGTAAGAGATGATGGTTTTGGATTTTGAACACTTCGAAAACCATTTGGATTTGGAAGACACTTTTTGTGACTTGGTGTTGTGAGATATTTAGCAGCTACTTGCTTTGTTCTTGCCATAGGTGTAGTAGATGTAGTTGAAGTAAGCTTTTGTTGAGGCTTCACTTTGACTTTTGCTTCTTGGTCAACTAATTTTCCAGAAAATGATGAAATTAGAGCTAATCTTGAGATTCTAGACTTTGAAGATTTTGGTGGAGCTGAACCAGGACATTTCTTTATATTACTGGAAAAATCAAATCCGTATTAAACTATAAGTTACATATATTCAAAATCAATCTAATTAAGTGATGTGTGAGAACATATGTAATTTACATACCTTGAAGCAGTTCTATTTAGGGCCTTTTGAAACTTCACATTTGGACTTCGAGCTGCCATTACCTGTATAAACTAGTGGTGTAAAAAACGTAGACTAATTTTCACAAATAATAGCATTATAAAGAAGAAGAGATCCAAGAACTAACCCGAAGAACAAAATTCTTTGAAATTGCCTCAGGATCTATCTCTTCCTCATGTTTTTGGTCACATCCTGAAACAGGGAAAATTGAGATGAATTAGAAATATGATTCAATTAAAACAAGGTATAATAGGCAATTTTAAGAGACTTTCGAATTTCATAGGCGAAATTTTACTGTCAGATTTACATAAAAGTAACGATAAATCATGAAAAGAAGAAGGTAAAGATTGAAGATTATACGGACCTACACGTAAGCAGAACCAGTAACGGTCATCGGGGTGGTAGTGATCGGAGGTGGTGAAATCAACGAACTTTGGAGCTTCTATATTCTCATAAAACTCCTCATTTGCTTCTTCTTCTCCTTCTTCATTATTGTCGATATCCATGTTGATAATTGCTTGCACTTCCTCAGCCATTTCGCGGTAATGCTCTGATTGTGTGGTGGTAGAGGGAGGAGGAGCGTCGAGGTACGCTTAGAGAGAGAGAGAGAGAGAGAGAGAGAGAGAGAGAATCGCGTTACTTTGGAAGAGATAAAGTGAAGGGGCAAGTGTGAATTTTAAAAACCAAACATGTCTGTAAGTAGCCGTTACAATCAGAATACTCTCTCCTTGGAAATATTGGTAATAAACCCTATTGGAAATATTGGTAATAAACCCTAAATTCAAGGATCATCGGGTAATTATAAAATCTACTATCATTTTTGTATTTTTCTTGCTATGTTATAAAATTAACGGCGATAATTCGAAATATAGAGAAATATAATCTCGTATTCTTATTCATTGGAATTTAGAATGGTTACAATATGATATGAATATCGAACTATATATATAGAAAACCGTAAGTAACTGCGCAGCTACTAGCTTAAGCTGCTGCGCAGCTGCACTGCAAGTCACTTATACACGTTACTACTTTATCGGGTATATCGTTGGTGTATATCCACTTAATATAATATTTTATAACACTCCCCCTTGGATATCACCAACGAAATTTTGAAGTGAGAGATATAATATATGATTGCCTCGTTAAAACCTTGTCAAGAAAACCCATTGGGACAAAACTTGATGAAGGAAAAAGAGTACATAATTTCTTGGAGGATGTAACACATATTTGGCCTGCCTCGTTAAAACCTTTCCAGGAAAAACCACTTGGGAAAAACCATGGTGAAGGAAAAAGAGTACAGAATGTCGATAAATTCTCCCCCTCATTGCGAACTCAAATATTTCTGATAATGTCTTCTTTACCGGTGGGCTTGTAGCTTGAATACTTTTGTTGGCATAACTTTAGTGAAGAAATCTACTGGATTTTTCACTTGATCATATCTGTTCAATGTCAATATACAGTATATTGACGTACGGAGGAGTTTATTGTTTTCTTTCGATATTTGGCATGCCGCGTTAAAACCTTACTAGGAAAAACCTTGTGGGAAAAAACCTTAATGAAGGAAAAAGAGTACAATGCACAAGTGTCGTCTCCCCTCATTGTAACACGCATTATTACAATAATTATATTGAACTGCATAATACATTTTCAAGCCCATAATTTAAGATAAGTATAATATAGCTTTAGTTGATGAATCTGCTGGATTCCCGCATTGGCAAGTTTGTTGAAATATAGTTTGACGTCTCACGAACTGATCTTAATTTTCTTGAATCTTCTTCTTAAATTTCCAAGATGAGACAATCTCATAATAATGTTCTTGTGAGGAAGTGATCCATTCTGACGGTTTCTGTTACATAAAATACTCTTTTGTGCTTTATGCACTTTATATTTTTCGGGAATATTTTATGCTCCATGCACTTCTCGTTTTTCGAGAATTTAATATATTCATACGCTCTAAGTGCTTCGGGCACTTATCATGCTTCAGGCACTTGTGCTTCGAGCACATTTGTTCATCAAGAGCATTGATATCAATCCAAGAATCATGATATTTATCTTGGTGATTTCCTTATCATAGTAAACTCTGCAAGAGTTCTCTAAAAGTAAAATCCAAACGTCATTGTATACACATGAAAATAGGGACGTCTCCCCATAAGCAATTCTCTATTTCTTATGTGATACAAGTCGGATTATAGATTTAATAAAATTGTATGGCCATTATTTGTCGACAATTTCACCACTTTATGAATTTAGGATCCTCATTAGTTATTTCAAGCTTTTAAGCTATAGTTTAAAGAAAATATATCAATCCCATTAACCGTCTCACGGTTTCATATATTTTCAGTAGATAAATAATCTACACGGCGTTTCTTTATTTAGGTACCTCGGTCACTTCAGGGACCATTACAAAATTTATGAGTAATGCATGTGCCAGTAGTAGTTGGCTCAATAATTCCCGTCATATAATGTGGTGTGCACATTCCACATTATTTACCATTTAATCATCATTTACTCATGAGATTTCCTTCTTCGGGGCATGGTATATTCTAATTTGACAGGTCAACCACGCTTCATGCGTTGGTTCTATGCATTACAGGTCTACCACACTTCATGCGTTAATTAGTAGCATTACATGCTTACCACGCTTCGTGCGTTGGTTAGATGTATAATAGATTCACCACGCTTCATGCGCTGGTTGCTTCATACATTGGTTTAATGCATTCGCTGACATATTTGTTATATGTTTTTCTAAAAATATAATCTACACTGGAGCGTTAACAGTAGATTTATGGGATTTTACAACATTCTTTATGTTTGTGAAATGCATTTTGTATATTATTTACAATATTTCACAAATGAATCTCCTTTTGAACTTCAAGTTCCGATTCTCTAGTTTGTGGATAGAGATGAGATAATGAATTATATTCCACGATATCTCACGCAATACTTCAGGTTGCGATGTCTCTCCCCCTAATAAGGGTATATTATCTCATCAAAATAACACTCTACAAGACGTGTTTTAAATATATCACATTAATGTGTTGAAGATATTAAATAATAGAACTAGAATTAAGACCAACATAAAAATCTCAACTACCGGTTGAGATAGTCTCATAGTCAATTTTACTAGAGAAAACTAAACATATGGGTAGTCATTTAGTAAAAGAAACTTCTGGTTCTTTTTAGTTGAGTCAAAGTGAATTTTCTATTATTTGACTTATTGTCCTTGGATAACCACATCGATCATGTCATAATATAAAATTCTTTGGATCGTGATATCTGTGCTTTTGCACAATGTGCATTACAACTGCTTGAATACATAATACAACCCCGAAGAAATAGCAGGATATTTTCTAATACACACTTCTAGTGTGACTTTCATAAATAATGCAAAGATATAAATTGTTACGGACACTTGTGGTTTATACAAAATATTCATTTCGACGAATATCTTAAATTTAGTAAATTTCTTCAGGATTTACTTAAACCATAATCCGCTGATAATTTCAATTTTGTACCACAAGGTAACATAACCTTTGGGCATCCAAAACAATTATTTAGATCGACCAAATGGTTTAGCATACGACAGGTATGCGACCAAAATATAGTTCCACTATAACATCCATGGCTATCATTTCGTGAGAACTTATTTTTCCGTCACTTTCACTTGCGTGACATTTCTTTTTATTCCACGTCTGGTGGTAAGAAATTTATTTAATTGTAGTATTCTGACTACTAATAATCAATAACTAATTCTTTAATGACCGTAACCTCAACTGAAGTTTGGATCATCAAGACGTCAATTCCAAATATATTGAAAGACGTTGCAATTTCTTCCGAAAACACGTATTTATTCACTTAAGGGAATAAAGTTTCATTCACTTCGGGGAATGATTTTTTTAGTATGTGAATACTACATGTAATTCACTTGTTTTTAACCACCACCACATCAATTTGCATAGATATTTAAAATTGTTATATTTACTTCAAGTAATATAACTCACTCACTTCGGGGAATAAATTTCCATTCACTTCAAGTAATGAAATTTAGTTAAAAGATATAAATCATAACCTTATTACAATACCAAAACAGAATATAAATCACAAATTAATTACAATATCGAATAAAGATATAAAATTGAATTTGCTTCCTCTCTTATATATTGGAAGACCATTCACTTCAGGGAATGATTTATACTCAGGAAATATAATCTTCAAATCACCCGATTTTCGTCAACTCGACGTCTATATTTGTAGTTATTAATAATCGTTATATTCACTTCAAGGAATATAACTCATTCGCTTTAGTGAAGCGCGAATCGTGATTTTAAATCAACAATTCATTATTTTTTTCATTTACGAGAACTTAGAGTTCTAACCCATAATATTGGGAAGAACTTTTTCTTACGATATTATTACTTCGGGAATATTATCGTAACATGGCGAAATTTACGTATTCGTCCGGAATACTTGACCCATAAATTATCACTCATACGATATTATTACTTCGGGTATAATACCATGACATGGCAAAATTTTCGTATTTATCCGGAATACTTAGTCAATAAAACATTAATCATATGATATTATCACTTCAGGAATATTATCGCGACATGACGAAATTCTCGTATTCATCTGGAACACTTGTCCCATATATATAATAATTAAAATATCATTTAATACATAAAATAAAATTCTCGAAAAACATCAGGTTTTTTCCTTTTCTTGGAAAAACTTCGGGTTTTCCTTTTACTCGGAAAAACTTCGGGTTTTTCTTTTGCTCGGAAAATTTCAGGTTTTCCTTTTGCTTAGAAAAACTTTGGGTTTTTCTTTTGCTCGAAAAACATCGGGTTTTTCTTTGCTCGAAAAACATAGGGTTTTTCTTTGCTCGAAAAACATCGGGTTTTCCTTTGCTCGAAAAACATCGGATTAATCTTTTGCTCACAATATTATTACTCTAGAAATATAATCGTGTCTCAAAATATTAGGTTAAAAAATCTTTAACCCTATTCAACTGGAATGCATAGTCTTTATAAAATTAATTATTTAATATGCAATAATATTAAATACTTACTCATTTATCTCTTTTGTTTTGTCGACTGGAGATGGTATTTTTCTTTGAATTGTCCCGAACCATCGTATGGAATGGGCATTGTTCCCCAAACATTTTATTTGGAACAATGGTTCTACTGCTACTATATCATAATACATATATCCATATATAGCTTATCAAGTCTTACTCATAAAGTAATCTAGAAGAAAAAATGTACGTGGCAAAAACTTTGCCATACTAGATAAGCATCATTCTTTTTTTTCTTTTTTTTCTTTTTAACGAAAAAGATTAGCATCAATCAATACATGTATAGCGATTTAGTTCACAAACCAAACTATTGAAAAATTATCAAGAATACATATTATCAGAAAGTCAAACTTATTTCATGCATGGATTAATAAAAGAAATTGTAGAGTTTAAGAGAGCAAACCAGTAGAATATAGCAAACGCAAGAACCGACGAAGTGAAGCATTAGTTCTTAAAATATACGAATGAGCTTTAATCCAACAAAAAGGAATTTCAATCAATTTTACAAATAGTAGAGACTCGTGCTGATAACGTATTATAAAATTAACGACGATAATTCGAAATATAGAGAAATATAATCTCGTATTCTTATTCATTGGAATTTAGAATGGTTACAATATGATATGAATATCGAACTATATATATAGAAAACCGTAAGTAGCTGTGCAGCTACTAGCTTAAGCTGCTGCGCAGCTGCACTGCAAGTCACTTATACACGTTACTACTTTATCGGGTATATCGTTGGTGTATATCCACTTAATATAATATTTTATAACATGCTATTCTTTTAAGGAACAAATTTCAAAGTTTTCAATAAATACATGGTTTTATTATAAGACTATAGTTCACTGAAATAGTAATGCTTTGTGATTAGTTTTATTTTACTATATATTGGCATATTTACATTAGAATTTTAAGTTAGGATAAATATTGAGATTTTCACCCAAGAGTGTTGGAGACACTCCTCTATTTCTATTCTTAATCGCAATTCTTTTTTCTTCTTATTAAAAATCTAAAATTAAATCTTACACTACAATCCAAAAACCCAATTACATATTAAATCCTTTTTGTTTTATTTTTATATATATATATACTAATTATCTTTCAGATTTATTATATTATTTTTCTCTCCTCGCACTAAACCTAAAGTCGCGCTCCTTCCTCTCCTAACATTAATGCCGCACACTTTCCTACAAACAAATCCTCACCTCTCTCCTTCCTCCTCCCACTTCTGGCGAGCTGCACACCTTCCACCTTCATCTCCGGTGTGAAGCTGCCATGGACGCCGCCTTCACTGCCGAGCCAAATTGGCGAAACGGAGTTAAGCTCCTTAGACCATGTGAAGATTCGGTTAGCCACCAAGCTGCAATAGCTCCTTCACACCACGCGAAGCTCCGGTGAGCCACCAAGCTCGACGGAGAATGCTTCACTGCTAAAGAAGGCTGCGAAGGAGATGCCTTAGTGATGGCTTCAGGAACGGATCACCTGAAAAATAGTTCCGACGAGCTTGAAGTTGCTTCACCATTTCCCGTGGCATCATCAGATCTGCAACACAACTCGAACGACTTGGAGAAGAAGCAGATCAGGCCTGCTTCACGAACAGCTCGAACTGCTGACCATCGAACGGGGCTCACAAATGTGGCTCACGAACAAGAATTAGGACTCACGAACCTCGAGCAGTGCTTTGCCAGAAAGTTGTTGCGAGCTTCAACGGTTTTCTGGAGAAGATGAAGACCGAAAAAGAGGCTCAGAATTTTCTCCAGAGATATGCAGCAACGAGCTTCAGGCCATGGCTAACGGTATCTTGTTCGAGCTCTGAGCTCTCCTTCTTCCATGGCTTCGCAGTCTGTTTTTTTTGGGGGGGTTGTAAGATCTGGTCGAACCGAATTTATTTAGATTTTCTTTTTGTTGTAATTAGTTAGAAAGTGTAAACAATTTGAATTAGTTTATTTTCTCTTATTATTAGGTAGATGTTAAGTTAGATGTTAAAAAAAATGTAACACTCTATATTTTTATACAACACTTTTTTTTTTTTTCATAGAGTACTCTATATTTTTTTAATGGATACTCTATATTTTTTAAATGGATACTCTTTATTTTGTAATGGATACCCTATATTTTTTGAGGGAGACTCTATATTTTTTAATATTACTCAGTGTTTTAATTCCGATACTTATTGTTTTTTTTCCGATACTCTATATTTTTTTGCGGTGGCTAGTGGTTGGAGGTTGGAGGTTGGAGGTAGGTGGGTAGTGGAGATTTAGTGTTAGTAAAGGTATTTTAGTATTTGGTCAGCTTTGAGGTCTTTTTAAAGAAGTAAGATTCACACTAGTTACTATAGGAAGAAAATCTAGTCTCCAATACCCTATGCGTCAATCACCCTAATATTTTATCTCAGGTGTATTTTATATAATTTTTTATTATTATAATTTCATTTCAATAATAGAGAAAAAATTAGACCTATTATTAATATGTTAAATATTAGAATACGGATACTCTCGATCTTTTAATTTTCTTTTTGTCAAAAGCATATAAGATTAAACAAAATTAATAGTCATTACAAAAGATAGATCTCACTCAATACCCCTACGGGTTGGGGGAGTTTGAAACAAAACTAGCATTAGGGGGGATGGTTAGAGACCCAATTACGAGGCAAAACACCAAAGAGCTTTTGCCTCGTGACCCAATTTGTAAAAACATTGTCTTTTCAAGAGATAAAATGGAAAGACACTAGTCTATTACAACTCAATTTTTTGATATCAAAATAAAACAGTTTATGCCTAGAATTAGGAGTTGTTTTGGGTAATTTAAGCATCTCTACTACCACCTTGTTGTCACTAAGGATCTTAATGTCTTCTTGGTGAAAAATGATCGTGAACTAAGGTCATCACGCACTCCCTATCAACTCGGCTTCCTCAGGGATTTTACAAGTAAAGACCAAGCATGACCATGAATTAGCGCATTATTTTATCCATAAGAACACTCGCAGATGAAACATTTAAGTCATTAGTAATAGAAGCATTTGTAAATAAAACAATTAACCAGAACTTAAATTTTTATTCCACATACCACTACCATGTTTGTTTGTGTTCTTTACCTGTTTAGAGTTACTATTTAAAATATTTACCTCTTGTTAGTACGTGTATTGGAAATGGATTCCAATACCTCAGTTTGTGTTAACTTTTTTGCCTTAGAGGAATTCTTATTATAATTGAAGTACTCATCATAGGCAATTAGGGGCTAATTTAAAATCTGTATAGGGTCTGGTATACCACCTTCAAAGCAAGCTTTGTTTCTTGATTTCTAAATATGCCAAAGTATCACAAAGATGAAATCATATATATATATATATATATATATATATATATATATATATATATATATATATATATATATATATCTTTATGTTTTCATACTCTTTAACTCAGTAAACAATGATTCAAATCTGGAAGTCCAGTTTGAAATAGATAATATCTGTAATGGACAAATGAGTCATAATGCTCTAGTACATGAATAATTAAACAAGTGGTATTCAATAGATTCAGATTATATCCACAAACATTACACAAAAGAAAAGTGGAGCATTTTCTTTTAATTTTTAGCTCCTCGGTAAGAAGTTTTCTTTTACACAGTTTCCAAACAAAATTTCTAATTTTGGGAGGTACCTTAAGGCTTCAAACCTCCTTCCGAACGGAGTTTGGGGTGACATAGGAGCCACTATCTAACCTTTCCTTTTACTTTTTTTTCTTTTTCCATCTCTTTTTCCTTCAAATAACTACATATAGCTTTAGGCTGAACTCCACATCTTTAGAGAAAGCCCAGAAAGCATTATCATCACATATATAAATAGGTGTCGTTGTTTATAAAATTTTATCTATAGTATCTGTTTTGAACCACTATGTGAGCAAATTATGTTTCCAAATGTTAGAACCTACATAAAATAGTTCTAATACATAAGTAAAAGGACTGATCCTAGTATTAGTAACAAATTTAATATCTGGAATCCATTTATTATGCCATATATTTATAGAGTTTCCATTTCCAACCTTCCAACTTAAATCTTTCTTAAACATATTTCTTCCCTCAAGTAGACTTGTCCAACCCCAAGAGGGATTGTAACCTAGATTGGCTTCAAGGAAGCTAGAAATTTTAAAATATATCCTTTTCAGTGTCCTAGCCAAAAGAGAGTTTGGTTTATCAAAGATCTTCTGAGCATTTTTAACAAGTAAGCTCATATTTTTTAGTCTCATAATTTTAAAACCCATACCCCATTGTGTTTATTAATGGTCATGTCCGTCCATTTTATTCATTAATTGCTTTTGATATTGTTTTTATTCCACCACAATTGATCTATAAGAGAATCATTTTTATCACATATACTAATAGGTGTCAAGAAAGCCGCCATATTATAAGAGGAAATAACATTAATCACTGCCTTAATAAGAGTCTCTTCCCCAACTTCTGACAGAAAAATAGTATTCCATTTATCCAATATACCAAATCCATCATCCAGTTAAGAGACTTAACCTTGGATCTACCCCAATCAGCAGGTAGTCCCAAACATTTGCCTAAGTTTTCAAGTTTGATCATCCTCAGAATATCAAGTAATTAACGTATTTTATCCCCTAGAGTATTGTTACAAAGAAAAAATACCACTTTTATTAAGGTTAATGCGTTGACCTAAGGCATGACTATATTCATTAAGCATATTTTTGAAGTGTTCAACATTCTCAGTTTCAACCCTAATGAAGAATAGACTAGCATCTGCAAATAATATATGACTTAGAGTAGGACAATGTTTATTAATTCTCATGCATCTAATCAAATGCCTGTCAATTTTATCATTCATAAGAGAGGTTAAAGCTTGTGTTATAATACAAAAGAGAAAGGGAGAGAGAGGGGTCCCCCCCTGCCTAAGGCCTTTAAAGGGGTTAGATAAGGGAATCTAGCCACCATTCAAAATACACTATAAGTGACTGAGGTAACACAAACCATCATCCATTTAACCTATCTATCACAAAATCCCATTTTAATAAGAGTATCATTCAAAAAATCTCATTCTACATTTTCATAAGCTTTAGCAGCATCTGCCTTAATGTCCGTATAATGTGTTTCAGTTGTTCTTTTCTTTTTATGAAGTGACATGCCTCATGAGCTAGCAATATGTTTTCAGTGATTTCCCTTCCACAAATAAAAGAACACTGGTTCTCACTAATAATAAGAGGCATCAAGTGTTGGAAAATTTTCACTAATATTTTAGCTATAATTTTATTGATAACATTAATGGGTAATTTTTTTAGGATTTTTCAACTTTACGGATTAAAGTAACCAGATTCTTGTTTATCTCATAAAGATTACCATCATTCTAAAGGAAATCAGATATATACCTAAGTATATCAAATTTGATAAGATCCCAATATTTTTTATAAAAGTATACATGGTACTCAGGGCCAGGTGCCCTATCACTCTCCATTTCCCATAAGGCATTCTTTATCTCATTTGAAGTAACAAGATTAGTCAGAGAGGAATTTATATCATCAATTATGCATTTATTAAGAGAGTCAATGACTGGGGTATAATCTCTAGGGCCTTTAGTACAAAAAATAGAGTTAAAGTAATTTTTAATCTCATTCTCTATAGCCCCTTTTTAATCAATCCAAATATCATTTTCAGTAAGTATACTAGTGATTTTTATTCCATTTTCCTCTAGGTTTAGCTATAGAATGAAAGTATGTTGTATATATATCACCAAGTGTAAGTCGTTTAATTCTAGATTGCAGTTTCCAGTAAATTTCTTCATTCTTCCATCTTTGTTCCATCCTTTTTACTATACTGTTATAATTATCCCAATCAATAGGACCACTAGAATTAATCATCTTTTGTAACTCCACATTATCTTTTTTACGAAAATCTTTCTTTTCCTTAGCCAATTCTTTTGCCCAAATTGTTAACTTACCAGTGAGAGAGTTTAATTTCTTACCAAACTTGTTAATACCTTTACCCCTTACGAAATCATTTCAAGCCAGTGGTGTGTAATTATCTTTATACATTCTTTAATATCGTTCCAAGTTTTACAAAAAATTAATCTTTTTAATATAGGTATTTTCTTAGCATATATAATTAAAAACAAGTATTCAGTGATCTGACCCCACAGGAGGAAGAATAGCCATCCATGAGTTAGGAAACAAGCATTCGAGATTAACACAACACCTATCAATCACTTATTTGATTAGCTCAGAATTACTTCTTTTATTGGACTATGTGAATTTACAACCTTTAGCATGCAAATCTGTCATATTCAACTTAGCTCACAATCTTTTTTTTAATCAAAGGGACTAATAAAATAAAATGCGAAAGAAGTTAACCAACTCCAGTCACAGCAAAGGAGTCAAAGTCATTACAAATTAAAGAGTTTAAATCTAAAGAAATATTACAAATCCAAGAAAGAGATAAACTAGAATTGTAAAATGTTTTAACTAGCCAATCAGCGACCTTGTTAGCTGTTTTTCTAACACCACAGATACGTAGATTGATGTGGTCTTTCACCATATTTTTAATATCATCGAGGATAGCTCTGTCCTTCCAAAGACAGTTCGGGCTCGAAGAATATACGCCTTTCAAAACAGCTTCTGCATCAGTTTCGATCCTGTTGCAAAAGGGAGCTTGGTCTAAAGCAAATTGAACACCATTTCGCAATGCTTTAGCTTCAGCTTCAAAGCTGGAGGAGGCAATAATATCCATGGCAAACCCATTAATAATCTCACCTTTCCAGTTACGGATCACTACGGCAGCTGTAGCTTTTCCATTCTTGAAGGAGGCATCAACATTCATCTCTAGAAACTGCTGGGGAGGAGGTGACCAAGAAGGGATAGCAGAGAGCCATTTATTACTCAAGTTATTTGGCATAGATAAGGGTTCGTCAAAGCTCGGACCATCTCTAAAAAAGACTTGCCTGTGAAAAATGTCAATAAGGTTAATGCAAGAGTCAAAATTAATGGGGATATAATGAAATACAAACTTGTTCCTAGTGAGCCAAATAACCCAGAAACAGAGGATAATAGTCAATAAAAGGCTTATTTTTTCTTTTAAATTACCACCATTATCAACAATAGAACCTATCCAAGAATTAATACCAAAGTTATAAAAGGGAGGGATATGACAATGTAGAAGGGTTTAACAACCAGAATTTCCTGGTCCATTCGCATATCAGAAACAAGTGGTCTAAGGATTCTTCTTCCTTAAGGCAAATATGGCAAAGATCTGTACTAGAACACTTCCTCGAGAACCTGTTCTGTTTAGTGGAAAGGGCATCCATAATGACACGTCAGAAAAAAAAAATTAAATTTAGGGGGAGCACTAGAGTCTCAATTTAACTTAAGTAAATCAGTGTTGGGGTAAAAAGAGGAGTCTGGATGATAAGAAGGGACAATGAGATGGGAAACAGCTATTTTGATAGCCAGATTTGCATGAGTACTTACCATCTCTAGTATATGGCCAAATCAAAGTACTATCCTGGGTAGTCCAAGGAATGTTAAGCTTAATAATGATAGAAACTACCTCAGGAGGGAACATATAATTCAATATATCCATCTTCCCAGTCTTGGAAGTAGTATGAATCAGATTAGCAACAAACTTAGGAAAAGAAGGATCCTCAGAATTATTACCTGGTTTCTCAATGATCTTACCAATCCAGTTTTCCTCCCATATAAGAGTAGAATGCCCATCCCCAATAAGCTTGATTAAGTGAGGTTTAAGGAAGGAACACCCTTTGCGAATACTATTCCAAATCCAAGAATCTCCCCTAATATCCCAAGTATCCAACATATCCTTATCAGGAAAGTAAATTCCTTAAAAAACCTGGTGAACACCCCTTGCGAATCCAGTTGTCCTCCCATATAAGAGTAGAATGCCCATCCCCAATAAGCTTGATTAAGTGAGGTTTAAGGAAGGAACACCCCTTGCGAATACTATTCCAAATCCAAGAATCTCCCCTAATATCCCAAGTATCCAACATATCCTTATCAGGAAAGTAAATTCCTTTAAATACCTGGTGAACAAGAGACGAAGGGCGCATAAGAATAGACCATGCCTGTTTAGCAAGGAGGGCTAGATTGAAGGCTTCCAAAATTTTTATACCTAAACCTCCAGAATTCTTAGAGGAAGCTACTTTATTCCAATTAATCTAGTGGATTCCTTGGTCATCTTCATTACCCCAAAGAAAGTGACAGGTTAATGAGTTGATCTTTTTAATAACCCCTTTAGGAATAGCCAATAAGGACATGAAATAGGTGGGAAAGGCATGGATAATAGAAGATATAAGCACAGCTTTCTCATCCATTGACAGTAGGTATTATTTCCTACCACTTAACTTAGATGCAGTTTTAACAATTAAGGAGTCCATAGCCTTTGTTTTTTAGCTTCCCCATTCAGTGGGTAAGCCCGAATAAAGACCAAGATCCTCAGTGATAGGCATGCGCAAAGCATCAGAGATTAAGTTCCTCATGAAAGGCGAGCAGTTAGGACTAAGAAAAATAGAAGATTTATTAAGGTTAATAGAAAGCCCAGAAGCAAAGTAGAATTTATATAATGTCTCCTTAAAAGCATGAAACCAATACAGAGTTCCTAAGAAAGAAGATTGAATCATCTGCAAGAAGGAGATGGTGAATGTGAGGGTCCTGCTTACTAAGTTGGATACCTTTTATATCACCTGATAAAAAATCTTTTTCAATGAGGAGGGAAAGGACATTAGAGACAATGGTAAACAAGTAAGGGGAGAGAGGGTCTCCTTGACGAAGACCCCGAGAAGGATTAAAGCGCCAACTTTTTTACCATTGATCAGCACATTAAACTTCACAGAAGTAACACATTCTTGGATGAGGGCAATCAATTTTTCATTGAAGCCAAGTTTTTGAAGGATATAAAAGAGGAAAGGCCACCTAACTCTATCATAAGCTTTGTGAAGATCAGCTTTGATGATAGAGTTAGTTGTATTTTGAATTCTTCCTAAGATGTTTGAGCTTGTGAATAACTTCATGAACAATAATGATGTTATCTTGGATAAGTCTCCCCTTAATAAATGCAGATTGACAGTGGGATATGATATTGGGGATGATATTGGTGAGTCTTATCACTATGACTTTGGATAGAATTTTGTAGAGGAAATTTGTGCAAGAGATAGGTCTATGCTGTCCAATTTTTTGTGGATTCTTACCTTTAGGGATGAGGACAATATTGGTCTCGCTGATGTACCCTAGAGAAATTGAACCCATGAGGACTCCGTTGCAAATAGCAAGGATGTCATCCTTGAGTAATTCCCAGAATTTGCAAAAGAAGGAATCACGAAAGCCATCTGGCCTAGGAGCTTTAGAAGTTCCTAAAAGCCAAGTAGCATTTTTCAGTTCCTCATGGGAAATAGGGGACAAGAGCATATCATTTTGAGCTTGAGTAACAAGGGGAACTACATTATTGATAATAGGTTCAATCATGTGAATCACTAAGAAGAAAAAAATCACTAATAAATAACTTTTGCAGGTTCAGAAGCTGTCCAACAACATCGGCAGATGTAACATCTTTTTTTTTATCAAATAGCTGTAACATTTGATACAGTTGAAAATTGGACGCCTTACATAATATAGTAAAAGAAAAACATTACGGGCTCATATTGCATTTTTGTTCGTTAGTCTATTTTTCTTGAGCCAATAATCAAAAAATGTTTATTAAAAAACTATTAATAAAAAGGTATCTAGAATAAGTCTGTTTATAAAAAAACGCCTCCACCTAAAATACCCTTACAAATAGTAATTGAAAATAAGAAATTAGAAAAAAAAAATAAAACGAAAACTAATAAACACACGCCAAAAACTAATATACACACGCACGCGTCCGTGAAACTTTTTTAAAATTGTCATAACTAATTCTAAAAAAAATTAAAAGAATCAATTTTTTTATATATTTGGATAAATCAAATTATTATTTACGTCTATGATTTTTTTAATTTTTTTTTGAATTTTCATTTCGCAGACACGGAATTTCATATTTTGAACAGTGAATTTCATGTTTTAAACAGTGTTCTAAAACAAGGCCGCCTAGCCGACTAGGCGCTCCGCTTAGACGTTCCAAGGTGCGATCCGCCTAAAATTTCTCTCGAAGGTGGCTCGAAGGTTCGTCTACGCATAATTTAATTAATAAACTACCCAATCAGATTAATGAGTTGCCTAACGTGAACACTACCTAGCATGTTGCCCATAAATAAGTAATTCAATCTAATCCAACTCAACACATAAGAAAAATATAAAGAAAAACTATTTAGGTTAGAGTTTGAACGCGCGAGAAAATTAAGAAGTAGGATTTATTAAATTTCAAGTCTAGAATTCTTGAATTTGACATTTTTAGTTGAATGATAATGAATTATTATTATTTTATTATAAAATATATGATATTTATGTTAAATTGATTTACTTAAAAGATGTAAATGTTATTCAGATCATTATATTAGTCATATATATTTAATATACATAAATAGAAAATCCGCCTAGGCAAAGACCGCCTAAATTCTGATTAATCGGCCGCCTAACCATTTAGGCGTTCGAAGGTGGTCGACCGTCCTAGTACCGCCTAGCGCCTTTTAGAACCATGGCTTTAAACATGAAAATCCGTGTCTGCAAAAAAAAAATCACTATTTCAAACAGTGAATTTCATGTTTAAACAATGAATTTCATGTTTTAAACATGAAAATCCGTGTCTGTGAAAAAAATTAAAATAAACAAAAAAAAAATTTAAAAAATCATAGACGTAAATATTAATTTGCTTTATCTAAAAATACAATTTTTTTATTTTTATGATTTTTTAGAATTAGTTATGACGATTTTAAAAAGAAAATTACGGACGCGCGTGTATAATGGTATTAGTAGTAAGTGGGGGTGGTTGTGGTGGTGGAGGTAATGATGGTTGTGGTGGCTGTAGTGGTGGTTAAATACATGGTAAGGGTAGTGGTGGTGGTGGTGGTGGTGGAAGTACCCTATTATTTATTTAATACTTAAAAATGAATATTGTATTAAAAATAAAATAATATATTTAACAATACGGGTAGTAAATGTATAAAAAATATAAAAAAGGATAAATAATTGTTTCATTGGATATTTTTTTATTAAATAAATTATTGAAAGCTTAATTTAATAATTAGGTACTTTTATTTGCCATCTTTAAATAAATACCCATTTTTTTTCTTTGAACATTATAAAATCTCTACTTTTAGCGAGAAATTTGTAAATTACTTGTTTAGTTATAATCAAATTCTGAACTTCTACGAAATCCATTAAATTAAAAAGTCCAACAATTTTTAAATACCCTAAAATTTAAAAGGATTTGAAAGAATTTGGATTAAATATCTCAAGATTTTAAAAGAGTTTTTAAAATCTCAATAAATACCTTCAAAATTTAAAAAACTTTTTAAAATCTCAATTAAATACCTCTAAAATTTAAAAGATTTTTTAAAATCTTAATTGAATATTACTAGATTTTTAAAGTAAAAAAATCCAATAAATTCTTAATTGAATACAGTTTTTTAGAATTATTTGTAGTATTTTTGAAGTTTAGATAATAAAAGTAAAAATTACTGATAATTAAGGGAATATTTGGATAACCCTAAAATAAATGTCTTATCAACAGAATAATTTATTTTAGTGTTTCAGTTATATACATACTATATTTGGTCAGATTTTTAAGTATTTTTGCCATTTAAAGAAAAAGCTAGAGGAAACAAATAAGTAGCAAATAGAATATAATTCAATTTCAATTCCAATTTCCTAGTTTAACATATGTTATATCCATAATTTTTTAAAGAGTAATGCTATATATCACCCCTTCACCTCTTCACCCCTTATGTGGAGCTTACGTGGAGATTTTAAAAACCAATCATGATATTTCTCTTTCTTAAATGACTTTTTTCTCTATCTTTTATTTAATGACACATAAGCTCCACATAAGGGGTGAAGGGGTGATATATATCATTACTCTTTTTTAATTTCTTGATTTATTTCTTTAATAACGTGATTTTGATAAATGGAATTTAATTAAGCAATTTTTTTTCTCACACCACTAACAAATATATAATGGTGATAAATATAATACTTCACAAATCATATCACTGATATTGAAAAGATGTTTCGATTAACATCCACCGTTCTAGTTTCATTTGTGGTCATACTGTTGTTTCTCTTTGTTCCCGACAATCTTGAAGCCAGGAATCTAAATATCAAAGAAGAAATATTAATCAAGGTCAAGCCTGTATATGGAATGTTACCTAAAGGTGATATTGTACCTCCGTCAGGTCCTTCTAGAAGAACTTCACCTAATACACCACCAGCACGTCATCCTCATCCTCCAGTAAAAGAAATTCCTTTTTATGGAATGTTACCTAAAGGTGATATTATACCTCCATCGGGTCCTTCTAATAAAACTTCACCTGATCCACCACTAGTACGTCCTCATCCTCCTCCTGTAAAGGTCAATCTAATAGGAGGCATGCTACCTTGAGGTGTTGTACCTCCATCTGAACCCTTTAATAGTTTGATTATTACATAACAAATACTTGTCCACCATTGGCTCGTGTATGAGGCATGCTCCTCTATCACAATAAAATGTATTAATATCATTGTATTGCAGACTGAATCTATGAAAAATAAAATATTCATTTTGTTATCCTCCTATTTTATTTAATACTTTTAAAATAATTCTTTAGATTTAATTATTAAAAAACACGTTCTCTTAGTTTCATGGCAAGTCCAAATTTATTCAATTGATAGGTTGTATTTGAATCTTTAATGGGTTTTGAGTTTATTTTAATGGGTTTTTTATATTTTTGTAGTAGGTTGTATGTATTTTTTAATGGGTTGCGTGTTTATCAATGAATTATATATGTGAACCTTAGACAACAATTTTGTAAAACAAACTTTTTTGAGTGAAGCACCTAATTTTTAAATTTAATACAATAATATCTTTATGTATCATGATTTGTCTACTATGATGCCAATCTGAACTATCAATTGTTTAATAACTATTAAAGATCTAAGGTCCCGTTTAGTTTGTGAAAATAATTGATATTTTCTGTTTTAATTCTCTATATTTTTAAAAAAATACTAATAAAAACGTGTTTGGCTACAAAAAGTGATAACATTTTTCTGTGAATATTAAATGAAAACTATAGTTTTATCTCGTCTCTTATTATTTTATTGGTCTGAAGCCTACATCGATTATTTTTATGTCAGAAGCATACTACACATTTTGTAGGTTTAAAGTATAGAACACAATTTATATGCTTGAAGCATTAGCCAAAATTCAAAGGGAACAAGGGCTAATCAAAATAATGCCTTAATCACTTTCTAAATACACAATTTTGTTACTTTCTCATCTCTAGCACGTTCATTAAATGGCTTATCAACTAGTTTGGATCTCACGTTCTACACACCACTTTAGGCTTCCTAAGATAAAACTTACTTCTACCGCATTGCTTACTAATATTTTCTTTACTTTTAAGGTGTGTTCAAGTTTCGTATAAACATATCATACGACTAGTTAATAAACTTACTACTTACTAACATTGACTTGTTACAACTACGTTTAATAGTTACATTCACTACATTCTACATCTATTCAATGTACTATTTATTTTTTAATTTTTTTTATGGTTTTTATAAATCGATTAAACACATAAGTGGGAATGAGGACAACGAATTCCCACCCTAAACTCAAAATGAGTCGTGTCCCCACGACTCGAAATGGAACCGATAAAAATTAAAAACACAAATAATATACAAATAAAGAAATGGTATGGAATGGAGAAAACATACTCTCAAGGCTATTGCCTCGCGTGATCGATGCCCAAGGTAGGTAGGTTGTGGTGGATCCTAAGCGATGTCGCGCCTTTGATCCAGAAGTGTCATGATGTGCACTTGATTTGCTTTGAGTAGTTCCACATCGTTGGCCAAGAGGGTTTGAAATATTTCTACTCGGTCAAATTTCTCACTCACCTTTTCTTGCCAAGAGAGATCTTCTCCTATTGAATTTTATCCTCTCAAAATTGTCTTGATCAACGCATCAGCAAATGATGGTACCCGGTTTGGTGCAAATTTCTCCTTCTTATCTAGTTTCACATTCGTCTACATCAATAGGCGAGTGACTGTTGAGGAGAATTTCAAATTGATTATCTTTTGTGGCTCAATTGTGAATCACATATGACCCCATCAAAAATCACTTGCGCTACATCTACTTCTTCCTCTCTTAAAACACAATTCAAAAAGATGGCGTATCTTTTACTTACATCCGTGGTTCTAGTGTCCTCAATAGCTTCAGGTGTGGGAAAATTGGTCATACTCACGCATCGAGTTAAAGGTACTTGTAAGTCCAAGAAGCCTTAACCTTTCCTTAATGTTCTAGCACTAACTCTTTAATATAGACATGCTTATTTAGTTGTCTCAATTGAAAGTCTCGATCTTCTTCACTACTTCTTAATATTTGCAAGGTCCAACCAATTTATTCAACTCGAAGTGGTCTGAAGCTATTCAACTATGAAAGGAACTAACTTGTCTCTAACGGGAACTCTATACTCACTATCTCGTCTAAAAAGGCTAAGATAGAACTCCTTAACTAGCTCAATACTCAATCTCGAATGCTTCATCGTTAAAGTGGTCCCTCCCAATATCCCGCCCCCTCTCTAGAAATCTCTTTTATTCACCTTCTCCAACTTTCTTTAATAAATTTTCTTTCGTTTATAAGTGTTAGACTCGACATGTTTCGTGTTGTGATAGCTAATAGGGCCCTAGAAATTTCACTCTTATTGGGTAGAGGCATCTCGATTTGAATAGGTTGGGGTGTCTTCTCTTTTGAAATCGTAATTGTTTGTTCTTGAGTACTTGAATCCACCATAACTGGTACCTCTCTAATCGAATGACTCAAACTCCCTTTTTGTTTCTTTGCCTTGCTTACACAAACTTTACTTGCTTACCTCTCGTTCTCACCTAATTCCTTGCATTAATTCTTCTTCATCTCCATCACACTAGATAGTATCTCCAATCTTCTCGTCATATCCTTTGACTTCAAACTCAAAATTATACCACTCTCTAAAGTACCCCTTGATTTGGGTGAATAAGGTATTATTTAGAGCGGAAAGGGTATAATGATGATGTTTCTTTATGTGGGTAATATGTAATCTTGCTTGGATGATAAATATTGAAGATTTTTTGGAAAAAAGGTTTTTGGAATTAAATCTTGATTTTTAGGAGTTTTGGAATGATCTGGGTAGGCAATTGTTGTTTAATAGCTTGCAGGCTAAATCTTGATATGAAATTTTGATGATATGGTGTTTTTTTGTGTTAGGTAAAGGTTTAGTTGAAGTTTTCAATGGAGTTTGGGTGTTTGGGGTAGAAGGAGGCTAGGGTTAAATATTTGATAAGGAACTTGGCCTCTTTCTCGCAACTTCTCGTGTTGCGACACAGTATACTTCCTGAATAGGTTGGCGTACCGCTCTCAAGATCTAGCTTCTGAATTTTTACTAAGTGGTCAACTTCTCGTGAGTATGTGTTGCGCATCGATATACCGCCCATAGGGCACGGTATACCGCACACCTTGTATGAAGGAATACCTATTTACATTGTGTCCCATTCGTCGTTGTTGGGTTCCCAAGTGTGATAATAATTTGGCACCAAAATAACACTAACTTCCTGCAAGCGTATGGGTCGTTTTCAAGTAACAAATTGATAAGGTTAAGGGATATCGTTTCCGCAAGGACTACCAAGGTTGAGATAATTGTGTTTTGAATGTAATGTAATGTAAAATTGTGGTATAAACAACAATAATATAAATTATATATGTTTGGGTTTTTGAATTGAAGTACTAAAATGCAATAAGGGTAAATGATAACTAAAGAGATAAATGTTTAAAATGCTAAATATGAGAAAAGATGAGAAGTATTGATTGATTCCCGAGTAATCTTCCTAGTCAACTATTAATGTTAATTTATATAAGGGAGAATTGGGTGATTCACAATAGCCATGATTCAACTATCCTTCTAACTCCCGTTAGGATAGCTTAGAGGCAACCTACACGCCACAATTGGTTTTTGAGTGAATAAAATTCCTACCCAATTGACTACCTAATGTGCAAGACATACCAGTTTAATACTCGCACTAGGCGTTTATATACTATGTCTGAAATCCGATCCCATCTCGGGTGATAGCCGAAAGTCTCAAACTACCCAATACTTGATCAGGGCATGGATAGGCAATAAGCAATAAAATATACCAAATATTCAAAACAAGCATAATAACTAATTAGGGTTCATACCCATTGCAAGTCTCAACCAAAAGATGTTTAGTTCATACTAAACGAATGGAAATAAATTAAAAATAATGTGAGAATCATGTTCAAAAGATAAAACAGAATGAAATTAACCTAAAATACGGAATGATTCGGTTGTGGAATGGCATAGAATGATGAACTTGGGTGGAAACCCTCCTTCCTTCTCTTGTCAGACGCTTTTGCTCCTCTCTGCTGGAAAACCCTGATAAAAAGATGTAGTCTCTTAAAGTAGGAGCTCTAATATACTTATATACTTTACGAAAATTCGTCTAGGGCCTTATAAGCTCACTTAGGTGGGTTAAAAATAGTCCAACCCGTTTTTGGCCAATGTTGTCCAGGTTCGACTCACGGTGGAAAAATTGACATTGTAGAAAGCTTGTTACCACATAAAAATGAAGAGGAACAAAAGAAGAAAAACTTAGATATATTTCCATCAATTTCACCCTATGTTACTAAAGGACTATGGGCTAAAATATGGAATATAGAGACAACACCCAAACTAAGAAACTTCATCCGTAATGTAATAAAAAATTGCTACCCATTGAAGATAATTTATTTATATAACATATTAGTAAAAACAAAACCTGTAGAAATTGTAATTGTAATAATGGATATGTTATTTGAATGTCTTTTGGACAAAAGTGTCTGGTTTGCTAGCCCACTAGGACTTAACACTTGTAAATATTCCACTAACATACTACATATTTGGTTGATGCATATTATCTAAGAAACATTTTATGTCTATACTAAGAAGGGTGGAGTATTGGAACTTATAATTTATCTAACTTGACAGATTTGAAAAGATAAAAATAATTACGTATACAATAATATTTAGTGTAACCTTATAACAATTAAAATAGAGTTATATACGTGGAAATAATATTGTTTAGCTATCAATCCTGAGGAAACTAGTGAAACCAGGAGTAAAAGCAATGTTAATAGAAGTAATACAAAATCGAACCTTAGCCCCTACAGGGTTAGTGGCACCAATGTTAGTGATAATGATATAGGAAACTTATGACAGATAATTGGACCCCCCCCTCTCCATTCAATATCTATAAAATTAATTTGTCTCTTTTGCATTTATAAGTTGTGTAGTACGAAATTCAAATGGTCTCTTAATTGCAGGTAGAGTATGGAAGATCAACACAAATTATGTCCTTGAAACTAAGACAAATATGGTATTTAAGCTACAAAACTGGTAGAGGAGTTTCCAACTAGAAAAGTTATCATTGAGAATGATTCAAACCCGATTATGATTCCTTTAACTTCAGATTTATCAGTCAATGTTTTGAAAATTTGTAATATTGTTAAAAACATTTATGGTTTATATGGGTTGTCAAACAAGAATTATTTGACACTATGTTTGACAATTAGGTCGTGTCTGAACCATCTCTGTTAGTTGGTTTAGTTTTGAGTCATAGTTCCCATAGAGGGATCGGTTGATATAGTTGTTCTCTTCATGGTTTTAAAAAGCGCTAGGCATTACTAGGGCGCTCGACCACATTCGAGCGCCTACATGGCTAGGCGGCCCATTAATCAAAATTAGGCGGGTTTTATATTATTTTATATTAAATATATTTTACTAATATATTGATATGAATATTATTTACATCCCAATATACTTAAAGTAGATCAATTTAACCTAATTAACATATATTTAACTATAAAATAATAATTCATTATTATTAGCCTAAAATTTACCGATTCAAGAAATTCATACTTGAAACTTGAACTTCTTTTCTCGTGCGTTCAAACTCCAACATAAGTAGTTGTTTCTTTATATTGTGTTTATGTGTTGGGTTGGATTAGATTGAATTAATTATTTATGGGCTAGCATGCTAGGTAGTATTCGGGTTAAGCGATCTAATAATTTGATTGTGTAGTTTATTAATTAGATTATGCTTAGATGACCCTTCGAGAGAAATTCTATGCGGATCGCACTTTGGAAGACCTAAGCGACCTAGGTGGCTAGGCGACCGATGTCTCCCATCTTGTTATAAATATATGCCCTTAGGAGACATCATTTTATGTAGAAATTGGACTTATTAGATAGACTTTTGAAATTATTTTGTCATATTGCACTTTCTCCCCTTGAAATTATGTTATTTGCATTTTTAGAGCTTTTGTGCATTACTTTGTTTGTTTTTAGTATAAAGTTTTTAGGTACATGGATGCTATGGAGCATCAAGATAAGGAGGAGAAGTGAGGATTAAATTCTTAGATCAAGCGGAGAGGTTAAAAGCAAGAAAGAATCACCCGAAGAGTTGACTATTAGAGATGGAAATTTGGATAGTTGTTACTAATTTCTGATTTCGAGCCACATCAGCACTGATTTAGGCCTGGAGATCTAAACGATAAATTTGCGCCTTTGAGTTAGAAAGAATTGAGGACTAGAATCAGGTGATTTGGACGTGAGACGCAAAAGTTACGGCTATTTAGTGGAGTGTGTACAACCGTTACGGAAATTACCAATTGGACCTGGGCTTTTAATTACTTAATTAAGCCAAGGATTATACCTAATCCGTTTTCACCATCTATATAATCCCTTTTAGACCTCATTATTCAGCACCTCACAATTATTCTTCAATTTAAATCATCCTTAGAGAAAGCGTCAAGAGGCAGAAGCAAGAGCAGGAGATGGAGAATCCATTTTTTTCCAACAACAGTTCTTTTCATTCCTCTAATTAGATACTTCTTTATTTTATTTATGCTTTAGGAAATATGTATACTATTAATTTTATTTCAGTTTTTAGTTTTAGTATGAGCTAAATTTCTACGTACTTGAGAATCGTATTTATGGGTTAAGCCCTAATTTATTTAGTTAATGTTTTCCCAAATTTGGGATTTTATTTAATTTAAACTGGGTATTTCGTATTGACTATTATCGTGAATTTAATTACTATTTTTGACGTCATGATGAATCAAGGGTGGGTTATAGTAATTAAGCATTCACTTTAGTGGCGAAGTGATCATCTTGACGGGGTTTAATTACGGACCTAGGTAATAGAAGCGTGGTGTTCGTCAATGATCCTGAAGGGCTTGACTAACCACACAGCCAATTGGGTAAAAGTCTTCAACATTCGAAAGTAGGTATAATCGCCCTGACGGGGTTTATAATACCGTAGGATAGCTCCTAAGTCCACCCTGACGGGGGTTAGGAGATATTAGAGTCCCGACTAGTACATAAATACCTGTTTAGCCCTTAAAAGGAAGCATTTATTATATAGATTCAGGTGGATCCCTTGCGAGACTCAAGTACCTCTCTCATATTTGTGTCCACACTCATTTACATTCAGTATTTCTTTTCTGTTAATCATTTCAGTACTTCACTTTATTGCATTTTTAGTTATAATGAAAACCAACCAAATATCTTTACATTTTACTTTTCTGTTTTAGCAGTTATCTCTACTTATCCGATTAATACCATAGTCATAACTATCCGTACCTGAGAAAGAAATCTGTAGTTTACGTATTACTTGGAACGACCCGTACACTTGCGGTTAGTGTCCTTCTCTTTAGGGGTGGTAATTTTATCACACGCCAGGAGACACTAGCGACCTTGTTTTTTAGTACTTATTCTCCAATCTATCAATTTAATAGTTTGAAAAAGAAAAACACTAACGTCAAAGAAGAATAATACTCCAAACCATAACAAGGGGATAAGACTTCCATCCTTATTGGATGGTCCAATATTAACATTATAATCATTAATTATATTAATAAAACACATATCATTAGATTTACTATAATTAATTTTTACATGACATAAACATAAGGCATGTGTCATAATATGATTGTTATTGGATAATCCAATATTGGATGGAATTAATTTTCATAACAAGGTCCTTAAAATTTGGCCCTAACCAGATTTATTTTTATAATCCTTCAATTTTTTTCTTTTTTGTTCCAAAGGTAGATTCATAACTAAAAGGTTATTACAAAATTAACCAACTTCCGTAGGAGCGGACTCGTTCTTAATAATACTTGCTAAGCTAGGGGAGAGCTCAAAATTGCAAGTACTAAGTATGTTGCTATGGAGTTTATAATTATCTAAACCATCAGCTAATGCATTCCTATCTCTACTAATCCAAGTAAAAACAAGGTTACAAGTTTCAGCTAGAAAATAAATGCTATTAATAGTATTACAAATAGCGGGAAGGGAAATAGGCAGATTATTCTCTAATGGTTGCATCACTTGTAGATAGTCACTCTCTATAATAGCATTTCCATACAGGTAAGTCTTGGCTAATAGACATACTTTAAGAATGTCTAGAGCTTTTGCTTCCAAAGGAGATTCAGCTGCCATTTACCACCCATTTTAATCAAGCACCTTCCCAAGATAATCCATAGGAACACAAGAAATGACAGTTTTATCATCATTTAAAGCTGTATCACAATTGATATTTATCATTTCTAAAGGTGGGGGTTCCTACTTTTTCTTATTATTGTTCACACTATTGGTAACTCTATTATATTTCATACCATTCGTAGTGGTGACTAGATTAGTATTGATGAAACTGTCCTCCAAATCCTTACCATTTTCCATATATTTTTTATTGTTGTTATGCCCCAGTTTAGTAATCACGTTATTAGGATAATTTTCATTTTGATAATCTTTCCAATCTTTGGTAGCATTGAGCAAAGTATCAAGTTGATCAACTATCAAGTTCTTAAATTTATTACTGTTTCTGGCTTTCCATATGTTCCACATGATCATGCTTACTTGTCCCATCACCGTTACTTGTTTATTGCAATCTTTTTTTACTTTTTTCTAGTATATCTGTCATCCAAGTATCCACTTTAGTGGTGTACTGGTTGCGTGTATATACACAGAAAGGTGAAGCAAACCATACAGATCATATTTCACACATAGAAGATTTGATAAGTTTCCTTTTGTAGAAGTTTTCATTTGTAGGGAGTAGATTTTAAACCACTCTCCAAATAAATTTCTTAACTTTAGGAGGTACCTTAAGGGTCCATATCATCCTCCATACATCAGAAACAATGTTATGGGATGTTCTAGCCATCTTGTTGCTCTTTTCACTATCTTTCTTATCACTGTTTTCTTTTTGTAGTTGGTAGGATTTTTTAACAGAGTAAATATCATCTTTACTACAATTCCAAACCACTTTATCTTTAACCCCATTGAAGGAAATGAAAGTATTGAACATAATATTAGTAATGTCATTATTGAAGTTTTTATTTACCAAATCTATATTCCACCTTCTTTCATTAGGCATCATAAGGTCATAGACTCTAGAAATCTATTTACTTATAGGTGCAATAACTTTATTATTGTTTATTATCCAAATATCAATATGTAGGTTTATAGTATAGCCATTACCTATTATCCAATACAATTTTTTAGTAAGTATATCTCTTCCCGCTAGGAGTCTTTTCCACCCCCAAGAGCAGAGTTTCCAGTTTGTACCTCAAGGAAGGAACAAATGGGGAAATATTTACCCTTAAGGAGTTTATAAAGAAGTGAGTCATGTTTATTAAGGACATTACAGGCTTGTTTACCAAGGAGGGCTAGATTCATTAGGTGGAGATCCCTAAATCCCAGCCCTCCAGTAAATTTGCTTTTAATAAGTATATTCCAACTACCCCAATGGATTTTTTTGATTACCTTTGCTTCCCCACCAAAATGATGCAATTTGGGAGGAGATTAAGTCACATATGTTATTAAATAATAAGGAAGAGGACATGTAGTAATTAGAAAACTCTGTAAAACAACTTTTATAAGTGTTTCCTTCCCTTCCTCTGAGAGGCATAAGGTTTTCCAGTTATCTATCCTTCTGATGGTTCTCTCAACTAGTAAGTTTAGGCCCCTTACTTTGGATCTACCCCAGTGGGGAGTCCGAGATAGGAACCTAAATTATTAGCTATTTTAATTTGTAATCTAGAGGAGGTAATTTCTTGTTCACATAGATGGGTATTAGGGCTAAATTTCATGCCACACTCTTTCAGATTAAGTTTCACCCCTATAACATAACCATATTTGTTAATTAAATCCTTAAAGATATCAATTTCGAAATGATTAACTTTCATGAAAAAGATACTATCATCGGCAAATAAAAGATGGGTAATGGAAGGGGCGAGATTTGAAATTCTAATACCTTCTATTAACCCTTTATCGTGCTTATCTTTTATTAAGATAGTTAGCATTTGCGTAATAATATAGTAGAGGAAGGTGATAGGGGGTCTCCCTGTCGCAAACCTCTCTTAGGGTTATTAAGTTTGTGGGGTGTTCCAATAATAAGCACCGAATATGAAACCGAATTGACACATCTCATTATTTTACTTATCCAATCCAAATGAAAACCCATTTTTCTTAACATAATTTCTTGAAAGTCCCATTCCACATTTTCATACGCTTTTTGTATATCAGATTTAATAGCCATATAATGAGTTTTAGTATATCTTTGTTCCTTTATTGAGTTTATAACTTCATGGGCTATCATTGTGTTGTCCTGAATATGCCTTCTTGGTATGAAGGATAATTGGTTTTCATCAATCAAGTCATTCATAACCGACTGCATTCTATTAACTATGATTTTTTCAATTATTTTATATATATAATTCGAGCAACTAATCGGCCTAAGGTTTCTCAATCTTAGGAAACGGCGAAATATACGTATGATTAATATCTTCAAAAGATCCTTTATTATACCAAAAGTAATTAATAAGTCGAATAACATCAATTTTGATGATTTCCAATATTATTTTACAGAAAAAACTTGGGTAACCATCAGGTTTAGGCGCCTTATGGAGGCCCAATTCATTAATGGAATTCTCAATCTCCTCAATTCTGAAAGGTTTCATGAGGTTATCATTCATACATTTATTAACAGATTCAGGAAGTAGGGAAGAAACTCTATCAAGGTCTCTATTCCCTATATTTTTGAAAATATATTTTTAGATTTCTTGAGAGATTGCAGTCTCATTTTCCATCCAATAATTATTCTCATCCATGAGTCTAGCAATTTTATTATATTTCCTTCTTTCCTTAGTATTAGCATGAAAAATGAGGTATCTTTGTCCATTCTCTTTAACCAGTTAACATTAGACCTAGAGGCCAGTAGTCTTATTAAATTTTCCAAAGTTGTTCAATTTTAATGACTAACTCATTATATTCAGACCAATCCTGGGTGTTATTATCATTATATATAGTTTCAAGTTTATTAACATAATCATCTATTTTCTTTCTGTTATTATTATATTTATTCTTGCTCCACTTAGTTAAAAACTTACTACACTTAATAAGTTTAGAGGTTAGGCCATTTTTCTTAGCTCACGTGACATTTTTTCCTGACATACCTTATTAATAATCTCAAAACATTCAGCTTCCTCAGTCTAAATGTTTTCAAAATAAAATCTTCTTTTTAATCTTTCTATTATCTTTCATATGTAAAATTTGTGGGGAGTGATCAGAACCTAAAGCTGGAAGCAAAGCTATCCAAGCAGTTGCGAAAATCTCACTCCAAATATGATTACAGAATCCCCTATCAATAAGAAATTTTATCATTTCTCCATTAGATTTTTTATTGGACCAAGAGTACTTACACCCTTTTGAAATGATTTCCTCCAGTTTATTATGTTTAATAAAGCCATTAAACCGTTTCATCACTTTAGTTAAGGTCTGATCCCCCCTTTCTTATCACAATTGTTTCTTATATTATTAAAATCGCCAATTAAGTTCCAGGGTTCTTTATTCTTAGGGCATCATTTACTGAAGGTCACAAGGCAGTTCTCTTTTAGTTTTTCATAAGTCGAGTTGTAGACAAAAGTGGTGAAGAATTTTATGTTACCCTCTTTTATCATGCAATGAATGTGATTATTAGACTTATTAAGTACTATAATGTCAATTTCTTCCTTAATAAACAGAGCAAGACCCGCACCAATCCCTTGAGGTTCTACAGTCTCAATAAGTTTCATCTTAATAATATTTTCTAATTTTTTAACAGTAGGGAAACGATTCTTAGTCACCGAAAGAAATAGTACCTTTATCTAGTATTTGGGGATCATATCAGTTAGGTTCTGGATTGTCAAGGTTATGCCAATACCTTGACAGTTCCAGGCAACTTGTATCATTGTTCAGCTGGGGGTTGGTCAAGGTCAACCTTGCAAACTTGTTGAGAAGATTCATTTACCTCCGCATTACCCACTACATTACCAGCTAGTATACCCAAATTCATCTCTCCATTCTTACTTCTGAAAGCCCATAGAGTTTTCTGTCGTTTAGTATTAACTTGTATGATTCCTTTGCCTTTTGCCTATCTACTAGCCTTCTTACCTGATTTTCTAGTTGATTCCTTTGATTATAGCTTTCCATGTCCAAATAAAGGATGACTTGAGTTTGATTTTTGAAGGATTCATTGTATTTGGGTAAGTTTGATGGTGATGTTACTTTAGTGTTGTTATGAGTGTTGAGTGGTATTGTAAAAGGATCAGAGATGAGGTTTTCTAATAGTGATTTACTATCTGATTTCTGGTTAGGGTTAGAGGATTTGGGGGAGTTGAGAGATGGGGACGATGAGAGATTGGATTTAGTAAGTGGGTTGGGTGTTTTCAATGTTATAAGACTGGGTGAGGATTTGTTTGGGATGGAGTTTGGTAAGGTTGAAATAATAGTAACGTTTGTGCTTTTTTAATATTTGGGCTAAAAATAAAGCTACCGAATTTAACTTGTTGGCCCAAACTAGGTCCGTAATCAAGTTTTTTGACAAGTACCTCTGCCAGCTTGGCTAATTTAGCTTCACCATCTATATAGCTTTTGTTTTTGATTATTTATTCTTTCTCTCTTCTTTCCATTCCATTATCCTTACTACCACCTCCATTACCGTACTTCTCCTTTTCTTCAGCCATTCCTTTTTCCATTCCACTACTAGTAGTACTATTGAATTCAAACACTCCTTTAGTAATGTTAGCTCCGTTAGTTTCTCCGTTAGGTCCATAGTTACCTCTGTTACCATTTTTACCGAGTTCACTCAACTACTTGAACCATTGCTCACTGAGTCTCTCTTCCAGCTATGGTTAAACGCTTTTTTATCCATAATATCTCCGGTAAGCTTTCTATTACCTTCATTTGCTTCGGGCAAGACCGTAGATTGAGAGGGGCCTCTGGTCGAGAACTTAATCTATCCACCCAGTTTGGGTGAAACTTTAGGGTTTTTGTATTTGGTAACCTCATGCCCAAAGATTCCACAACAATAGCAAACTTGTACTATGTTTTTGTATTTGAATTTGATCCATGTTGCCTTAATTTCAACTTCCCAGTAATTGATGCCTGGGATTAGTGGGTTTGTTAGCTTCCAGTCTACTCTTGCTCTTGTAACCAATTGATCATCCACTTCAACAGACTCAGGTAGTACAGCTTCATAGATTTTTCCAAAATAGTGGGTTTGTGTAAATCGATAGTAAAGTGTTTCCCTTGTATAGTCCATGGTCTTTGGGACCAAATTTTGTTCTTATCTTCTTCACAACCGAACTTTAGTACCACCGTGTTGGTGTTGATCTTCTCAACATCCACTTATTTCTTCAAAGCCCAATACCTATTAATGTGGTTCTTAATAAAAATTAAACTGACTTTTTCCTGAACCATGAGCTTAGTAATGAGCTTATGTTCTTCAATTGTTTTGTACACAGATTTCTTATTAGGTGTTATAACTAGCTCTTTGTTCTTTATTAGGAGGTGAGATGAGGAGTAAAAATTCATTACTTACTGAGAGGAGAGGGATAAAGAAAGCGAAAAGAAAGAGGATGGATTAGATAAGAAGACTGTAAGAGATTGGTTAAAAGGGAGTTCACAGATTTTTGTAGGATTCAACAAAACTTTTAGGAATTTTGTCAAAAATTTGGATTTTTTAGATGGTGGAAAGGTGTTTGTGTATAGGGAGAGGAAAAGTTAAGAGAAGAGAGAATTTTATAACTTTTTATTTTTTATTTCCTTCAATTTGTTTCTCAATCTGAACAACATATTGGTCCTTTAACTTGGCCCAAGCAAAAGGTATCTTCATAACCCATATCAGCCAAATGGCCCAGAATTACAAATAATTCAAATTAAAAAGTGTCCCATCAAGCCAACCCAATCACATGTCGTCTTCCTCATAAAGTCAATCCTCTGCTTTTGTATAACCGACTTATACAGCCTCTGTAGAACCTCCATACACGACGCCGTACATAGCCAATCAAACCTCCTCTACGGTGGTCCTTCCACCCCAGAGTCCCAAGCAACCAAAAACTCCCATCTTCTCACTTTATTATGTATTAATTTTCATGTAATCCCCAAAGATCTATCGCTGCAACCTTATATTCTTCGAAAACCAGAATTCTTTTTAACCCAATTATAACACGTCCCTCTATATACAACAATACTCTGCAACAAAACCCACCACCTATCTCATAAAAACCGAACCATCCCACCATATAAATCGAATACCCCACGAATTAGACACAATTGCAAAGCCCATATCTGCACAAACTCGAAGACCCGTTGATTAAACACTCGAATCAAATTGCTTATACTTAACAGATTTGGTAATTGCAGACAATTGAAGGGTAACGCAAGACTTGATAAAGGTTAGTGCCCTTCCTAAGAAAAATGATTAAGAGTAACAAAAGATTTCCCCTTTCTTTAATTTTATATTCGATTAAATGTAAATAATGGATGTTACTTCTCTGAATTTTCCTAGTAATTTTCATAGACAAATTGAAATTGAATTGTCTCATTAGGGTAATAGAGAGATGGACTTGGAAACAGAGAATAGAATAGCTGCAATTCTTTTAAAAGAAGCAGCTGAATTAAGGCGCCAAGCTGAGGAAGAAGGTGCCCTAGGTTATCTTCGTCAACCTATTGTGCGGGGTCGCCCTAATTCACGTTTCTTAACAGCAACTGTGCGTAGTGTACAACAAGGTTCGTTTATTCACTTCATCCTTCGTCATTAGTATTTGAATATTTATTCTATATGGGTTTGACTTTTCTGTAGCTAATCGAAATGTTGAAGAGAATGAGATGTGGAAATCAAGGCAAAAAGAGCTGGAACTTGATAACAAGCTTAAACGTAGATCAAGAGACGAAACTAGTAGTGATAGGTATCGTAAAGACAAGAGGTATGATGATACTAGATTTGATTCCAGTTCAAAGGAAAGGGGTTCTTATGATTGTGAAAAAAGAGAAGATGAAGGTTTGAAAGATGAGGAATTGGAGGAATTTTTACGGTCAAGGACTAAACGAGGGAGAGGTGAAATTGGGTCACGTATGGATGAAACAGGTCCTTATCTTCCTTGTAAAGATGAATTTTCGAAAGAATTTGATATGGGGAGATGGGAAGGACAAGGGAATAGAGTATGTTTAGGTCCAGAAAAGCCTGTTTCGTTAAGTAGGTGTTATGAATCCTCGGATGATGATTCTCCGAAGAAGAAGAAGAAGAGTAAGAAGATAAAACATGAATCGAAAGAGAAGTCGAGAGATAAGAAGAAGAAGAAGAAGAAGAAGAAAAAGAAGAGGGAGGAGAAACGATACAAGGATCGGAGAAGCTAGTGGAATTATAGTGAATGATATATGTAATTGTTAACTTTGTTGATTTGGATTGATGAATAGTTATGGATTTCTGTGTACATTATTGTGTTTTCTGAGTTGTAATACTTGGATTTCACTAGAGAACTCATTTTATGCAGAGTAATTGATCAAATTGTGAGATCAAATAGATATTCATGCTTTATGATGAGAATTTTTTTGATGTTTTTTTTGGTCAGCCAAACTGTCAAATACATGGAGTTTAGTTAGATAAGGTGTGTATACTAATGTTAGACATCTGTTTAATATTGGACATTATGGTTGTCTTAAATTGATAATGAAGTTGATTCATTTCTGAGAACCCCTCTAATGCTGGTAGATCAAACTTCTCTCTCCTGAGCTGATGATAGTTTTCTTTCACCCTTGAGCTTTGTCTAAAGGCACCTAGATTAGAGCTAGCATAATGTTGGGACTGGTGAACCTTTTGGAGAGCTGGAACTTCTCAGGAGGTCCGGGTCCGATCCCGCCCAAAGGTGATACAAATAGTTGGATAAGCGTAGGAGAAGGGTCTTTCTTGTGTAAGGAAAGGATGTGTGGTGGTGACGGAAGTGCACTAGACTTATGGTAATCAAACTCACTCCGTTTCCCCAAGCTCTTTGGCTCGATACCCACCAATTTATGGTGATCCGCCTAGTCTTCTATTTAGTGCGATTGTCGGGGATCTTCCCATATCGCTCCCCTAAATGAGGCTCCCGTGTTAAGAAAGAGCCTATATTGGAAAGATGCTCTATCCCTTATATCCTGAGGCACGATGGCCTATGTCTAATTGGGTTCCACGACTCTAACGTCACGGTATAAGGACAAAGCTCGCCCTCTTCCAAACAAGAAAAGGGGCCATGCAGTGGACATAAAAGGTCAAATATATAAAAAGGTCTGTATAAGGGAGTCGCGACTCTAATAAGACCCTGAATCATTGATTAGTGTATAGGGTAAAAGGTCACATATATAAAAAGGTATGTATAATGGAGTCGCGGCTCTAGGGAGTCGCAGCTCTAATAAGACCCTGAATCCTTGATTAGCGTGTAGGGAATTATTCTTTCATGACAAAAATCCCTACGTCGAATAAAACGGTGAAAGTCTTCTATTCTGATCTCCGCTAACCTACTAGTAGAGATTCCTATTATAAACACCCTAGTCTAGACTGGATCTTTGCAAGTGTCAGGTTCAACCGCTACAATGAAATCCTAGATTTGGAACTGCCAAGGGTTAGGCGGTGACAATATGAACCTACGTGAGCTTATCTCGCATTACAAGCCGATCCTAATAATGTCGTCGAAAATTTAAAACGATTTCGACCCAAACTAACCAGGTTGCGAATCAATCAAACATAAAGTTCTTGTTTTTGTTGAACGGAATGGGAGATTATGAGGTCTTCGAAATGTTATCGCTCGACCTAACCACATATTCATTTTAGGTCATAAATTTGTTACCAAAATTCTATGAATCAATCAATTTTTTATATTTAATCTTAGTTTTTTTTTTTTTTTGGACGCAATCTTAGTTGTATTATGTTGTGTCAATTCTTTTGATTGTTATGGGATGGTTGCCGTCCTAATTCGTCTGTCATTTTACCTTTATTAATACAATTTTAACTATTTAGACAAGAAAAAAATAAACCATAATTACCAAAGCTTGTAATAGGAAAATTCAGAAGAAAAGAAAATCATTACAAAAATAGAAATCACTTTTATAAAAGAAGATACTCTTTCTAAACTCGATAATTGGGCCTGAACGTAGCCCAACCACTATAACTACCAAAGAAGCTGTTTTGGACTCTATAGTCAACTCTTTCAATCTTAATCGCAGAATCTTTTAAGAAAAAAGCCCGATATATGTGGATTTCCCGTGTCTGTGTGTGTGAAAGTGAGAGAGAAAATCTTTAAAATAATTATTATTAATAAAATCATATTCTTAGCATTTCAACATCATTCGATTGCTGGTTTTCTCCATATCTCTCATCGAAGTTTAAATCGAATCACCGACAACTCCAGATCCACATCTCTATCTTCTCAGGTACCAATCATTTCTCTCTATTCTTATTCGACTAAATTATTAAGCTAAACCAACTAAATAGTTTTGGTTATAGAATTACTTTAATGGATTTTGAATTATTCACATTGTAGTATGAATATAATGATGAATTTCAGAATTAAGGCAACTTATTGCTACGATTAATTATTAGTTTTTTATATAAATTGAGTGTTCAACAAGTGTTCAATGAATTGATGCATCACTGAAACTCTGAAAGTGTTCACACTTGATTTCAATCTACTCTTGAATTTACGATACAATAAATGTTAATTGCATAATAAGCCCCTAGTGCTAGATAAGTTGGGGGCAGGGGTAGATTTGCAATTTTGTGGAATAACACCGGAATAACAGGAGATCAGTAGTGAAATTTACCCAAAGAATAAAGAATGGTGCAACATGTATCCAAGGAATGATTTTTGGCTCATAATTTGTAGGTCCCACAAGCTCCTTGCACAAGCAAAGAATGTCAAGGAGGCCAAATACTGCTCGTCGTCCTACAGATGGAGGGAGCATGCCCTTTGTAGGATTGTTGAACTCTAAATCACGCCCTTCTCCTATTTTATCAATAGGACTCTTGGTCATGGTAATTTTCAAATCTGTTTACTACCCCTCAGTTTTAAAATTAATTTTACCTTATATAATGTTTGAAATATTTATTACCCTTTTTTCAAATTTTCAGGGTGCAATTCTTATAGTTGGTTATGTATATCGTGGTGCAGGTCTGTATTAACTAATTTTTAATATAAATATTATTCTTTCTCAATTACTTTTTATATTTGTTATGGAAGTTAAATAATCTTGGTTTGTTTAACATTTTATACAGTTCCAAGGACCAGTCATATAGAAGCTTTAAACAGACTCGAAGGTTAATTAATACTCTCAATTTTAATTTCTTAATAAAAAACAAATCTAAATATTCCTTAATTAATTTAGGTGCCTCATGTACATCGGAAATTCAAACAGTATTACCCTTTCTAAAAAAAGCATACGGCGACAGTTTACACAAAGTACTACACGTGGGTCCCGATACTTGTTCAGTAGTTTCAAAACTACTAAAAGAAGACGATACAGAAGCTTGGGGTATCGAGCCTTATGACTTAGAAGAAGTTGATGGAAATTGTAAAAGTCTTGTCCGTAAAGGAATTGTACGACAAGCCGATATTAAATTTTCTCTTCCTTATAGAGCAAAGTCATTTTCTGTCGTCATAGTTTCTGACGCCGTTGATTATTTGTCGCCAAAATATCTTAATCGAACTCTCCCTGAATTAGCCAGAGTCGCTTCTGATGGTGTTGTTATACTATCCGGTAATTTTTTTTTTCTTTAAATTGTGGAAATTTTTTTTTAATTGAAAAGGTCTGCTGAATTTTAAATATTTTTTTAGGTTATCCTGGAAAGCAAAAAGCTAAAACAACCGAGCTTTCTAAATTTGGTCGTCCGGTAATTTATTTTTAAAATTTGCGTATATTAAATAATTAAATAATTAATTGTGATTATTTGTAACAAACAGGCGAAATTTAGAAGTTCATCTTGGTGGATAAGGTTTTTTGTGCAAGCAAGTTTAGAAGAGAATGAAATAGCGATAAAGAAATTTGAGCAAGCAGCAACTAAGAAAGCGTATAGGCCATCTTGTCAAATTTTTCATCTTAAACCATATCTTTGAAGAGAAGTATTGTTTTTTTGTGAGGGTAATTTGGTAATTGTATTACTTTTTGTTTTTTATGTATGAAAAGCATGCACATTGTTGGTGGATTTAGATCTTTTTGAAGAGGTTGTCTTGATTTGTCTACATCAAAATGTATGTAATATTATATATAGATGCTTGGTCTTTGCGAAGTAGATGCTTTAGGTTGTTGAGACTGGATTTTATTATATTGGAAGGGAAACTAATTATAAATTCTTTGATTATCTTATTCTTGTTTGGGTTTAATTGTTGGTTTTGAGTTGTTAGCTATGTGGTTGCGATCTTGCTAAACATGAAGTCAAAATTGCAATTTAGTCCTTAGAATTTAGTGCATCGAGCATCCAACTCCTTTTATAACAAATCCATCATGTACTTCAAAAGAAAACAAACATCCAAAACAAACCATAACCATACCATACATCCAAATCCAGGTACAAACATAATTGTATTATAGTCCTTGCAATTTTACCAAACTAATATCCAAATCCACCATAGAACTCCACCAACTAAACCTTCACACATACATCCAAATTTACCCAATACTACCACACAACAATTCATAACCTCCACAAAAATTGCATAATAGTCCCTATAGTATGAATTTGACTCCCATTCACTCCTCATCCTCTTCTATGCCGAGTATCAGGAATCCCAAGTAGCTCTCAAATTCTAACTAGAATTTTATTGATCAAGTTAACCTCAAATTTCTTCCTCTTCCATAATCTGAATCTAATATCTTACTTGATATTATCTGAATCTAATTTCATCACTTAAATATCTCCATCATTTTATAAACAAAAATACCAAACACAAGTCTATTTACGTTGTTATGACTCACCCTTCTCCCACTAATCCACGTATATTCTAAAAAATAAGTACTTCTACCATTCCCAGTATGATGCTCAATGAAATTGTAAACCATATGCTTGATTTTGAGCATTTTTCTTTAAGTTTGGGAAAAAGCACTATCACACTTAATAATCCAAATACATTTGCCTTTAAACCAATTAGTATGTACTTAATGTGACCAAATATTGTTTCTTTCCCCATACATTCTCCAAAATTCTATCAACATAAAAGCTTCATTTATAGACTTGAGTCTAAGAGTGTATAAAGTATAAACCACCTTCTTCTTTACTTCTTTAAAGTAACATCCAATATATTTTTGCACCCGAAGATGATTCAACATTACCTTTCCATAAGTACATAGCCAATTTGCTTTCAAAGTCCATGCCAACTTTTTTTTTTGTTCAAATTTCCATGCCAACTCTCTTGGGAAGAAAATTCACATAGCACCAAAATCTAACCTTAAAACACTCTGAGGACCCCTGCCTCAGACCCCTTTTCCTTTTGGAAAAACCAATAATCTCCCCACTAATACACAAAGTATATGACCTTGTATTAACACACATCTCCATCTATTGCAAAAATTTATCATGAAATCCCAAAGCACAAAACATATTCTTCAACAAGCTCCAAATTATAGTATCATATACCTTATGAAGATCCACATTTTTTATTTTATTTATGCCGATGCACTATACTATGAGCCACCAAGGCATTCTCCGCAATACATCTACCTCCCATAAATGCATCTTGATTTTGTGAAATCAGATAATTAAATCACTTTTTCATCCTATATGTAATCAGCTTATAGACTTCTTTATAAAAAACCATGCAACATGTTATAGGTCTGAATTGTTTAAATGTGATTGCAAACCTTAACTTGGAGAATAAGAACCAAAGTGGTTGTATTAATTTGTTTCAACAAATAGTTACTCCTTAAAACATCTTTAATCGTTTCACACGCATCCTTGCCTATAACCACCCAAGTATCAAGCACAGCACTAGTGATACCATGTGGGTCTGGAGCCTTATTCTCATCTATAGAAATAAAGCCTCTTTGCATTTCTTTATAGTAATTTCAGCAACCATATTCTATGCCACATCAAGGATTTCAAGAGACGACTTACACATAGTCACAAACAGTAGCAGTGAGATAAATTGTTTTTTATAAATATTTAGTTTAAAAGTATGTTTAATAAAGTAAAATTATTGAAAATTGTTATTAATAATGAGATATTTTTAGCGTAATTTATTACTAGCTGATTAAATTGAAAAGTTTTGCACTAGCTAGTGGTCAGTGCCAGTGGGGCAGAAAGGAGTAGTGGTCGATATACACAACTTGGTGGCGTTTTATGCTAGTAATGATTTTTTTTTGGTCGACTGGAGTCACTAAACCTTGTGTATAGCAATCGACTGAACCTTTACAAGGCCCTGCCACTTATATCTTTCGTTGCATGCTATTCTAAAACCTTTTATTTTACATGGTCATTTATTCTAAATCTTCAACCACATTTTGTTATTATTATGCACAAGTAATCACGGCACAATCTAAGGTAAAAACTAGCTAAAAGAATAATTCTTATGGTCAATTATGAAAAACTAAACTAGATTGAAATTTACAAACGTAACTGAAATGGTTAGGATTTTTCTTTTTTCTTTTTTAACAAAAATAGTCTTATTCAATAAATGTTGTAATAAATTTTCACCAAGCGTAATATTAGCTTTTATAAAGTAATCAATTTGAGTTAACTAGAAATTAGCATAATAGTTTTTAAAGTAATGCCCGAATCTTATCAGTTTAATCCGCCCTTAGAAGTAGGTAAAATCAATCACTACTGAAAAATTCTCTTGGAATAATTTGGTCATTACATATTGGAACATGAACGTTCAATTGTTCAAAATCAAATCATCAACTTTAATTTAGTATGTATGCCTTTATCTATTATCATAACAAACTTCGCATCAATAGGTTTTATATCAAACTTGTAACATTTAAATAAAAAGTAATGATATATATCATTCAAATATCATTCAATAACGTAAGGTTGATTATAAATCGTTAATTTATTTATTTTTTATCTAATTAACTATTTATTATAAACCAACTGCCATGTTATTAAACGATATTTGGATGGTATGATTTTAGGTATTATATATCATTACTCTTAAATAAAATTAGATCATAAAAGGTTTTAGTCAATAAAGAACTGTTCAACTTTTGATCACCGGAAGTAACTATTATGATAACATTTTCATAGACCAAGAAAAAAATTATTCAGTTTAACATTTTGTAAGTTATAATACCCATACAGTATTGGCCACATTCTAACTTTAACCCTAAATTAGTGGCCAGATTTTCTCAACCATTTTATATATATTTACATATCTTACAATTCATTTTGTACAACAAACTCCAAAATGGCATCTTTTCAGATGATTCTAATCGCTATGTTTGCTTTCATGTTCTATACTTCTCATGCTCAAAACTCTCGCAAAGACATTCTTAGTATCCACAACAAATTTCGTGTAGAAGTTGGGGTGCAGCCTCTAAAATGGAACACCACAGTTGCAGCTTATGCTCTTCATTATGCTAAAATGAGAGCAGGAGATTGCAACTTGGTCCATTCAGATGGACCATATGGTGAGAATATTGCAGAAGGTTCAGGAGAGTTCTCAGCTGTTGATGGTGTAATTTTGTGGGCTGAGGAGAAATCGTTATACGATTACAGATCAAATTCTTGTATAGGTGGTGAATATGAATGTCTTCATTATACACAAGTTGTTTGGAGAGATTCGACTCATGTTGGTTGTGCTAGAGTTAAATGCAGAAATAATGGTTGGTGGTTTATAACATGCAACTATGATCCACCCGGAAATTACATCGGTCAACGTCCTTATGACAAAGAAGAAGTCGATATTGCTCCTGCTAGTGCTCCTAGTCCTAGCCCAGAATCAGGATTTTAGTATGAAGTATTAGGTTGATTTTTACTATACAAAATTACAAATAATATTCCAAGGCAAATCATATACTTTCTCCGTCCATTTTTGTTTGTCTACTTTTTGGTTGCACAAGAATTAAAAATAGCATTTAATACTCTCACTCTTTACACAAATGCCTTTAATTAATATACATGAGATCATTTATTACGCTACCTTTTCTACTATTTAATTAGGGATAATATTGGAAAAAATAGGAAAAAAGTGTCTTGGTAATGAAAAATGGACAAACAATATTGGACACCCTCTTTTAGAAAATGGGACAAATAAAAATGGACGGAGGAAGTATGTCAATAGTGTTGTACTAATAATATGATGTGTATTTTCGTCTTAATTTTGATGATGTTTTTGCAGGGCTTCTTGTTAAGGATTTAAACATAATCGTTAGTCAATCTGTTTAATATCTATATGCTTCCCTCAAACTTTTGTAACATGGTATCAAATTCGAGTTATCATCTCTTCAAGGTGGTCATTTGAGCCCACAAGCCAAGACGGCCTGGGCCGCCCACTACTTTGTCGTTTGATGGGTAGAGGAGACGGATCTGGGATATGCAATGGTCCAAAACTGTAAAAATATCATGGCCCGATCCGTACGCTCATCCACAAAAGATGAGCCCGGACGGGAGGGCCAATGGTCCAACTCACCTTCATCTCATATATTTTTAATTATAAGGGTGACTCATTGATATCCAAAAAAGTGACCCTTTACAGCAACTGCAACTATCATATTCACGGCCAGTCATGTAATGATCATAAAACATAGGGTAAAAGAAATTTTAGGGCATAAGACAACCTTTGTTTTATAAAAAAGGACCTCAATTAGAAACCAACTAGTTCAATTGGATTCCAACTAAAAAAAACCCATAAAATCCACCCCCTCCCCTTTTCTTTGTCGATAGAGTTGCAGAAATCAAGAACGCCCCACCCCCCTCCCCGTTCACTGCGCAACCCACCCCGATCTCGTGCAACCCACCCCGCTGTGACGTACCACCACCACCACCACGTTGCTAACCAGATCCACGTCACCCTGCTTCTCTTCTCTTCGAGCCACCACCACCATCACAGTAGGAAAACCGCTGCTGCAGAGATCCACCGTCGACGAAGCCACCACTGCTGTGATTTCGAGGCCACCACGACGAAGCCACCATTTGAGGCCACCACGACGAAGCCACCAGATCTGCTGCACCAGACGAACGCCGCCCCACCGCCACCCTTTCCATCTGATTTCGCTGCACTAACGCCGCGGTGGTGCTGTGACGAAGCCATCCCTCCTTCCTCCTCCCTCTTCCCACCATTACCGCCACCTTCACAATTCCTCTTCCCAGATCTGCTGCACCACACGAACGCCGCTCCACCGCCACCCTTTCCTTCTGATTTCGCCGCCCCAACGTCGTTGTGGATTTGAAGCCCATTTGTGTTAATGGATTTGAGCAAAGTTAATGGAGTTCGAGGCCAACCAACAGATCCATATTGGTTTCATTTTGTTAATTTTTTTATTTGTAGATCTGTATATTCAGGGGGTAAATACCCCCTGTTTTGCTCTTTTAGGGGTAATGGTGCTATTTTAGGGCGAAAAGCTTGTTATTTTAGGGGGTAAACATGTTATTTTAGGGGGTAAGGATGCTGTTTTAGTGGGTAATAGACTGACGTTGGACTCACCACCACTTTGGACTGACCTGAACAATATGGACTATGAACAATATGGAGTTAAATAAAAAAACGGTGGGCGTGTACCCTCCAAAAAATTAAATTAGGGGGTATATACCCCCTAAAAAATTAAAAAAAGCGGGTGTGTACCCCCTAAAAACGTGACCAGTAACCAAAAAATTTCTAGTTAGGCCCTTAAAAAACATAAGATCTAACTAGGCCCTTAAAATTCTCATTTTGAAAATTGAGGCCCTAAACGGTATATTCCTCTAAAACATATCTTGTATATAGATTATTAGTCAACCACGTATAGGTGAAGGCGAAAAAAAACTATGCCAACCATAAATTGTTGATGTATATGCAATGAGTAAAAAGACAAGAAATGTAATTATACATCTTCTTTTGAGGATTTCATGTACTAAATATTTTAAATTTATTTTAAACCTAACACTAGGGCTGTTCAAATGAAACCCAAAACCTGCAAACCCGACTCCACCTTACCCTAAAAAACCCACACCCGCCCACCCGTTGACCCTATAGGGTCTTCAAATATATTATTTTGGGTTTTGGGTCGGACCATAGGTTTGGTCCAGCCCAAACCGCGGGTAACCCGAACCCGGTTTTTTTTTAGTCTTCAGCCCAAATCGTTAAATATTGTTATTTGGCCCATTCTTTTCTTAATTAAAAGTTGGCCCGTGAAACCATATCTCTTCAATAATTCTGGCACGCCTCATTCTAATTTTCATTAGTTATTATCCACTATCTTATCTCTCTTTCTCTCTCGATACAACTGAAAACCCTAGCCTCTTGCTCTCTTCAATTGTGTCTAATATATCTCGATGCTCTTCTAGTAAAATGACCTAGATATGGTCTGCGACTCTGTATTTATGAGCCTCCAATGTTGTGGCTGATGTTCTTAGTTCTTACCAGTTACCATGGTTAATTCTTTCAGATATGTTCTAAACTCTAACTTTTTGAACTCTGATGGTTATTTAATTGATTCCATGTGTAGATGGTAGATCTATTAGATTAGGGTTCATTTCTTATTTTTTAATTATTTTTTGAAACATAAACTATTTGATTTAACAATGATTATGTTCTTTGTGTAAAAGTGTAATGATTTATGATAATGATTTTGAAATGGAACATTAATTTATTAATCATACTGTAAAGTTTACTTTTTTTTCCAGGCCGCAGCCATCATTTCTTGAGGGCATGTTCCCTTGTCCATGTTACTGACATCTTCTTGTATAGGTATAAATATTATTTCTTAACTTATATTCTAATTCAATTTATGACAATTATATTAAAACCAAGTAGTAATCAATGTTGAATGTAAATTGTTCATATGTTTATTACTTGCTTTCTTTACCTAATAGGTTGTTTTATCTTGTATGAGTTAAGTGTGACTGAAAATTAGGCCACTTACACTTTCGTATGATTTATGAATATGGGCTAATGAATTGTTTGCCTTGTTTACTTGCATGGTTTCGCTAATCTAATTATTGGACTTGTAATGGATCTGGTTGCTTAAATCTTGCTTTGTTACTCCATTTACAGGTAATTCCTTATCTTAAATCTATAGTGTTTAATGTTCATTTCATAACAGTTTTATAAATACAAAGGAAAAGTTTTAAAAACCTTATCTGATTACTTTAATTTATTGTTTTCAACTTTTTTTCATGTGATTTAAAGCTCTCAACTTGTTTGTGTATAAAAGACTTAATCAAATTAGTAAATTCAAGTAAGAATTCAGTGAATTCTTACATGAATTCACTGATTTGCTTAGGTAATTTACACATTACAAATTACTTTTCGAACATTTAATCAAATCATAAAATAGTTGTTTATTTATTTTAGAGTAAACAATATTGAAATGAATAAGTTTTAAACACTTATACATTTCAAGATTCTTTGTACCTTTGTACCTTTTTTTGTACCTACACAAATAATATATGGTTAGGTGGTATTAATCAATGACATCTTGTGTGAAATTAGTGGTGATTTCAATCAAAATTACTAACATGAGTTTTTTGTGTTGTTTGCAGAAAATAGATTTATAATAGAGAATGAGACTGATCTTACAATCGAAACATACAAGTTACAAGTTCTAAACAACTCGCGCATGTACTATATGTTTGCAACTCCACTTCTTCCCATGATTACTACTTCCTAGTATGAGGAAGTGTTTGTTGAGATGACAACATATTGGTATTTGTTAAATTTTACAGTTTATTTATTAAAATATGTCCCTTGTCCCTAAATTTGTATTTGGAAGTTGTATTATTTTGTAACTGAAGTTGTATTATTTAGTTTTTGGAAGTTGTAATGATACCGTAGTGGGAAAGTGCAAATTATGATTTCAGGCACTTACTATTTGGAAAGTTACTATATATAGTAACTTCTTATTTTGGAAACTTTCTATTTATGGTATTTTTTGTTCAAATTTAAATTTTTAATAGTGTTTGACTTTATGTTGACCAAACCCGAATTCGACTCTACCCGCACCCTACCCGCACTAACCCAACCCGCAAAGTTTAAAAAAAAAATAGGGTTAGGGTATGAATATTCCAAACCCGCGCACCTAGGATTGAGTTTAGGGTTTGGCACTTCGGGTCGGTTAACCGACCCGTGTGCTGTCCTACCTAACACATAGTGATTGAAATGCACTATTCACATTAATATTAGCCACACCACTTCGTGATTATCTATCGAAACTATATAAGTATTTTTACATAACCATCCAAAGAGAAATAAACATTTACCGTTTTTATCATTCGTGACGCCAATTGTCTTCGTGGATGACGTTTAAAGTTGTCACGCAAGCCCGTATTTCGGCTTTCTCGAGGACATGTCCTTGCGAAAGCTTTGTCGCTAAAACTTTATTGCAAAAGACCCTTTACGCGAGTATTTTAGTGTGTCTCCGCGATAGATACGTAATGCAGTTGTCGTGACGAAAGCCTGTCCTCACGAAAGATATAGTCTTTTGTGAGGATCAGTGTCCCCGCAGTTTTTATAGTTATCCGTGAAGGCGTATGTTATCTCGAAATGTTTTTTTGTGACGATTTTTTTTTGTGAGAACATATGTCCTTGATAAATAGTTTTTTAATTACTATTATTTTTCATTATTATTATGTTTGGTTTTAATTTTAAATTTTTTAATAATTATATTTTTCATTATTATTATCTTGTTTGAAAACACATCTCGTAATGTCACATGGATCCTATTCGAAGTAATAGCGGAGTAAGGTACTTGTTTGTAATTTTTTTATAAAATAATTTTTTTTGGTCAATTTCAATTTTTTGTAGCATTATTTTCTTGTCAAAAAATGGAGACAAAGGCCAGACTGGACTAATATAGAAAAAATCATTTACGAAAAATATTTGGCAAGATATTGTGAATAAAAGTGGATCATCTACAAGAAGTGAATCGCTGAATGTGTAATTCTCGAGAATATCGGAAGAGTGTGAGTTGATATTGGAGATGTGGGTTATCTTTCAATCTAAGGTATGTTTCATTTTAATAAGTTATTGATAATCTACATAGATGTCAATATTTTATTTATTTTGAAAAGTCTAGATTGATTGCGGGAAAGAAAAATAGGGAGACACAGAGCCTAGGGAGTGGTCATGGCTCGACCACCCTATCGTAGACCTATCATCGGTTGGTGGAGGTAATATTTCTTGTGATTGTTTGATTTGCAAAAAAAGGTATATATCTTTTTTATATAGTGACTTGTTGTTTTGTATACATTGTGGAGGAACCCGATGTGTTTGTCCTATGATACATTGGAAGATGACGCTTTTACACATACACCTTCAATTTTGAAGAAGAAGAATTCCCAAATAGTTGAATTTTACATCAAAATTGGGTTGAGGAATAGGGGAGAGTGGATGGATAAGATATTTCTCCAATGCAATGTAAGTTTATTCACTTATGGTTCAATAAATATTATTTTGGACTTACAATTTTATCAATTTTTTTAACCAAGATTGAATTAAGGGCGAGGTTTGATTCACCAGAAGATATTGAGGATAATGCTTCGGGGAATTCATCCACACTGTTATTGACACATAGATATCATATTCAGAAGACGAGCCAGGCGGCAAAGGAGGATATGGGCCCAACACAAAAGCTTTGAACCTGGGACTTGGACCGGTCGTTCCTAGTCAAAGCTAGAGTCAATCCCAAAATCCATAAATGTGTAAGGCATTAAGATGGATGGTCGATGGCTGGGAGAATGTAGTCGGGTATATGAACGAATATGCCTTTTGAGCAGCCCAATCTCATGGACCGGACTAGGATTCTATTGGAAATATTATATCCATACCGTTTAACCTGCCCTTAATTCTGAGGGGTTTATGCAAATGTTTTAGCAGATCAATCATCTAGGACAAACGCATCAGGTGCTGGCGTGCTGCCATTACATATCTTTCCCACTACTCCCATCACAATCGCCCCAACATCCGCCACGCCAGCCGAGAGATCCATGCACATGACGATCACTGAGAGATGAGACTGATATTGATGAGACTCATTCTCCCGATTAAACTCTCTCCCCCTAATTTAATCACAGGCTTGTTTGTATTATTATCACGACCTTTTTTTATTATGTTTGTATTCAACTATTTCAGTTTGTAATTTATTTATTTTTTATTATGTATATTTGTTATCTATCTCTTGAAATCTTTTCATAATTATCACGATTATTTACTTCGATTTGTAATATATATTTGTGACTATTTATTTCATATTTGCGTAATATATATTTGTAATCTAATTTTTTAAAATTACAAACCTTTACGGACTGCAAAAGAAATCTATATAAAATAACCTGTAGCAACCGCAACAGTGGTCCGTAGATAAATGTGACCTTCCTCGATTACTAATTGGTCACTAATAAAATCAACTTTAACCGACCACTAGGTGGTCGGTATTTCAAGACTTCTTTATCGGGCAACAAATGGTCGCCGAAGGATAAGCCTTTAAAGACCACTAGGTGACCGTCAAAGCACTACAAGAAAAAGGGTATTTAGTGATGTTTTTTTTGCGACGCGTCAAAATTGCGTCCCCAAAAAAATCATAATCAATGACGCAAATATAAAAGCGTCCTTATATACATGTATGGCGACATAATTTTTTAAGCGTCCCTATATACTCATTAATTGGGGACGCTATTAGATAAGCGTCGACATTTAATTTGTTATAACGACGCTTGTATTGCACACGTCCCTAATTCCTTATTACCATGACGCAGCATAAGTGAGCGTCGATATTGACACACTAAATAGGGACGCTACTAGTTAAGCGTCGACATTTAGTTTGTTATAATGACGTTTTTATTAAACGCGTCCCTAATTTTACCCAAAGGGGGACGCTTCTAACTTTGCGTAGGCAATATTAATAATAGGGCAATACAGTAATTCAAAAAGAATAGATATTTTTTTACAAAATTGGTTTGAAATAGTTTTATTTTCAATAAATTGGAGAATAAAGCAAAAAAAAAAAAACATTATTCATCTATTATTTGGTTTTTAATTATATTTTAATAATAACGTAACTAATATATTAATATTATAACATATTATTTTTGTTATTTTCATTTTTATTTAATTTAAATATTAATTTTTATTTAATATATATAGTTATACCATAAATTATATTATTTAGTGTTTAAAGTTATTTTTTGATTTATTAACTTTGGTAATTGAAATAAAATTATATATTAAATTATAAATATCACCCCTAATTATTTAGTTTAAAAAATAGTGCAGTAAATAAACTTATACTCATCAAGAATGGAAAACAGTAGAGAGGAGGTGTATTCAATGTCTTTTTTAATCTTTGTGTCATAAAAAGTAGGACAAATAAAAATAGACAGAGAAAATAACTTTTTTTTCTAAATAATATTTTGCTAATTTAGTTGCGTGTAAATTTAGCTTTTACAAAATAATTAACTGAGTTCTTATCTAGGTTTCTCTAAAATAATTTCTTTTAAATGATTTCCATCTGAAATGACAATAAAATTTTGGGTCTAAAAAAATTATACTACTAAATTCCTTTAATGATAAGTTTTACTATACACCCTACTTATGTGTACATAAATTCGACTCAAGTAAAAAATATATAAAGAAAAAATTAATTTTTTAATAAAAAAACTATTTTAACAAATTTATATTAAAAATATTAAAGAAAATAAATAATAATAGACATAGTATTATTATAAAAATAATAAAATACATATGTCAAATTAAAATGACACGTAATAAAAGTCAACTAACATATGACAAGATCAATCACTGGTTTTTCTTTTATATATTATATAAAGATAGATTGTCCAATATTTATTATATGTTATATTTATTAATTTACTATAATTGATTTTTGTATGACTAAAATATAAGATAAATATTATTTGAATATAATTAATATTAAACTATTTAATATTGGATAAATATATTTTTGTATTTAGTCATTACATATTAAAAAAGAAAGTTTGGTAAATGAGTTCTTATTCAAATTGTAAATGTTGAGTTTTTATGATTAAAGTTTTCTGGTCCACATCTTAATAAATGAAAATATTTTTGTATTGTGTTGGTCATTACATTTTAAAAAAGAAAATTTGATAAATAATTTCTATTCAAAGGTAAACGTTGAGCTTCTATAATTAAATGTTCATGAATTCAAGTTTTCTGGTCCAATTTTAATTATTGGAATAATCAATATAATTTAACAAATTATAAGTAACCATAAAAGTTCAAATCTTGGTGAAATAACATTAAAAATCTGAAAAATATTTGACTCACTTGTCACTATTTATTTAAAACAATTTTTGAAATAACATAATCTGTTTTTAAATGATTAGTTTAAGTTTAAAGTTTTTGTATATAAAAAAGAAAGGGAAAATACACATATGGTATCTAACGTTTTAAAATTTAATTTTTATGTATTTAAGGTTTTAAAGGTGATAAATTAATAGCATATATTAGTAACACTTAATGAAAAAATTGACTATAAATACTAACAAAATACACAAATTAAAAATTTAGGTACTGATTTATCATTTTTAAAATCTCAGACACTTAAAAAACAAAAATTGAAACCGATATATATCCCAAAAAAGAATGTTCAAATTTTCAGAATTACATAGAAAGCTTTAATTTAAGTTAGTACTTTTGTAAATATATCCTTTATCTATTATGATAGCGCATTACGATTTTAAATCAAACTTGTACGTTTTCTCAAGGATTTTTTTTTTAAAGTTACATATTAAATCTTTTAAGTTAATAAGAAACTGTTTTTAGTTCTAACGTGAGCAACTATTTTAGTTTTAATTATGGAAGCTAACTATTTCAAAAACTATTTTAAATCTAATTACGGAAACAACTATTTACGTCAACATTTCGCAGCAAAAAAAACTACTTACTTAAAATATTGTAAGTTATAACATCTTTATTCCAAATTTAACATTAATTCGCGGATAAATTTTCTCAACCCTTATATATTTACATATCTTACAATCTATTTTGTACAACTAACACAAAATGGCATTTCTTCAAATAATTTCAATCTCTATTTTTGCTTTCATGTTTCATATCTCCCATGCTCAAAATTCTCCCCAAGACATTCTTAATATCCACAACAAGTTTCGTGCAAAAGTTGGGGTACAACCTCTAAAATGGAACACCACTGTCGCAGCTTATGCACTTCATTACGCTAACACTAGAGCTGATGATTGCAACTTAGTCCATTCACAGGGACCGTATGGTGAGAATATTGCAGAAGGTTCAGGAGAGTTCTCAATCGTCGATGGTGTAAATTTGTGGGTTGGGGAAAAATCATTATTTAAATATAGATCAAATTCGTGTATAGGTGATGAATATGCATGTCTTCATTATACACAAGTTGTTTGGAGAGATTCGACTCATATTGGTTGTGCTAGAGTTAAATGCAGAAATAATGGTTGGTGGTTTATAACATGCAATTATGATCCACCTGGAAATTACATCGGTCAACGTCCTTACGATCGAAGAAGAGGAAGAAGAGGAAGAAGAGGAAGAAGAGGAAGGAGAGGTAGGAGAGGAAGTCGACAATTGTCCCACTAGTGATCCCGAATTGGAATTAGGAGTATTAGTTTTAGTGTTCCTATGTAAATACTATTCCAAGTAAATTATAAATATATCAATATAGTTGTACGAATATGATGTGTGGACGCAATGTCAAAATGCGTTCAACGATTTAAACGAATACCTAAGTTCGCTTGCCTCTGAAGCAAATTTATACAAGTCGGAGATATCTGGACGACTTGTAAAGTAGGCAATCAAGCCAAGCGAACAGGACACTGCATTCGAGGAGTGCATGCAATCTTTGGCAGAATTCATTGGCGAGAGCACTCTACCTAATTAACCGATGAGAGAATTAATAGAGAACGACACCATGAGTTAAATAACTGAAGTAGATGGAACCTCAATGAAGAGTAGATGGAACCTCAATGAAGACCGACACCATGAGTTGAATAAAAGACCGACAATAGACCAGTTTAATTCTCAGCAATCCAAAAGGCAGAGAACATCACGTCACTACCTGACTACATTTCAAAGGCACAAACAACGAGATAAGTATGAAGCATAGTAGAAGCATGTAAGATCCACATATACACTGATTCGCTGTTGTTGGTCGAAGACTCGAAGAGATGGCTCGATCTTATCTGAAAAGGAATCTGATGATGATTGTAAAATCTACTATTAATATTCGAAACCTTCAAAATCATACATGCCACGAGGGAGAAGAACACCGAGGAGATCCCCTGGCAGCCGCAGGCATGGTTGTTAACAACCAAGATACTAAATGCATTACATTATAGAAAATCAACCACCGCCGTGTATCCGCTTTAATTAAATGGAAGTGCATGTAATAAAAGTTGGGCAGATCTGGGTCGTAGAATAGAAATATTATCTAGAAGAGGGACTACTTCCCAAGGACAAGAAAAAAGATCGTGCCTTAATTTCTCAGGCTGAATGATTTATCCTTCGAGGCAGACACTTGTACAAGCGGTCTTACAAAGGACTATTACTGAATTTTGTGGAGAAGGACGCAGGTCGAGCAAATAACGAGAGATTCACATTGGAATTTTCGCTAACCACATCCACATCGTCTGTCGATCGATCTCAAACAAAATGATTTAACACGGGTATTTCTAGTCGACCGCGATGAAGGAAGCAACTAAGATGCTCAATCTGGTAAGAACACAATTTGATACAATGACATACAACCACATAGATGACCTCAGTATCATGTCCTTGCCAACTCAAAATTTGATACATCGTCGTCGATTACTTAAACATATAGATTAAATCCAATGTTTTACCAACAATCACTACACACTACTAAAAAAAAAGGTTATTTTTCGGCGAAAAAAAAATTTACCATTAAAAGTTTTAATTTTGCCGCTATTTGTTCGCCCCAATAAATTCAAAGACATCTTTTGTAGTAAATTATTTATTTTTGTCTCTATTGATTTTATTTTTAACGATAAATATTGCCCTAAAAATATAAAATTAAAAGCCACTTTAACGTTTAAAACTATCATTAGAGACCATTTTAGTGTTGGCAATATCGTCTCTAATAATACTATTTATTGTAGCGACACCATCAACATCAACATGTAAGTTTATTTAGAAGAATTTAATTTTCCTCTATCCCTCACATGAGTATGACCAACCAGAACATGATGTTCACATCTAGATATTTCCAAACATAATTTGAAGAAATGAGAATCAAGCGGTCACATTCTTCGGTCTCTCATCTATAGAGTAGTGGTCAAGTAGAAGTCAACAACAGAACAACCATCCAAAGTCTGGCCGCAAAATCATAAAACATCAACAAAAGCGACCTGAATCACTGCCTTACCACCTAAGCTGGAACAAGATATCTTGGAAATCGTTGAACACATGAGCGAATTCATGGTTTCCCATGGCTTTCCACCATATATTTCTAACATCGATCGATCGACGATCTCTACGGCTAGCACGCAGGTGAATTATGGCGTCAAGGATACAAGTCATCTTTTAACTTTGTTTAATGAAAACCATGCACGTGAAGACAATAATGCCACCTTACGATCCTTCTAGCACCGACAAACCACTCAAAATCTTACTCCTTCAAAGCTCGAAGAACGGAAAAACTCCTCCGAAGATAATTAACTTATTTATGTTGTTATACTACTTTTACCTACTTTATTAGTCCAAATGACTTTTACTTTTATTCTACTATTTTTCACTTTCACTTTCACTTTGACTATGTATCAATTTTATAATGATAATTAAAATTTGTTGTCTTCTTTTATTTTTTTGAATATTCGAAAATTAATTTTTTTTAGTTCAATATATTTTTTTGTCTCAGAATAAACGGATGTAATCAATTTTTTCAATATCAAATTATAGAAAAAGAATTAATTTAAAATCACTCACCGACAAATCGTCGCTATAGGTATGAAGAACGTGTCTCAAATGACAAACTCATTAGCGAAGACAATGCAGCCGTTATTGATGTACTAATTAGCGAAAAACATTTGCCACTAAAGGTATGAAGAACTTGTCGCAAATGGGTACCTCATTAGCGACTATGTCATCACTAATGAGGTACTAAATAACGACAAAACTTTTGTCGCTAATGGAATGAAGAACTTGTCGCTAATGATATGTTCTTTAGCGACTAACATTCGTTATTAAAAAGTAACGCCAAGTTGTCACTAATATTAAATTAATGCTGTCGTTAATGATAAGTTATCTAATCGCGACGAGTTTTTTTTAGTCGCTAATAGTTGTTTTTAACGACCAACCATTAGCGACGATCCCTTACGGACGTCATTTCATCGTTAATAATAAATCTTACTTATTAACGACGAACTGCTATATTGTTAAATATTAATGATGAAAATATTGTATGATTTGTAATATAACCGTGAAACATAATCATTTGCAAATAAGAAATGGTGAAACCCCCGTGTGACCCTTTATCTTTAACAAAAATGCGATGGCGGTACCTGATCTATAAAATGTCATGAAATTGACCTATACGTTAGAATTTGTGACACTGGTAGCCTATTTTTGCATTTTCTGTCAATTGACCGTTAGTCAACGCCGCGTGGCGCCACGTTCTCGCCACATCAACATTTACACATCATTAATCTTTTCTTTAATATCACATATATGTTCGAATACCAACAAAAAAATCCCTCTTGAAGGCCGACCTCTTCGTCGTCGCTCTCTAGCCTGCCACTTTTGGTCCATTCTCCACCATGAAAACCACCGCTCCTCCACCTGCCCAAGAAAACTGTCGCCTTTCGTGTCCATTTTCCACCACCATCAACCGGCTTGGCTACGCCATCAACAATCGAAGAACCCAAATTAGGTAAAAACAAAAAAATCTCTTCACACTCACCTTCCCACACCAAGCTGCTCTCCTTCACTAGAAAACCGCCGCCACTTGGGGGTCTTTCTCCACCATCATCAACACTGGATTGTAGTATAACCCAGATTAAGGTAAAAAACTGAATTGTTTTTAATAAGTAGTGTTCTTAGTCAATCATATGCTTAAAAACGAGTTTACTATAGGATCTTAAATTGTTAAATATTTTTGTTTTAGATGTAATTTGTAAATGCTATCTGAAAATTAATTGTGTTTAGAGGTGTTTCAAGAAATTCTCTTTGTTAGGTATGTCTAAAGGTTCAATATTTAAAGTTTTATGATGATTAATTGTTCTTAGATGATTAATTGTTCTTAGATGATTAATTGAATCAACTTTACTAAACAACTCTGAAATATTGTTTTACTTCTCATCTTAATTGTCCAGGAAATGGTTCGGAAGCTATTCCAAGTCTTACAATGAACAGATCTCGATCAGAGGATAAAGATAGTAAGTAATATATTTCCACTTAATTAGAAAAAAAATAACTCAAAAACCCCCTCTATGAATCTAATTCCCTATTTCTTATAACAGAAGGGTCGAACGATAATGGAGTCGTAAGCTATGTTGTAGATCTCGGTTCCGCGGCCTAGGCGGTCGACTGGGGCCTAGCGCCTAGGGACTACGCGGGGCCTAGGCGGGATTACGCGGTTTTGAATCCTGATATGTAATTTTATATATTTAGTAATACACGTGTATAATTATGATAATTTTATCTATTTAAGTCATAAAATTCATCTAACACCACTATATTGAATATGAAAAATACTAAAATTAGAGTTATAATATCAATTTAAGAATTTTCGAGAGTAAAATAAATTTAATGGAGGGCCTAGGCGGCAAGTTTTTTCCATTAATTGGTTCCTAGGCGGGCTAGACGCCTCTTCCACGGCGACTAAGGCGTTGGGCAAAATGCCTAGCATTTTTACTAGGCGTAAGCGGTTGAGGGGGGAGTTGACGCCTAGACGGCGACTAGGTGCGCCTAGGCGGCGATATCTACAGCATAGGTCGTAAGTAAAAAGAATCTGAAACAAAACGATGTCCACGAAGCGGGCCCACAAAAAGGGGTCTCATACATCACTTTAACAGGTCATCGAGCAGGCGAAGCTGCCATAGTATAGGAACACAGAGCAGATATCACAACATTAATGCCAAAACTTTGTCACTCAGATTACTACACCGAACCAAGAATCTAAGAACTAGCAGCTAAAGAACGGTCCGATTCGGGCTTTTGCAGACGTGTCAAGGACTTTATAGTTGGAAGAAATGGTTACGGAAGTATTAAGTTTATCGGTGAAACTTATGTTCGTAGGCTTGATTTAGAGACGCTTATTCAGTTCAATAATTGTGAGATGATAGTTTATATGGATGAGAGTAAGAAACCACCGATTGGACAGGGGTTAAATAAATGTGCTGAGGTTATGCTTTTGAATATAAAGTGTATTGATAAGAGGAGTGGAGAGCAATATATTGAAGGACCGAGTATTGAGAAGTATAAAGAGATGTTGAAGAAGAAAGCGAATGATCAAGGTGCAGAGTTTTTGTTGTATGATCCGGTGAAGGGGGAGTGGAAGTTTCGTGTTGAACATTTTAGTTGTTATAAACTTGATAATGAAGATTTGAATGTGTAAGGGAGTAGGAAGAAGGATATGATTTTTGTGGTGATTGTTTAGTGTATGTGCGTGTGCGTGTGTGTGTTCAGATCCTACATATACAAATTATATAGTCGGTTTTGTTTGACTTGACACATTCTACTTGCCTTTTTTTTAATGTGTGTTATGTATTTTTGTTTTTATTGTCTTGTGGTTTTTGTTATTTGAATGGATTTATATATATATATATATATATATATATATATATATATATATATATATATATATGTATTAATATTGGTTTGATTTTGCATTGGATTATTTTTATGTTTTTACTACCAATTTGTTTGTTAGTTCCCTATAAATTGCAAAATAGAATGGCATTTTTCCATGAGTTTAACAAGTACTGAATACACAATCAAGTGCAAAACAATTCAAAAAATGCAGTGTACCACACAATTGCTCACTCCATCAAGTTGCGCCAAATGGATATTTACTGCAAAACAAATCATAAATTGTAGTGTAAGACCAAATTGCTCACTCCAGCAGTTGCACCAAATGGATATTTGCTACAAAACAATCTAAAAAATGCACTGTAACACAAAATTTCTCACTCCACGGTCATAAAAACATTCTCAATCTTTTGCCGAGTCTTTCTTCCAGTTGGAACCGAATGATCAATCTCAGGTGCATTAGAAGCATCAGAAGGTGGAGTTTTCTGATCATTAGAAATGATGCTCTGTTTTGACTCTATGTTTATTGGGGTTTTCTCGGGTAATAAAGTATTTTTCTTTAGAGGTGAAGGTTTTGGTTTATTCAAAGGATTTTGAGGTTTTAAGGTTTTTTGGAATCCAACAGGAGATGGACAACAACAGAAACCTTCGGGTGTTACATCAATTGGAACACTTCTAAGCTTAGTTTGGCCTTGTTCTACCTTTGTAGCTCGAATTTCCGCCATTTTTGTACAACACCGCAAAACACAATCAATTTACAGATAACATTTACAAATGATAGTTAAAACAAGATTCTTTACCCCTTTTAGATCTTAAAATAGTCTTGAAACAAGAAGATCTCTATTATTCACGACACCCTTCAACAAATCTCCATTTTCAACAAGAAGTTCAGAGACTTTTTCGAAAAGATTACATGTTTATCCTGCAATAACCAACAAAGTTAAAAAAAAATGAAATTTTAAGCATATTTTTTTTTATTATAAACACTACTTATTAACAACTATTTAAACAATTAATCATCATAAACCTTTAAAAATTAAACCTTTAAACATAGCCATCAAATAAAATCTCTTGAAACACCTCTAAACCCAATTAATTTTCAGATAACATTTACAAATTACATCTAAAACAAAAATATTTACCACTTTAAGTAACTACAGTAAACTCACCTTTAAGCATACGATTAACTAAGAACACTACTTATTAAAATAATTCAATTTTACACCTTAATTTGTGTTCTACTCCAAGCCGGTGTTGATGATGGTGGAGAAAGGTCCCCGAGTGGCGGCGGTTTCTTGTGCAGGAGAGCGGCTTGTGTAGGAAGGTGAGTGTGAAGAGATTTTTTCTGTTTTAACCTTAATTTGGGTTCTTTGATTGTTGATGGTGTAGTGGAGAATGGACACGAGTGGCGACAGTTTTCTTGGGCAGATGGAGCAGCGGCAATTTTCATGGTGGAGAATGGACTACGAGTGGCGGGTTGGAGAGCGACGACGAAGAGGCAGACCTTCAAGGGATTTTTTTTTTGTTGGTCTTCAAAACATATATGTGATATTAAAAAATTAATGATAGGTAAATGTTGAAGACGTCGTGATAATGTGGCGAGAACGCCGCGCTGACGTGGCGCCACACGACGATGACTAACAGTCAACTGACAGAAAATGCAAAATAGGGCTACCGATGTCAAAATTTTTGTCCATTACGTGACATTTTATAGATGAGGTACCGTCAACGCATTTTCGCTAAAGAGAAAAGGCTACACGGGGGTTTCACCGAATAAGAAATGTAATAATTCAGGCGGTAAAAATCTTTTTTTTTTATGTATGGGTGTCCGGGCAGCTTATGCGCACCACGACTATCTCATAGGAAATATACACGTCTTCTCATGCATACTCCCACTTAATCAGAACTAGGTAACCCATGTTCAGGGAGGAGACTCGAACCTTGCACCTCTTGCTTACCCCCTTTAAAGGTTTAAGAAATAATAAGACTGAGGGGATTCGAACCTTGTATCTCCTAGATGAGAGACAAGGTCTTGACCATTGAGCTAGTCCCAATGGTTAAATGATTATTAAGGGCGGTAAAAAACTTATTCTTATTATAAGTAGTTTTTTTTTTCAAATAAGTTCATAAAGCTCTTAGATTCAATTGATTTCATAACTTCGAAAAGTATTAAGAGTATTCGGTGTTATACATGAACATGATCCAATATTTACATGAACGTTGTTTATGCAAGTTGTATAACAGAGAACATGCAATTCCTCGACATCGGTGTAAATGGATGAGATTAACAGTAGACCCTCAAGTAGTGATCTTAATCTATAGAAAATGTTTCCAGTGCTTGCTAATCAAGTTAATCTGGACGATAAAATTGAGAAATACTCCAAAATAACTTTGCAAATAAGATTGTAGTTATTGTTTTGCTCAATTCCTTAACTTAAGCAATATGGAGTCTCTTTTTTCACAAACCTGAAAGTTTAAGTGTTATTTATACACCACTAGCTAAACTATTTGACTATTGAATTATTTGACTATTTGACTATTTGACTATTTGATGGGTAGTAATAGGGGTGAGCACGGGTCGGGTTTACCCGGGTTTGGGTTTAGGGTAAGGGTAGGGTAATATTGGAGAGTGGTAAATGTTGGAGGGTAAACCCGTGTTAATGGTAAAATAAAAATTACCACGGGTTAAGACGAGTTAACTAACGGGTTACCCGGGTTTTACCCTTGGTAAATTCATAATTTTATCACAATAAAAAACATAAAACCAAATAAAGTTTAAATGCTACTATTCAATTAAAAGAATTTTTGTTCTTCAAAATAAAGTACATATTAGGTAAAATTCAAAGAAGAGACGAGGATAAGATTTCGGTGAACGAAGTAGCCAAATGTGTCAAATGGCCAAGTCTTGACCATACACACACACATATATATATATATATATATATATATATATATATATATATATATATATATATATATATATATATATATATATATATATAATATATTAAATGAACAGTACACGGGTTGGACGGGTCCAACCCGTGTGGTAATGTATAGAAGGTAAACCCGTGGTAAAAAAATTAACATGCCCAAAATTGAAGGGTAAGGTATGTTATAAAATGGGCTAGGGTAATTTTTACCCTGTTTTAGGTCGGTTTTTATTACCCTAACGGGTCGGTTTACCATTTACCACTATTCTGCTCAACCCTAGGTAGTAAATGTCCATCCTTACCGAGTAAGTATCACAATATTACAATAACTGACTTATAAGCCTGTTCCATTTTTTTTTTCCCTTCGAAGAGTAACTTCATATGTAGGCAAGAATATACAAGAAGATTATATTTAGCTACCTATTATACTAGTAATATATAGGTAGGTTACCAAATTCCCATTTTCTAAAAATCGGTTAAGATAATTTCACTGAGGTTCACGATACGTGGAACTTGTCGTCTAGTCAGTTTGACTATATAATCAACTATAATGTTAACCGTTCTCGGAATATGTCGGATAATAATGTGACGACCCTTTTCCAGACATTTTATATATTGATTGGACGTGGAATTGTCGTCTAGTCAGTTTGACTATATAATCAACTATGTTAACCGTTCTCGGAATAATGTCGGATAATAATGTGACGACCCTTTTTTAGACATTTTATTTATTGATTGGACTGCTTGGCATGCTCAACCTATTAATCCCTCGAATTAATTCAAGGTTATATGAGCAAATACTCGAGCGTCTATCACAATTTTCTATTGCCTCCTATGTCGTTTTAAGGACTGTCATGGTTTCTTCTTTTTCGGCGTTCTTGCAAAAAATAACTTCTTTGAAATGCATCTGGCTACCACCCACGTTATCCTTCTTTACGACGGCTAACCCTACCAGCTCGTAATTCCTAATAAAGCATATGTTACGGGATTCGGCCGTATTTCGTATCTTCGATACCTAATTTATTGTCCAATAGCCTGCTTTGAATATCCCAGTCTTCTGAGATCATTTCTGTTATTTGATGCTTTACATTCGGCTAATCTTGATCAGTTTTGAATTTTTTTTTTCTTCGGAGTACAGTGCCATTTTTGCTTTACATATACTCCACATTGTGAACATAATATAAGATGTTATAATTTTCTTTCCACATCCTACCTTTTTTCATGAATGTACGGTTTTTTACATCTATTTTGAAAGTTTGGCCTTCCGCTGACTATATGGATAAATTTCAATTTTCGTTGTGTGTGATTTATCCGCCAATTCGTTTTCCGTCAATTCATTTTTTTTACCGTTAATTCATGTCCCGTCAATTCATTGTTAGTTCTCAACCATTTTGTCAATTTGTATTCTATCAATAACTCTATCTGAATTCGTGGCATTGTTGATGTCCATACTATTTTACTTTCATAACAAGTTAACGACATTGTTCTACCGTTTCTTTTGTTTCATCACAAATATTGCAATATGATGACTTAAAACAATTACTTCATGATTGATTATATGTTGTTGGAATAAAATTGTTGCAATCTTTTCGTATATAATGTTGAGTATTCGTGGGTATATTATTATTCCATATTAGTTTTCAAGTTCCATGAACGATATTTTGTCTCGTTGATGACACCTGGGCCTTCTTTTGAACATGTCTGACACTTGTATGATATTCTGACTTTGTCATGAAGATTCCATTATATTAGAAAATTTTATTCAGTAAATTTAAATTGTTATATAAGGAATTTTGCGAATGATTTTTTTGTTTGGAAAAATTTCATCCAGTAAATTTAAATTGTTATATAGGGTATTTTGTGAATGATTTTGTTTATATAGGATATTTTGTGAATGATTTTTTTGGAATGACATATCCCTTTCAACACTTGAGCAACCAATAATGTTGGATTCTTCCAATATGTGCATGTCATTATTTCTCATTTTCATGAAGATTCTATTCTATTGGAAAAATTTCATCTAGTAAATTTAGGTCCGGGCGGGTGGGTGGTGGTGTGTGTGGGATTTTGCCTTTTTTTTTGGCTTTCATAATTTTTAGTTCTTTTAAAAGGTTTTAAAAAGAATAGAGAAGTAAGATATTATATTCTAACTTTTTTATATTTACTTTCTATGTGAGATATTTTCTTCTATAAAAAATCTTTTCCACTTCGTATGAACATAAGTGAATTTAATTAATATTCAATATTAATATAAATTCCAACATTAAGTTGTATGTTCTTCTTGCTCATCATCAATCACACCACTATTAGATTTTGTTGAGGATATATGTATCCTTCTTTCTTCCCTTCCATTATTCTATCATTTCCCTTCTTCGATTTTCTTTAGAAGACCTACTTACACGTGTTGAACCATATGATCATGCTTCTAGTAGTGCACCATAAGCTCACATGTAACGCACACACACCGTAACACTCTAGCTCACTAAAGGACAAAGTTAGTTATATCAAATATATTTTAGAGTAGTGACCAAATAACTTGTATCTATAAATAACACCTACTTGTACAATCTTATCATTATGAAATATTATCAAAAACTATTTCTTCTTATCTATTATCTAATATGGTATCAGATAGCCTAAAGGGGTTTTCAATTTTTGCAGTTTAGTCCCTGCAAATATATTCTTTAGTAAGTTCTCCCCTGCTTACACTTTTTCGATCCAAATTCTTCCGCTACTCTTTTCTTCTTGCTCTCATGGCGTCGTCTTCCTCTACTTCGCCTCTTATTCAGTCCAGCAACTCGATACCAGCTGGGCTTTTACTATTACGCCAGAATTGGAGCAGTCTTGTGCATATTAAACTTGATTCGACAAATTATATCTTATGGCGCTTGCAACTTGAAGCCATTCTTGAAGCTCATGGCTACCTCTCTCATGTTTGTAATGTAGATTCAAGGCCTTCTGCTAACGCTTCTTCATATTCTACTTGGCTCATTGAAGATCAACAACTTAAGGTTTCGCTTTATTCATCGATGAGTCCATCGATTCTATCTCAAGTTGTTAAACTTTCTCATGCCTATGATGTTTGGGCTAAACTTGAAGAGATCTTCATCTCACAATGTTGCACACACATCCATCAGCTGACAATGAAGCTGTGTAATCTCGGAAAAGGAGATCGATCCATGTCTTCCTACCTTGCTCAGATTCAAGAGATTTGTGATGGCCTCGAAACTGCGTCTTCTTCACTTCCTCTTGAAGACATTATTATGTATACATTGCGTGGTTTACCTGCTGAATACAATCAATTTAAATCCAGTATTCGAATATCTAACGCTCAAACATCCACGCTTAGTTTTCATTCCCTTGGGAGCCTTCTCCTTTTAGAAGAACTCCACATGAAGATGAATCAACAAAATGAACAAGCGGCTCATTCTCACACCACTCTGTTCTCTTCTTCACAACCTATGTCTCAATCCTCATCTGTAACTTAGAGCGGTCGTGGATTTTCTTCTCGAGCTCGAGGCCGCTCTCGTGGATCATATTCTTCAAATTTCTCTCAGAATGGTGATTCATTTTTGGTTTCTTCAAATTATGGTATGACCTCTTCTAACTCGAGTACTCCTACTTGTCAACTCTGCTCTCGATATAGTCATTCCGCCATTGATTGTTGGAAGAGAAATGACTTCATTAATTTTCCTTCACCCCGAGCTCAGAATAAAACTGCTCTTATGGAAAATACACAGTCTATTAATAATAATTATGATCTTGAGTTGTGGTATTTGGACTCTGGAGCTAATAATCATGTTACTTCTGATTTAACCTTACTTAACCATCATACTCATTATCATGGACATGGATCTGTTGCAGTGGGAAGTGGTCAATCACTTGATATAGCCAATGTTGGGACTAGTCTCTCTTCCTTTTCTCAATTTTTGCTGAAATCTGTCTTACATGTTCCTTCTATGTCCTCTAATCTTTTGTCCATTTCTCAATTTACTAGAGATAATAATTTTTATGTTGTGTTCAATTCTTCTTCTGTGTCAATTCATGACTCAACCTCACAAATATATTGTTTCAGGGCCCCTGTAGTGATGGTTTGTATCTAGTAAATTTGTCTTCCAGTTTCAAGTCTCACTCACCATCAGCTAGTTCTTCTTCTTCATTCAAATGTCTTTCTTCTACAATTGTGTCATCCTCAGCTCAGCTATGGCATCGTCGCTTAGGTCATCCTTCTTCAAAAGTTTCACTGAGTCTTGCTTCCATTTTAAACACAAAAGTTTCAATTCCTCTTGTTAATTGTAATGTGTGTTTTGTTTCGAAATTTCATAAGTTACCTTTTGAATTATCTAGTAACAAAATCTATTACTCCTTTTGAACTTATACATAGTGATGTTTGGGGACCTTCTCCCATTAGTTCATCTTCATCATTTAAGTATTATGTTGTGTTTATTGATGATTATAGTAAATTTACTTAGGTTTTTCCTTTAACTGTTAAGTCAAATGTCTGTTCTACTTTTCAAAACTTCTATAACTTCATTCTTACTCAATTTGGTGTTAAAATTAAGAAGTTGAGGTCTGATAATGGTAGAGAATTTGTTAACCATGCCCTTTCTACTTTTCTTCAAGAATGTGGCATTATCCATCAAACGAGTTGTCCTCATACACCAGAGCAAAATGGTGTAGCTGAGCGTAAACATCGCCATTTAATTGAGACAACTCGTTCACTTTTATCTCATAGTCATTTACCTTCAAAATTTTGGCTTAAAGCCCTTTCTACTGCTATATATTTGATCAATCTTTTACCTACTCCTACTCCTGATAATATATCTCCATTTCAGGCTCTATATAAGACACAACCCCCATACTCTCATTTACGAGTTTTTGGGTGTTTGTGTTACCCTTGTTTAAAGCCTTATAGTCCTCACAAATTGGCTCCTCTCTCTGAACCATGTGTCTTTCTTGGATATTGCAGTTATAGTAAGGGTTATAACTGTTTTGCCTTGTCTTCCAAAAAGGTATATGTATCTCGTCATGTTGTGTTTAATGAATTGGTTTTTCCTTTTCAATCTTAAATTTCATCTGAGGTATCTACTCTTGAGTCATCTTATACACCTTTTACTGATTTGTTTACTTCTATTAACCTTCAGTCTTTGTCTCATCCTTTGCAAACATCTTTAACTCTTTCTCACTCTAACTCTATAATTTCAGAAAATGAGTCTCCTTATGTTACAAATAATGAGTCCTCATCTAGTGCTCCTTGTCATATTCCTCTTGTTCAGCCTCTTCAGTTATCTCATCACATGGTTACTCGTCGTCAAACAGGTGCTCTTAAACCTTCTTATAAATGTAAATCTACTCGTCTTCAGTCCTCTATTGTTGAACCTTCCTCTTACAAAGAAGTTGCTAAGTCTCCTCATTGGATTCAAGCTATGAATGATGAATTTTCTGCTCTTACTAAGCAAAACACGTGGGAATTGGTTCCTCCACCTCTTGGTAGGAATCCTATTACTTGTAAATGGGTGTATAAGGTTAAGAGAAATGCAGATGGTTCTATTGCTCGCTTTAAAGCTCGACTTGTAGCTCGTGGCTTTCTTCAACAATATGGTCTTGATTATCAAGAGACTTTTAGTCTTGTTGTAAAACATCAAACTATACGCATTATTCTATCACTTGCTGCTACAAAAGGTTGGTCTATACATCAACTTGACGTGTCTAATGCGTTTCTTCATGGTGTTTTGAATGAAGTGGTTTATATAGAGCAGCCTGCAGGTTTTGTTGATGCATCAAAACCTTTTTTTGTATGTAAATTTAATAAGTCCTTATATGGGCTTAAACAAGCACCACGTGCTTGGAACAATTTGCTCACTACTTTTCTTACAGCTCAAGGTTTTAATGTGTAGCCTGCAGATTCATCTATGTTCATAAGAAACTGCAATAATGAACTAACTATAGTGTTAGTCTATGTTGATGATTTGTTAATTACAGGGGGTGATACTTTGGGCCTTACAACTCTTATCACAGCTTTAAAATCAAGATTTGATATGAAAGACTTGGGTTTATTGTCTTATTTTCTTGGGCTTGAAGTTATAACTTCACCACATAAATTTGTAGTTTCTCAAGAACGCTTGCAGCCTCAATTCTTCAGAAAGCTGGTATGGCTGAGTGTAAAAGCTCTTCTCTTCCTACTCTTAATAAATATAATGTCCAGACCTCTCATGGTGCTCAACTCTTTGAGGATCCATACTTATTTCGAAGTTTAATAGGTGCTATCCAATACTTAAACCATTACACGCCCTGATATTGCCTTTGATGTTAACCAATTATGTCAGTCAATGCACAATCCTACTAATTCGAATTTTGAATGTTTGAAGAAACTTCTTCGTTATATAAAGGGTACAATCAATTTTGCCTTGGTTTTTACTACCTCAACACTCAATTTTCGAGCTTTTTCCGATTCAGATTGGGCAAGTAACACTCATGATCGACGCTCAACTACTGGTTTTTGTATTTATTTAGGGTGTAATTTAATTTCTTGGGGATCCAAGAAACAGTCTACTGTCTCGAGATCATCTACTGAGGCGGAATATCGTGCTATGGCTTATGTCTCAGCCGAGTTAAAGTGGCTACAATCTCTGTTGTCGAGTCTTTATATTTCACATGACACTCCTATAATGTACTGTGATAACAAGTCTACTATTTCTCTAGCCTCAAATCCAGTTTTTTACTCTAGAACTCGTCATATAGATGTGGATTTTCATTTTGTAAGAGAACTAGTTAAAGCTAAGCTACTTCAGATAGTTCATGTTCCTTCTCATCTTCAAGTAGCTGATATATTAACTAAAGGAGTCTCTGCTTCTATTTTCTCCTCCCTTCTTGTCAAGCTTCCTCTTGTACGTGAGCTCAGCTTGAGGGGGGATGTTGAACCATATGATCATGCTTCTAGTAGTGCACCATAAGCTCACATGTAACGCACACACACAATAACACTCTAGCTCACTAAAGGACAAAGTTAGTTATATCGAATATATTCTAGAGTAGTGACCAAGTAACTTCTATCTATAATAGCACCTACTTGTACAATCTTATCATTATGAAATATAATCAAAAACTATTTCTTCTTATCTATTATCTAATAACACGTCCGACTTCTTCCTTTCTCTCTCTTTTCCGTTTCTTCCTTCCACAAATAAAATCAGTTAGGTTTGATCCATTATAATAAGTCATTCCCCTAAGATATAACATAATTAAGGCCAGCATATGAGGAAAAAACTCCCTTATATCACAGATAGACGCATGTAAATTAATGTTAGTATTGCCTGCGGAGGAGGATAAATCAACAATCCAAAACCCGACATAGTTAGAGTTATATCTATGAGAAAAGTAGAGGAAAAAAAGGAAAGTGCCTGGTGGTGTAACTCATCATGTGTTTGACAACATAAGATTAAGATGCAACAACCACATAAGAGAACAGTCCAATAAACTCAATTGAACATAGCTAAGGATTATTTTTTATCATAAATCCTGTAAATCTTGTTGTTATATACCCAACCGTCATCTTCATCACATCTTCATATTAAATAAAGATAGAAGAAATGCAAAAGTTTATGTCTTAAGCAAGGAAAGAAGAAAAAAGCAAAACACTTGTAATAAACCAAACATAATTTCTCACTTCTCTATAGAAGTAGAGATAGGAGATCTGTTTTAACCTTTCGCATGCATGGTGGCCTTAAGACCACCTATAGAATTTTGATTTTTTTTTTTAATTAACAACAAATATCCCAAAAGAAAAACACACACTGTACTCAAATTAATTTGAAAAATAAAAGTAAGCCAAAAAACTTCCATCTTTCATGTAATTACAAAAAAATACACGTATAAAAACTTCAATCTTTCATTAAATGACAAAAAGAACTATGTATAAAAACAAAAAACAAAAAACAATCTGATTGTTAACTTTAAATCCTTTTAGAGTAGTAATACCTTTTGATTCCGATTTCGTAGATTCGCCGTTAGTTTATTATGTAATGTGGGTAAATCATTTTGGTCCTACAAAAAGTAAATGAAGACAGTTATTATGAATTTTAAGTTAGCTTTTATTGCAGATATAATAAGATTTTGGACTCTTAAATGGTGACACTAGTCTTTAGTTTTATCTAAATTTCTTGACTTAAGCAATACGTATATTCCACTTAACCTAGCTGAAACTAATTAATTAGTCCAAGGGGATGTGATGTTATGGTGACTTTTAGGGTTGCTTAAAAGTCAAAATCCCTTCCCAAAGGTGATCCAAATGCCATTGAATATTAGGATATCATTGCCTATAAAATCCAACATTATACCATTTCATTTTCACTCATCACAATTTGAAACATTCAATTCTCTACATAGCTATAATGGTAATCAACAAACTTTCACTAGCTCTAGTTCTTTCTCTACTATTAGCAACATCCACTATATTCACCTCTTATGCCCAGAATTTACCAGCAGATTACGTCAATGTTCATAACTCAGCTCGTACAGCAGTAAGTGTTGCAGCAATAACTTGGGATACTATCATTGCAAATTATGCAATTAACTATGCTAACCAAAGAAAGAACGACTGCAACCTTCAGAAATCGGGTGGACCATACGGCGAGAACCTTGTAAGAGGTTTCGGTGTAACATTCACAGGCACAGCTGCAGTTAACCAATGGGTTAATCAGGGGCCATACTATAATCACACACTTAATACCTGCATCGGTGGAGGAGCATGTTTGGATTATACTCAGGTGGTTTGGTCCACTTCAGTTAAGGTGGGATGTGCTAGGGTTCAATGCTTGAACGGATGGACCGGATGGTATTTTGTCATATGTAGCTATGATCTTCCAGGCAACCAGAATGGCCAATCTCCTTATTAGCTAGAGAAATTTTAAATTTGAGCATTTACAACTTCAAGCTCATTGTCAAAATAAAAAGTATTACCTTACTTGAACAAAAATTTAGAAGTCTAACACTAGCTATAGTGTCCTGATTTGTACTAACATTACTTCTGTAAGGAATAATATATGTCAATTAATTTTTCAGATGCTGTTTTCAATTATTTTATTCATGCATAATTCTAAAACCACGATTACTTATGCAACTAATTTTTATAATTTTACAGCCAATGCTCTATGTGTAGTTGTCGGAGCCCACAGAGTTCCTTTTTTGAAATATTAATACTTTGAAAAATAATCTTTTGTTATACAAAACAACAAATTAAGCCTCACCTTTAAGATAAAAACAAATGGAGTACTTGATTTATGTACCTGCTATATAAATGAGTATTTAAATTGATTAATTGGGTTCCTGAATGTGTACTTCACACGTTATAGGTTGTTAAATTTGAGGAAGTGAAGGTCTAGTTTGTTTGGTTGCTTAAAAATAGATGAAAAAATGTAGTGTATGAGATTAGGATTTTGCTCTAATAAAGTCTAATTAAGGTTAGTATATAATAAAATGGCTCTACATGAAGTACAGAGAATTCTAGGGGTGTAAGTAGGGATCTTATTGTTATAGAAAAGAAGAATGTGCACAAATTAGTGAAAAATGAAGAATGTGCATATTGTTTTATAAATGGGGATGTTTTAGTTTTTCTGGGAATAGTTTAGGCCTTTAGGGGTGTAATTTCTTTTAAGTTGAACTTTATTGTGTTTCTTCTGCACATGTTTCTTGTAGGAATGGTCTCAACATAAATATTTTACTTCAAGTTGTTTTATTCACAGTTACCCTTACATTGCAACAAGGCTAAGTGCAACATCACTGCTACTTGTGTGACGAGCTTCCATTCTAGACTTGCAGTTCAGTTCATTTTGTATTCTACAGGTAATCTTGCATGAACATACGTGTTGTAACTATGACCTTGCAATCTGGTTTTCACTGCACAATCAACTATTTTTGTATTTCATTTGAACTCGATCGAGATAGATTTTGTTGCATTAACATCAATTTTGGAGTTTGAGTATATAATCACAATGGATTTGAAAGGAAGCAGAAAATATAATCACAATATTTTCTGCTTGGTAGGATAGGTTCCTTCTTATCTTTTATACACTACAAGAAAAGATATTTTTAGCGGCAAAAATTTTAACACTAAAAATCTTAATTTTGCCGCTAATACCCGTTATTTGTTCATCTCTATAAATATCTTTAGTAGCAAATTATTTGCTTTTGCCTCTATTGACTTTATCTTTAGCAGCAAATATTACCGCTAAAAATATAATTAAAGGTCATTTTAATATTTAAAAATATTATTAGAGGTTATTTTAGTGTTTGCCACAATAACTTCGTCCCTAGTAATACTATTTATTGTAGAGAAATAAGAAAAATTCTCCCTTTCCACTCAAACCAACATATAGCTTAAATTTATGGATAAAGGAAAAAAAGAAAAAAAGTGAATATGGAATTCTTGATAATTTGTTCAAACCATCAGTCATTTTGAGATTTTGAGTATTATATACTGTGCAACTACCTTTCGAGCTAAATAGTTAGATTCTCTTCAAGCATAAATCGTCAATTTAAAAGAAAAACTGTATATTGAACATGTGTGATTGATCCATCGTTACAAAATCATTGATGGATCGCAATTACGAATATATCACATATACAAGCAGCGGAAAATATAATCGTAATTCTAAAAACTAATTTAGTACGATTTAGGAAAAACACGATAGAATTTTGTATCTTTTAGATTCGTATGGAATTTGAAAGTGATTAACCCAGTTTTTTTAAAACTTGAAGTCTCCACGCTTTGTATACCGGGTTTTGATCCTGGATTTCAGAATCAAATTTTGAATTGGAGACTAAGAGACCTTTTGTTTTCTGTGTTTTGTTTTTCTTTGGAGAAAACTGATAAAAAGTTATATACGTATAATGATTTCTAATTATACTTATAATAACTCTAGAGGAGAAAATGAAAAGGCAAGAAGTGGTCCACTACCCACAAGTGGACTTGGACTTTTTACATTATACAAATAACTTGACTAGCGCAGTGACTAGTGACACATTTCACACTACTGGAGGTATGTGGTTAGATCCATGAACTTGTCAATTTTTTTTCTCTCAGTTTGGTCTTATATTAGAATATTAACTTGTGGTAGAAAATCAATACACTAATATTCCAAGTATATAATTAATTAATATTTATTATCTGATAATAAAAATTAATTAACAATATAAAGCAAGATCAATGCACTCGTTAGTGTGCGACTACGTGGGTTTATCGTTAAACCGGTAGTAGGTAATTAAATTAACTACTAATCGAGGTTGGCGTCTAACAACACTCCACAACGACCGGATAACGTGAAGTAACTCTGTACAAAGAACCCGGTAAAAGATCATACACGTATTCCCTCTATCTTTACAGCTCCGGATCATCCTGGGATATGGTACAACTGTCAAATCCCATTTAGAAAATCAACTACGTTACACGTCGATTATCAACGATTGACGAATGACCTAAGAAACACCTTTCTTCATTTAATCTATCACCTTGGCCAAGGATTTGATACAATCGTTATAATCTTATGACATCGTAGAGCTCAAACTCTTTACCTAGAGTTGATAGATTCCATCTTGACTCATCCCTATAAGCATATATACTTTGTTGTGTCCAATATCCTTTCAACTAGCATTATGACATTAGTCCAGTATCAAAACACAACAAGCACATACACAACTACAGTGATGATCTCAGGTCAAAGGACTGCAAACATAAAATTCCTTCTAGAGATTAACCTACTTGACAGTTCAAGGTAATTAACCACTAGGGATCTCTAGATTTTAGTCGGTTCGATAATCACATATCTATGTGCTTTATCTATGCACCTAACTCGGTAAACGAGAACTACCGATATTATCCAATAAATACTTGTTAGCTACATACTAATCTAACCGGATCATCGAGGTCCTAACTCGATGATACTATGATTAAGAACAAGTTTAGATTAAGTCTTATGAGCTAGAATCTCATTATCATAACACCTTATGATATCTAGTTTGTAACTTAATCAAGGACCTGCCTTTATATTATGTAGATGAATACCATAATCATAAAAATTTGTCATAGATTCAAGGAAACTATTCCTTTAATCAATACTGTAGGGATAACTATTATCGTGTACAGTAAACACTCGTGTTCATTTCATTACAAGACGATTGGAGCTAGGGCATAATTCCAGCAATCACTTCAGATTGCATTCTAGAGGAATGCTTTCATGAATTTACTTGTTGATAAATATGGCATTACAAAATAAATTCCAATATTATTGATATTGAAATTTAATTAAATTTTCAATCTAGCCTTCTAATATTTTATGAAGTGCATGTTGTACAACCATTGCAGATTGTGTATCTCCAAACTTTAGGTATACAAATCCTTTAAAGAGGCATGTAGTAAATGTAATAGAATTATTACCTAAATTCAAGTTCTAAAGCATAAAAAACATACTTGTCCATATCTATGAGCTTCAACACTTCAAACTTGTGTCTATTTCCTATTGATAATTCAAGAAAGAGCTCTCGTTTTAATATTAAACTAATTAACTAATTCCAATTGAGTTCTCCATGTATTATTTGAAGATTTATCAAGTTCGATTACAAGTTGGTTATCGTAGAATCGATGGTCCAATAAATACGAAGATGTTGTTGACAAGCTGCTTGATTTTTCATTCAATCCTACTACTAACATCGGTGTATTCAACTACAAGCAAGTGGAAATAACTGATGAAAATTTAATTTGCTAAGACTATTCCATGATCAACAAGATTCATTATCACTACAACAGATTTTACCATTTCTGACGACATTGATCGTCGCGTTAGCCACGTGAAGTTCTCGTGAAAGATCAATTTTAGCTTTAGCTAGGACATATCTTCGCTAAAGGTTCCTCGCTAAAAGTTGGTCACAAGAGATACTTTTCGTGAGAACTTTTGCGTGTCATCCCGGTAGATAATCTATCTTTTGCGAGGACAACATGTCCTTTGCGAAAAGTTAGTCTTTCGTGAGGACATCAGTCGTCGCTAATGGTGGAGGTAGTCGTGAGAGTTTATGTCCTCATGAAAGGTGATTTTGTGAGGATTTTATTTAAGCGAGAACATTGTTATCGCTAAAGAACATTTTTTGTTTTTTTATAAATTTTTTTTAATTACTATTATTCATTATTCATTATTTTAGTTTTGGTTTTAATTTTTAATTTTGTATTATTTTGTTTTCCTATTTACATAATCCCAATAACTCGATAAAATAAAACGATATGATTAAAGTCAAAATATTACAAAATCAAAGTCAAAAGAGTCAAACGATCAAAATAGAAGTCAAAATAGTCAAAGTCAAAACAAGTAAAAAAACAAATATTACAAAATAAAGTCAAAGTCGGGTTTCATCATCTTTATCACTAAGATCACTAAGGTCCTCGTACATGAGCCTTAATTCCTGGGTGGGATGGCTTGCTAAAGGACCGAAACAAAGAGGCCCGAAACTAGCAGGATTGGTAGTGGATGGAGGCACGTGAGGAGATAGACCCTGTTCTGCCCTATCTCGATTAACAAATTAGAGAGCTCCAGTCAACCAAGCCTTTAGTGTCTGGCTTGTGGGTCGGATGGCACCTATGGAGCTCGTGGATGAAGACACTTCTTCATCCAGAACGTATGGATCCTTGCCCATGGAGATAAGATACTCGTTGATGACCCCCATCATCCTATCAAAGTCTTGGACCATCTTCTCGGATGGATAACTAGAATCACTACCACTGCTCCTCCAATATTTGGCCTTGGTAGGTCCAACCCCAGGGGTCCAACTCCGGGTCCCTTCACCCATACCTAGTCGGGCCGTCTCCATTACCGCTTCTACCCGATCCTTGTGCATGAGGGAGGGTGCAAATGATGACGTGGCAAATTGAGTCTGGGACTCCCGGACTCTATCTTTTAAAATGGATCTCAGAATGACTTGTTAAATGAAACAAATAAACAGTATTTAATTAAATGTTCAAAATTGAAAATGTATTTTAAATACTTACATCTGCTCCTTCATATCCTTTGGTTCTCCACTCGTTCTTCTCCTTGTCATGGCCGATCTCGAAGAAGAAGTCTCTCATCCAGGGAATGGTGCTCTTCTGGACCGTAATTGGTGCTCAAATAGTCACTGGGCTCATCTCTCCTTCCTATTAAATTCAATAAGTCTAGTAACCAAGTGTTAGTAGGGTTATTCAATGTTATAAAGTGTTGATATTTTTTTACTTACCAAAAATAACCCCTCCCGTTTCTGGGATTGATTCTTCGAACCTGACCCACTTGAGTGTTTTTGCTTCTCCAGGTTTTTCCTATTTTCGCTTCAGCCCGTGCTTGTTATTTCATAACACAAAACAAAACAATAATATATTAAAGTATATATATTTATTATTTATAAAAGCAAAGAATAAAATATTACCTGGTTATGCTCTGATCGCCACATATTACAAGTGGCCTCCCAATTCTTTGGGGTCTGGTTAGGCGGCATTCTATCGGCTTGAAAATATGTTCTTTTCATGTTGTATTTAAAACTGGTGTAGCCCCTAGCACAACCACCATGTAAATTAACCAAGATTTTTGGCCAATCCTGTCTAACCATCCAATCATTGATTTGAAAGAAATCCTACTCACAAAAGAAAGTTTTAAAAAATTACAGTTGTATAAATGTTAAGATTGGACAAATTACCCCTAATTGATGGACGACCTTACGCTGCAAATCAGGTGGGGACCTTAGCCCAACTCTCGTAACAAGGCAGATCGTTTCTCTAATGGTATGATTAATCACCAGGGACACGTGATACTCGTACTCACTCCCCGGATTCCACTTCTCATCGAAGACGCAGAATTCAATGGGAAGTAGTCCCCCCACAACATGCATATCCCTATGGGCTGATGCTAGGGTGGTAGGGGACCCTAGTTTTCCGTTCTTTATTCCCTGTTTAATTAATCGATTAATAATAAGACCAATTTTTTATTAATCGATTATTCCCTAGAGGGGTGAGGCCCCGTACCTGGTGAATTGTGACCCGTTATGGGGTTACTTGGGTTCCGAGAAGGATCTTCCCATTATTATCACCCTCGTGACGTCTAGGTATTAGATCAGTCATCTGCATAATTAAACTTTATTAAATTTAACTTTCAACCCCCAAGTTTATTTATTTCGGAAACTGTTTCTATTTCTCCATCTCTTTCCGAGAGTCCAACCCATCGCGGCGAGTCGACGGGGGAAAAAGAAAAGCAACTTGAACAAAAAAAGAAGCCGGAAGGTCAAGGAAGTTGGTGACCTGATGTAGAGCCGTATGCAATGCACAAATGATGCCCGACTTTCTTGTGCTAAAACTTTGGCTCGCCTTGTGCCATCCGATTTGAGGGAATGTTTCCTTGCCATAATGGTTGAGTTCCTATTAGTATCCATCCTGACTTTCCCGAAAGCGCTTAAGAAGGAGAGGATTTATTCAATCACATAGTTTGGGCTCCTAGAATATGGCGCCCTCTTCTTTCATGGCCACATATCTTTCCAGCAGTACAAGATGTTGAACAACAAAGTTTGATTTTGGAAAAACACTTTATTTACTTTTTTAACCCCTAAGTTTATTTTATTTACTTTTTTAACCCCTAAGTTTATTTTATTTACTTTTTAACCCCTAAGTTTATTTATCTACTTTGTAATCCCTAAGTTTATTTTATTTACTTTTTAACCCCTAAATTTATTTTTATTCACTTTTTGACCCTTATGTTTAATTTATTTACATTTTAACCCCTAAGTTTATTTTATTCACTATTCAACCCCTAAGTTTATTTTATTTACTTTTTTAACACTAAAATTTAATTTTTTACCTTTTTAACCCGGAAGTTTATTTTATTTACTTTATCCCTAATGTAATTAATTAATATCGTAACATGGTGGTGGTTGACTTTAACTTCAAATACTACAATAATTCAACTAATTGAATTATTTTAGGGTAGACAGGCGCTATTTGTAAGATCATCCTAGTGTAGAGAGAAATTTAATCAATATAGAAAAGGTTTATTGGTTAAGTAGTGGAATTGTGAAATTGATTGTATCAATTTTAAGGCACAATGAAATAACTCATCAATTAAGGATATATTTAATTACATGCTAAAACTAAACTGAAACTCTCACACACATCAATTATTTGTTAAACTAATTTTGCAGGAGTTGGAGGATACTCATACATATACAAACAATTCACAAGCAAAGAAAATTGTTTTGTAATACTCTTTGGGGGAAAAAACCAGTACCTTTCAAAAGACCATGGGGGCCAAGTTGCCGCATTTTCCTTGTCATGAACCATCGACAAAACTTCTCTCGGTGTTTTGTCATGAACCATCGACAAAACTTCTCTCGGTGTTTTGTCTCTATATCAAGGAGTGGAAGTGTGGACTTGTGTTCCCTAAACAAAAAAGAATATTGTTAACAATTATAAATATGACATTTCATGAAATGTTTTTAATTAAATTACTTACATCATATAACATTGGATCTCGTCGTAATTCAGAAGGTAGTACCAGTCGATGTGTTCCTTCTCTTTGAATGGTAAATTACCATATATTTTTTACCAATTGGCTTGCATTGGCTCTTAAACACAAATATTTCTCTTGCTTCTACAACCGTATCACCGTATCTACATGTTTTGTTGAATTTTATACCTTTTTCTTCAAGGTACCGAGATATAAAAGTCAACGTTTCCTCTACAACGTATCCCTCAACGATTAAACTCTCATGCCTGCCCGTATTTAGAATATATTCCTTAAGTTTCTTCAAGCACCTCTCAAACGGGTACTTCCAACGCATTTGAATCGAGCCTCCTAACTTAGCTTCCTCGTACAAGTGCACAATAAGGTGAACCATTATGTAAAAAAAAGTGGGAGGAAATATCATCTCCAACTTGCACATAAGCTCAACCACTTCAGTTTTTCCCGATTCCAGTTCTTTCTTACTTAAATTATTTTTACAAACATTTATGAAGACATTGCACAACCCAATAATCAGATCGCTAATCGATTTGTCATTGGTTAAACCTGGAATACTAGCCACGAAAAGAAATTGCATAAATATGTGATAGTCATGGGATTTCATACTGATGATCTTCCCTTAATAATTCTGAACGTTGTTTCGCAAACTAAAAGCGAATCCATCGGGAAACTTTTGCACCTTCAATCAATCCGGAAACACACGTCTCTTATCCTTTGTCATCACATACTTTGCACGTGGAAGAATGTTTTTACCTTCATCCTCATATGACCACAAATCTTGTCTGATACCCATGACTTCCAGATCTTTTCTTACCTTCACGTTATCTTTGTTAATTTTTCCATCTAAACTAACCATGTACCAAGAAGACTATCACACACATAATTCTCACAATGCATCACATCAATGTTATGTTTCAACAAGTTTTCCGACCAATACGATAAATGATAAAATATTTTTTTCTTCCAATTAAACTCACAAGGCCCAGTTTTCTTTGTCACCTTGCCACCAAAATCCTCGTGTTTACCATGAAACACAATCAGCAACCCATCTAACTGCGTCTAAATACCAGTGGGACTATGTTTCCTAGGCGGGGCCCTTTGATCGACTTTCATGTACGAAGTTACATCTCTCCTAGAACGATGGTTCATAGGTAACCGCCATCTGTGATCAAAATAAACAACTCCTCTATTCACCCGCACGGATGGAGTATAATCCATGCATTTGGGGCAAGCTAAGTAACCTTGACCCGACCATCCTGAAGTGTACGATCTAGCCGGGAAATAATAAATGGTGAACAACAAACAAACCTTCATTACAAATCCCCCCTTTATATGTGCATCGTATATAATGATCCCTGTACGCCACGATATTTCCAGCTCATCTATAAGAGGATGGAGAAATACATCCATATCCTTTCCGAGTGAATGAGGACCCAGTATCAACAAAGTAAGCATAAAGGTGGATTCTTTCATGCACAAACAAAGCAGAAAGTTGTAGATTGTTAATATAACCAGCCACATTCTATATGAGTTGTTTTGCATGGAAAAAGGACAAACCCCATCAATTTCCAAACCAAGGCGTACATTTCTTGGTTCACTAGCAAACTCGGTATTCCTCGCGTGAAATGTTTTCCAACTAATACCATCGACTGGATGACGAAACACATCTTCATCTATATTATTTCTTGTATAATGCCAAATCATATCCTTGGTAGTGTGCCTCGAAACTTACATTCTCTGCAGTCTGGCTCTATCAGAAAATAACACCGTTTCTTATGTGGAACTTTTCCCCCTTCTCTAGATTCCACCTTGATTTACCGTATACTGGACATTTCTCTAGATTTTCATTCCCCTTATAAAACAAAACACAATTATTCAAACACACATCGATCGTGATGTATCCCATGCTTTCTATTTCACTCTGCATAAGAATCAGGTAAAGTATAACCTATTAGCAAAACACGACCCAACAGTTCAAGAAGTTCGGTGAAAGAGGTGTTTGTCCACTTGTTCTTCACTTTCACATGCTTTAACTTTGATATAAAATTCAATGAACCTATCACAGTACAACCAGGGTACAAATCTTTCTCCATTTCCTTGAACAACACGTAAAAACACCCACGACCCTGTCTAGTAAGATTCTCGTCACCCATCTCAGTGTCACCGGAGTGGCCCCCAAATTCAATAGTGGGTCTCAGATCTTCCAACACATTCGACATTTTATTAACTATAATTGGGTCATTCACGGGAATTGATTCTTCTACCCTGTGTTTCGTCCAAACCTACAATTACCAAAACACCCATTTAAAAAGATGCGCTCTAACAACAATAATATGCCATTTTTTATTATTAAAACAATGATTACACGGACAAAATATTTCAACGGATATAACCATGTAGTCTTTTGCAAAATTAATAAATTTCAATACCCGATATATTCCCTCGTAACAAAATTAATTGATTTAATCCAACTCTTGTTCAATATTGGGCCATTATCTAAATCAAGTTAAAAATTTAATTGTAATTATAACCTAATACAAATAATTAAACAAGTTTAAATAATAACAATTATATCAAAAAATATATATTTGAACACCTAAAATACATACTACATTTATATAATCAAAGTATAATTCAACAATTACATATTACAAACAAAAAATAATAAATTTAAAAAATTTAAAAAATACCTTATTTAGGAGGATTTGATGGATAATTTTGAATGAAAGTGGGACCCACACGTGCACAATGTAGTTGAGAAACTTTGTTCTTTATGAGGCCGATCAATTTTAATTTTTGGAGAAAAAATTTGGAAGAATTTAAGAGTGTGGTATTTTTTGAGTAAAATCACCATTAATGGTGAGTTTCCCATAGGTTTGTTTATACTAGTCGCTTTTTAGTGAAGACATTGTCCTCACTAAAGCTCTCGCATGTCCTTACGAAAGGTGGATTTTAGCGAGGACATTTTGTCCTCACTCAATATAAAACTTTCGGTGACGACATAATTTTTTTTATTTGAATCACAACTGACGCGTTATAGGTTTGGACATTTGTCCTCACGAAAAATTGTCCTCACGAAAGGGTCTTCTTTAGTGAAGGCATGAATGCCCTCGCTAAAGGTTTCGTAACTAAAGTCTCATTCTGCACTAGCGAATTACTAGCAAATATGACATCTTTTCGTATTTTTACCAGATTATAACTTATTAAGTCTTCTGAGTCACTTCTAATTATTACCATAATTCCATAATTCCATATTATGAAGTAGCCTAAACAGTGAAATGGGAGCTGTGAAGAGCACGTGCTTTAAGAGTGAAAATGAAATAGGTAGGGGCATCATCTCTCGAGTACCATTCTCAACTTGTTTGGCCAGCAATAAAGAAATTAAGATCTGAAATCACATACTCAAACACATCTACTTGGAGATATACAAATACGTAATAATAGGGTTCTGGTATACAACATCCCTTGCATTGCACAACGATTAACCTATATATATAAAGATCCATACTTGGTGAAGGTTCACACAAAAGGGTTTTCAAAACACTTTCATTTTCTTTTTGCCTCTACAATATATGTTTAGCTCTTTCTATTTTGAAGGACTAAAAGAAAAAGAAAAAGATTAAAAGGTATTTGCTAAAAGAAACTTAATAAAAATACCTAATTGTTAAATTAATTTTTAATAATTTATTTTATAAAAAAAATACTTAATAAAATAATTATTTATAGAAAATATTTTATTTATATTTTTTATACTTTTACTATCCTTGTTATTAAATATATTTTTTAATACAATATATTTTTTTTAAAATATTAAACAAATAATAGGCTACTTCTTCCACCACCACCACCACCACTACTACCACTACCACCACCACCACCACCACCACCACCACCACCACTACCATGTATTTAACCAACACTACTACCACCACAACCACAACCACCACCACCACAACCACCACCACCACCACCACTTACTACTAATTCGATCACACACGCGCACGTCCGTAATTTTTTTAAAATCGTCATAACTAATTCTAAAAAAATCATAAAAATAAAAAATTGTATTTTCGATAAATTAAATTAATATTTAGTTTTTTTGATTTTTTTTTAAAAAGTTTTCGTAGACAAAAAATTTCATGTTTAAAACATGAAATTCACTATTTGAAATAGTGATTTTTTTCGCAAACATGAAATTCATTGTTGAAAACATGAAATTCACTGTTCAAAACATAAAATTTCGTGTCTACGAAAAAGAAAAAATCAAAAATAAAAATCATAGACGTAAATATTAATTTGTTTTATCCAAATATATAATTTTTTATTTTTCTGATTTTTTTTAGAATTAGTTATGATTATTTTAAAAAAAATTCATAGATGTGCGGGTGTGTATTAGTTTTTGTTCTGTTTTTTCCTAATTTCTTTTTTCTTTTTTTTATTACTATTTGTAAAAGTATTTTGGGTTTGTGCAGTTTTTTTTTATTCTACTCATTTTTTTATTAATAGTTTTTTTAATAGACATTTTTTTTATTATTAACTCAAAAAACATGATTATTGAAGTGGGTTAAGTGCCCGTTTGGGATTGCTTTTTAAAATAATCACTTAAAATGATTTTAGATCCATAGTAATATTTTAGGCTCTAAAAATCACTTTTAGGAAAAGCACTAGATTAGTGATTATTAAAATAATCACTTAAAGTGATTTTAGATGTCAAGATATTTTTTAATATTTTTTATAAATATTTAAATTTTAATCAAAAAGTGCTTTTAGCTCCAAAATAATCAATCCCAAACGGGCTCTAAATTCGTGCAATGACGTCATCTAATAATCCAATAAACAAGCAAATTCTAACGAAAATTCTGCACGCGCGCCTGGAAAAAAATTCACAACTTCACTATCACAGGACCATATATGTAAATACAAAATATTTCTCCATAGTTTTTCCTAATCGACAAGTTATCTTTTTCCTACTTCCAATTTTGTTGCTTACGGTTGACTGACTATTGTTAGAAAATTAATACACTGATCTTGGGCGGCTTAATGCGATACTTGAGCGATGAGGAAAAATTAGGGGAGAGCATAATGCATATGGGGATGGGACAGAGTCGGGGTACTGTATGAGGCTAACCTCCCCAAAGCCACCACCACCCACCCCTATTTTTTTTTCCAAACCACCCACCCCTTTCCTTCAGCTAATTTTACATATTTTATTAAAATAAAACCTGTATGTATGTGGTATTTGATTTCTCTAATTTTAATCAATTTCAAATATAAAATAAACTCATCCGTCCCTACATGTGTCATCCATCATTACAAGTTACAAGTTTCAAATTAGTAAACTTGTATTGTTTAGTTGACGAATATTTGTAGAAATTGGTATTGATCTTCCGGTGGCTTTAGGCAAGGAGAGAAATTTGTACAACGTAGGCAGTAGGGTACTGCAAGTCACATTAATGATGACAACTTGCATGTTTTTTTCCTAGATAACGTACTTTTATGAGCCATTAATCTATATATAGCTATTAAAAAATTTATTTGCTAAAAATATTTCTCAATAATTTTTTTATTAAAAACATTTCTTTAAAAAAAAAAAAACACTCTTATATAATCTTTTTAATTATTTAATTATTTATTATTTAAATTTAACTACCCTGTTACAACTTCATACCACCACTATCCCACCACCACCACCACCTACTAATTTCACCACTCACGCGCGCGTTCGTGATTTTTTTTAAAAATCATCATAAATAATTCTAAAGAAATCAGAAAAATAAAAAAATTACATTTTTGGATAAATCAAATTAATATTTATGTTTATGATTTTTAATTTTTTTTTTTGTAAACATGAAATTCACTATTTGAAATAGTAAATTTGTTTTTCACAAAAATGAAAATGTTTTGAACAGTGAATTTCATGTCTACGAAAAAAAAATCCAGAAAATTCAAAAAATTCAAAAAAAAAATCATAGATGTAAATATTAATTCGCTTTATCAAAAAAATGCAATTTTTTTGTTTTTCTGATTTTTTTAGAATCAGTTATGACGATTTTAAAAAAATTCCACGGACGCGCGCGTGTATGATGGAATTAGTAGTAGGTGGTGGTGGTGGTGCTTGCGGTGGTGGTTGAGGTTGTAGTGGTGGTGGTGGTAGAAATAGCGTGGTGGTGGTTTTGGTGGGGTGGTGGGTGGTGGGGGTGGTTGTGGTTGTGGTAGCTGTAGTGGTGGTTATATACATGGTGATGGTGGTAAAGGTAGTGGTGGTGATGTTGGTGGAAATGTCCTATTATTTGTTTAATATTAAAAAAGAACTATAATAAAAATATATATTTAATAATAAGAGTAGTAAAGGTATAAAAAGATAGAAAGAATGTTTTTATAAATAATTATTTCATTAGGTTTTTTTATAAAGTAAATTATTGAATGTTTAATTTTACAATTATGTATTTTTGTTAGAGTTCTTTTAACAAATACCTTTACTTTTATTCTTTCAAATGAGTTTTTTTTTACTATTAACGAAAAAATGAAAGAAAAAAAAAGTTTCACAAAAAGTATTTACAAAACTAAAGTATAGGCGATCCTTAAATGAGTGTCTTTATCTTTATCTTGATTAGTTTATCCACCTAGAAAGTAATTAATTAAAAACACATTTTTTAAAGATATTCTGGTTGGAAAATGTCACCCAAATTATATTACTTTTTTTATCATCTCCTTGGTGAATTTAAATAAATTAATCATATGATTTCTCTTTCTTAATTTATCATTTTCTATAATTTTATGATTGATCCACATAAAGGGCAATAAAAGGATGATGTGATTTGGGGTGAGATCCAGCATTACTCTTAAAGTATTATGTTTGTGAGACGCTTTTCGAGTGGGCACCTTTGGTTGTTTAAAATATACCGTTGTAGCCATTTGCAAACCGTACCAAACAAAAACTCTCCTCCTCTTCTCCGCAATATATATATATATATATATATATATATATATATATATATATATATATATATATATATATATATATATATATATATATATATATATATATATATATATATATATATATATATATATATATATATAATGTAAAGGATCAGGTTTCCTTTTCCTCATTGGAAATATAGTATTAGCTTGTTTTTCAAGTGTAATTACCAAAGATCTCGTGAGGCCAGATTAATATGCCTTACATACTTGTTTTTAGAAAACGTTGTGGCTTGATGGCTTGATTTAGTCTGCAATGATAAGGTCTGAAATCGAAAAAATTCTAGAATGGGAGGGGGAGTAAGGTAGGGGTTGAGTGTCACAGTGTTGAATTAAAATTTAACTTGAAATCAGAATACTTGATTTTATATAAAGATCCAAACATTAAAGATTTTAGGTAGAATGACGAGAACAATAACTAGAGATGAGATATATTAGTATAAATACTCAACTAACTACGTGTGAATTAATCCTATGATGCACACTAGTCAAGAACAAAGCGAAGTAGTTTAACAAGCAGTACTAAACTTGCAATATACTAAGCCTAAATAAATATGAAATAAGTAGGTAAAGATTATAATATAGGCATGCACAAATGTAAATTGTTAATGGAGAGGATACAAACAACAATTTTAGAGCGGTTTAGTTTCACTACTCCACTACCTAAGGTATGAAAACCTTAGGACACTAAATGGTCATCCACTAGAACACTTTGTTTCTCTTAAAGGTGAGACCATAAACCTGTATAAACTCTTCTAAAATCTCTTTAAAGGACTATTGTTGTCACAATCACTAGGAAAACAAATATACAATATCCACTCCCAATGCAACACCTCACAAGACCGTAAAACACTCTCTTGTGTATTACCACACAAAGAGTAGTAGAAAATCTCTACTCTGATAAATTAGTACACAATCTGAGAAGCATGTTAGCTAAGTGCCTCTCCTACACTACCTCTACCTCAACCTTGACTTGTCTTTGGAATAACACCTCCTTCACTAGACCAAAAATAAAGTCTAGGTTTTATAGGTAAACCCTAATCTACTTAGCCTAGCCACTAAACTTCTATATGAGTTGTATATAAAAGTGATTTTTTGGTCTAGAACAAATAAAAAATAATATGTGAGAAATATTTCTTTGGATATTTCCTAAATGTATCTTGAATAAACTTCATTCAGAGATCTGGTGCTCTGTTTACAAGACTCCTTCTTCATCCAAGCTCTCATCCATATTCTTAGCATCATCTTCGTCATATCTTTCCAAGCATACATTGTTCATCTTCTTCCAACTCATCTTCTCAATCTTCATCTCTTTAGCTTTATCATATCATCTATCATCTACTTATCCTCCATTATCTTCATGATTTCTTGTTCCTACAAATAACACTACCAATATGGGATTCATCGTAAGATCATGCATGTTCAAAATTTATTTTTTTGTCACCAATAATCAATCAAAATACAATATTTAGGCTAACCTTCTTCCCATTTTTATGATGAAAAAACATGCATGGATTACCTAAAATAGTTTAATTAATAAAGAATAATAGAAAAGCTCGTCCTTAAGCATATAATCAATTAACTTTTAAGCATAAGAAATTGAAGCATGGCATACGCATTAATCTAAATTCTCACCGATGATTAATCACTCCCTGGTATTGATTGCATGTGTATTTCTATCCCTTTTGTCAATATCAAAATTAAGCATATAAGGAAATTATAAGAAAAAGCATGATAAGAAGGTAGATACAAGATTTAAAAGACAAATTTGAACTTTCTTTGGATAGAAGCTAAGGAAAACCTAATTTAAATAGATATAAAATTATTCATCTTCACGGGAACCAAATTAACACTTCAAGTATCATGGGTTTCTGAAGTTGTATATCATGAGTTGAGATTGTCCACTTTGTATGCTAATGTTGGTGACAACACTAAGGGTTTCCTTCAAAGGTGATTTCAAAAAGGTTTGTTCCCTCGCCTTAAAGAGACACAAGTAGTTCTAGTGGAAGAGTTTGAAATATTAAAGGTGCATAGACCTTAGATGGTGGACCAAAACCTATATCATCTGAATTTCCCTAAAATTGTTATTTGTCTTTCCTCTCTAAACTCCTAACTTTTGTGCATTTCATATGTTTGTTTTATTGCATATCTAAATGATTTTATGTTTATGCATATACACTAAGAGTTTGATTGAGTGTTTTCCTCTTGTATCACAACTCATGTTTTCTTATAACAAATCTATCAAATATACTTAAACCGAATCTTTTGATAGAATCAAATAAATTGATTAATTGCTAGATTTTTAATTTCGCTTTGGTCCTATTAATGAAATTAACATTTGTAGGGGGTTGTTAGTGAAATTAAAATTTGTAAGGGGATTATTATTGCAATTTTAATTTTTGGGTTATTAGTTCAATTAATATTTTTGGAGGTTATTAGTGCAATTAAAATATTAGGGGGTTATTAGTGTAATTAAATAATTTAGGGGTTTAATTGTAAAATTAAAACATTTAGTGGTTTATTAGTCCAATTAAAAATTTATAAGGTTATAAAATTTAGTGGGTTATTAGTCCAACTAAAAATTTATTAGGTTATAAGTGCATTTAACATATTTAGGGGGTTATTAGTGAAAATAAATAATTTACGGACTTAATATTGCAATTAATAATTAGAGGCTTATTTTTTAAATCAAAATTTTATGTTGTTTATTAGTGCAAATAAAATATAAATAATAATATAAGAGATAATAGTGTAACTAATATAAAAATAATAATAGATGAGTTAATAGTGTAATTAATATAAAAATAATAATCTGGGGTTCAATATTGCAATTAATATAATTTTGTTTCACACACTTAAATGACAGAAACCTATGACCACGATGATCGCCAATAGACAAGCACTTATCGAGAGGTTTGCGATACATCTTCAAAATCACAAACTAGGTACTTGTATAGCCTATTTGTAACAGATGCTTTACGATTATAATAGGGATGCATATGAACTTTAAGTCTACTACATTTGTTTCATGACTGGTCCCCAAATGTAAGTAAGACATTTTTAGAAGCAGTATTAAATTGTTTATCAGTGGAGGATATTCATGTAGTACGTAGGTGATCGTCGCATGTACATTGATTTTTGTTTTAAAGAGTAGTTTAGTCACAGACGTACTGCTTAGTTCAAATTAGATAAGAGAACTATAATGTGTTACACTTGATTTTTATTGTATTGTGTTACACTTAATTTTAATTGATAGACTTTTACTTAATGCTCCCTCCGTGCCAAAAATAATGTCCACCTTACTAAAAATGGTTTCCCAAAAATAATGTCCACTTAGAATTTCAAGACACTTTATTCCACCTTTTTCTACTATTGCCCTTATTAAAATATTTAAATGTGTGTTTCCAATGAATATTTAAAATATCAAGACACTTTATTAGGGGTATTTTAGTAATGGAGAATTTAAATAATTGTGTATCTTAATTTGTGTGAAAAGTAAAGTGGACATTAAATAGTGATCATGCATGTTCAAAAGTTATAGGTATAGTTTGCCTCGAGACACAAAAGAAATCTGTGTGACAAGAATTTAAAGCATGTTATCCAATTGGATTATCCTAATCCAATCGAGTAATGGTCTTTAAATTTTTGGCATACAAGTACTCGGGTCGCGAGACAAACATTTTTTTTATAAATTTGAAATATTACCTCTAGCTACCACAACCTTTCGGTAAAATTATCAGATCTATGACGACCACAAAAATGGTCACTAAAGATGCAAGAACTTTAAGCGATTGTAAAGTGATCGTAATCAATTTACCCATAACGACTGCAAAGTGGTCACTATTTAATTTATTCATTACTGACGGCTGCAATGGTAGCTAGAGATTAGTGATTGTTAGATCTAACATGTGGACGGTAAATAATACTTCTAACTATCAGACATTAGCAACACAAATATATGAACCACAAACGGTCGCTAAAACATATAACGATCGATTTACTTCTGTCTTAGAGACCCATTGGGCGATCACTTATAACCAATCCCGGAGCTATGAATATTCATTATTAGCCAACCACTACTAATAAGTATTCTATCCAACTTGCAAGAAGTATAACTAGTAATTAGTCATATTCTCTTATTAGTGTGTGTTTAATTATTTTTTCCACGCAAGGCACAATTCATGAGCACTCTGAGGCAATACCATTTTCACACCTTACAATATCATTACGATCTCTCATGCAACACAGTGAAACGCAATTAAATAACTTCCTTCGACAGTAGCAATTTAATCCATACTTCCTTACTCACTCCTATATCATTACTTGCATATATGATAATAAGAAAGAAATTCATGTGACCATCTACACCATACATATAGTAAAGCTACAATATTATCAATAAGCTCCCAAGACGTTGAGTTGGTTACTTCATGTGGATGTAAGCGAAAGATTTCTAATAAGAAATTAGACATAGAACGATTAAACAATGCTTCAAAAAACTACCCTAGTTGGAATTAATGGGAACCATGAAAAATATTGCGTTCCAAAAACAAGATGTTTGCTATGAGTAGTACTGGGGTCCATTATCAAGTTGTAGAAATCATTGTTCAATTTTATTTATATTTGCTTCAAATCCTTTTAAAAAATACATACACCTTTATCTCAGTAAATGCATGGATTTGACCCAGTTTAGTACATAAGTGCTAGTCTTAGATGAGAAGAAGAAATGATCTCCAGATAGTTTGTTTGAAGTGTTGTGCATTGAGATGCAATAAGAGAAGTTGTTTATTGATCACATCAAACAACTTGACTGTCAAGAATACCTTTTAATATCCAAAATTAAGATAACATTAGCCAAAAATCTCAAATTCGTATGGTAGTAAGAATACAAAGACTTACAAAAATAAGATAAACCCAAATGAAAATCAACCATATCTCATTAACAGTGTAAAACAATAATATAGACCAGGTCGTGTCTGTCTAGTATAATTAAAAAAAGTGGAGGAAGATACTAATGGTGGACATGATAAGGAAAAAAGAATTTAGATGGTGGGTATATTAAAAGATTCAGTAATCACTTTAACATCTTATCTGAATAACCCGTTCAACTACAAGCAAGTGGAAATAACTTATGAAAATTTAGTTTGCAAAGAATATTCCATGATCAACGAAATTCATTTCTAGCAAATATCACATCTTTTTGCATCTTCACCACCAGATCATTACATATTAAGTCTTCTGAACCACTTCTATTTATTACCATATAATTCCATATTACGGACTAGCCTAAATAGTGAATTGGGAATTGGAAAGAGCGACGTGTTCTAAGAGGGAAAATATAACTGATAGGGGCAATATCTCTCGAGTACCATTCTCGACTTGTTTGGCCAGCAATAAAGGCACTATCAATAAAGATATTTAGATACTAAATCACATACTCAAACACATCCACTTGAAGATGTATAGATACATAATAATAGGGAACTGCTATACAATGCCCCGTGCATTGCACAATAATTAACCTGTATATACAGCAGATCCATACTTGGTGAAGGTTCACACAAAAATGTTTCTATCATTTTTTTTTTGCTGTACAATACATGTGTAGGCTGTAGCTCATCTATTTTGAATGACTAAAAGAAAAAGAAAAAAAAGACATGATTATTGAAGTGGGTTAAATCCTTGCAATAACAACATCTAATAATCCAATAAATAAGCAAATTCTAATGAAATTCTGCACACGCACCTGGAAAAAATCACGACTTCACTATGTCAGGACCGTATATATGTAAATACAAAATCTTCCCCTATAGTTTTTTTCTAATCGACAAGTTATCTTTTTCCTATTTCCAATTTTTTAAATTATGGTTGACTGACTCTTGGTAGAAGATTAAGCCACTGATCTTGGGCGGCTTAATGTACAATACTTGAGTGAGGAGGAGAAATTAGGGGAGGGCATAATGCATATGGGGATGGGGCTGAATCGGGGTACTGTATGAGGCTTACCTCCCCAATCCCACCACCCACCCTTTACTTCAGGTTATATTATCTATTTTATTTTAAAAAAAAATCTGTTTATATGTGGTATTTGATTTCTCTAATTTTTAACCATTTCCAAATAAAAAATAAATTCATCCATCTCTATGATAACTACTACAAATCCGGCGGGCGAACCACGTGTGAAACTTAAAAACTTAAAAAAATACATTAAAAGGGATCATTATCGACTACGAATATCGTCTCTATAGACAAGTAATTCTAGGGAAGAAACTATTTCGTCGCTATAATATTATCAGAGACGACTTATTCAGACAAAAAAGAATTATCTTTCGGGACCACCTTATGTCGTCCCTAAAAATTTCTTTATCTGAGGAAGGAAAATATGCGGTCCTTAATAGTGATACTAGGGACGAAAAAACTATTACTAGGGACGACCTTTTGTCGTTCCTAAAGATTGGCGTGAATAAAATGTTGCAAATTGGATAGATTTGTTAATTTATACCTAGATAAAATTTCCTATCTCAAAAACAAAACCGTAATAAAAAATTATATCTTTCCTATAATCAATCAAAACTACCAAAAATCTGTCGATCCATTACCAAAGATCACAAACTCTTCCTTCATGTATTGAACCCATATAAATAAAATTACACGCAAAATTTTCCAGAAAATTGTATTTTTCTTTTTCAAGTTTATTCTTTTTCGAATATATTTACTATAAATAGTTGTATGAATATGTTTTGATTGTATACATATTGTGTATTAATGTGGTCTATATAAATATTCTATTATTTTATATGTATTTATAGAATAATTTTACGAAATAATTTATTTAAGGAATATTTCACGAAATGTTAATTTGATAGTCGCATTTATACAATATTTTAAATCTAAAATAGTCGCTTATGAATAAGGTTGGATTAAATCTACCGATACCGCGAACCCTGAATATATGGTCAGGGTTATGGATTTTATTAGATTTGCAAAAAATCATGTAGATAGTTACATTTTTTTTGTTCGTTTAAGCATTGTTTGAATAATCGAAAGCAATGTATTCTCGAAGTTTGAGAAGTTTAAGGGATGAGAAGTTTAATAAATTTTGTTTCAAAACACACGGATTGTTCAAAGTCCATTAATGTCTATGAAATTTGTGCAAGAATAATGGAAAAAATATTAATGATGCAAGAGCTCATATCTTTTGAAGAATGGTTTTTTTATCGTTATATGAAGTTTGGAAATTTATGATAACGTTGAACTCGTTCACGTGAATATTGAGTCGAACCATATTGTAAAACAAAAGATGTTGAATGTGTTAGATGATTAGAGGGGAATTGTTAACGAGGTGGGCATGTAAATGTTAGATGAGCATTTTCCACAAATTAAAATATGTTCCTTTGATGTGTTGGATGTGAAAATGAAAAAAGATTTGTATCCCTGTTTCACAAAAAATGAGTTCATTGAATTTTATTGTGAAATTGATGCACATCAAGGAGAAAAATAAGTGGACGCGGATTGCATTCACGGAGCTCCTACACTAGTTAGTTCTTTATTTGCCGATGATCATACCTTGTCCGCTTCGTATGAAGACTCAAACAAGAAGCTCGGAGTTTGGGTTTAGTATACAAAACAATTGATATTTGTTATAGTATACTGTCCAGGGGAAGCTGAAGACGGTGACGAAAGAGCCGTTGACTTTTACGGATGACGATACCCAGGAGGAGATGGAGCTTCCTTCTTTAAGCGGCTATTTCGACCACCTATCGTATGATGCAGCTACAGATAGCTGGCGTGACCAGCGTTTGGAGAAAGCTAGTGTAAGTCTTTTAAAAAAATTGATTTAAATTAATTTTTTATTTTAAATTAATTTTTTATTAATCTAATTTATTTTTAAATTGAAATCTAATTACAGGGTGTTCTTCGGGAGAAGATGAAGAAGAAGGTTGTGCAGGCCGGAGCGGAGGGTGCTGAAGTTACCATCCAGGAGCAGATGGATGCCATGCTCGAGACAATCATGGAGGTCCTACACCCACCCAAGACTAAATACTGGGTGCCTACCAATGGTCCGGTCCGGAAACGATCCAGGACTCCTACACAGCCGGACAGGGAGAACGAGGAGCTGCTTAAGGCGATTCTGGCTGGGAGGAACGAGCTTCGCGCGGCTCAAAATCTAACACCTATACCGGATCCATCCTCCGCATCACCCGGGCCCACAGCTTCTTCTAGTCGGCCGAGTCAACCCCCGAGCATGGCAGGCACTCTCTTCGAGGCATTAAACGGGATGAGAATCGTCCATGGAATGCAGTCGATCAGCAAACCCGGGCCCAATAGGGAAGAGAGACGAGATGAAGAGAGAGGAGATGAGGAGAGAGGAGAAGAAGACGATCGTGGTGACGATTGAGATTTTTTTATATTTATTTGGTTGGTTTGGTTTGTAATTTTAAGACTTTTAAGTTTATTCTGTATGTTTGACTTTCATTTTGACTTTGACTATGTTTGACTTTGGCTTCACGTTTAGTATTTGAATCGAATTATCGTACTTTATATGTATTTTTGGTTTTTTATTTATTTATAATTTTGCATTATATTTAAAATCAAAATAATAATAAAGACTACAATTTAAATAATAAAAAATAAAAATTATATAAAAATAAAAATTATATAAAAAAATAAAAATTATGAATAGCGACGACAATTTCATCGTCGCTAACTATTGAATAAAATAAATAAATAATGATTTTCGACATAATTAAAAAAAAAAAAAAATAATAGCGACGACAAATCCGTCGCTATTATTTCGTCGTTAGATAAATTAAAAAAAATTCAATTAATATATTATCGATTAAAAATTAAAGAAAAACTAATTAAGAAATTAGCGACGGCTTTTAGTCGCTAATCTGTCGTCGCTAATCTGTTAATTTCCCGACGCCAAGCCTCGTGGTTAATCGTCTGAGTAATTAGGGACGAAATCACAATTATTCGTCGCTAATGGCAAAATAGCGACGCCTTGATAGAGACGACAGCTTAGCGACGAAATTTCGTCGCTAAACGAGATTAGCGACGATATTGCTCAGATTCGCGACGACACGTGTCGTCGCGAAACCAGGCGAATCCAGTAGTGAGAACTTAAATTTTGACATAATTAATACATATTATATTTGTCCAACTCTTACACTAAAAAGGATTTTAAGTATAAACTTATATAAAAGTAGGTCAATAAGAGTTAGATGTAATTATGCATGAATTCAATTAGACGTATTGACAAAAAAAAAAAAATAGACGTAAGTATATGTTGTGATACATGCTGATATAAATTAATTGAAGGTGAATTGCGATACATACAACGTCAGGGTGAGTCATTAAATATGAGTCGTGGCAATAATTTTTTCCCAATATGTTTTATAAAAAGAAAAAATCACGAATCGGTGGCCTATATAAAGCCCTGTAACATAACTCTTAAATTCATATTTCACATAGCATTAAGTCTAATAATGGAGTTTTCTAGTAATATCTCGCTTACATTTACACTTGTCTTATTCTTTTGCTTTGCTATGGCTCATCCATCTTCCGCACAGACCAATTCACAAGAATTTCTCAATGCTCACAACGCAGCTCGTGCACAGGTTGGAGTTGGACCTATGACATGGAGCAACACCGTAGCCACCTTTGCACAAAACTACGCTAATCAAAGATCAGGTGATTGTGCACTTATACACTCAACGAATCGTCCATATGGAGAGAACCTCTTCGGAGGAAGTGGAAAAGCCTGGAGTGCAACCGAAGCTGTCAATTTGTGGGTTGCTGAGAAAGCTGACTATAATTACAATTCAAATACTTGTGCTACAGGAAAGGCATGTGGACACTACACACAAGTAGTTTGGCGCAACTCAGTGAGGCTTGGATGTGCTAGGCTTCAGTGCAGTAACGGTGCGTGGTTTATCACTTGCAACTATGATCCTCCAGGCAACTGGGTAGGCGAACGTCCATTTTAAGGATGTTTATGAATTCTCTATTATATATTAAGTTATTTTAAGAATAAAATCTCTCGATGCATTAGAGAGTCCCATGAATAATATTTGTGTGTAAAATGATGGTATGCAACAGTGGAAGAAATATCTTCTATTAGTTTGTACTGATCATCATGAGCAAAATGTAATGAGCACCTCCTTGTTGTTACTCTATGATCTATATATATAATATTATGTCAATTTGTGGTTTTACTAATCTTTTAATATTGGGCAAATATGGTTCTTGTTAACCTATTATTTTTCTGCAGAAAAAGAGTTTGATCTACCTTACATCGTTATTCTATTTAACACAAGAGAAAAATTCTTTATCATGAATCTACACCAATAATATTAATACACATATCTCAATATTTTGTAACTAACTAATTAATCAAATGAAATTTGTTTTAACAAGATATTATTTCTCCTATGTTTCATCATTAAGAATGGCTATTTGATTAAATTAAATGAGAAGAATGATGTATATCAAATGTGAAATTAATTTAATAGCATATTAATGTGTGTATATGAAGATGTAGTTTCGTTATATGAAAAAAAAACTAATATGTGTATATGATTATATGAAGGTGTAGTTTCTATTAAAAAAATAAAATTTAACTAGTAATAAAATCAACATATAGTTATTTTACAATCATGCAAAGGCTAGAATGATGTGGAATCAAATCTTATATGGCTAAAGTACAAAAGACAGAAAATACACAACAAAACCGGGTTACTATTATTTGGTCCAAAGAGAAATTAAAAAAGAGAGTCCGACTTCGGGCACCGGGGGGAAAAACGAAAATAAGGTTTGGAATTCTATATGGCATTCAAATATACCATCAAAAGTCAGGAATTTCATTTGAAAAAATTACAACAATGCAATCCCTACCAAAGTTAATCTGAAAAAAAGGAAATGTGTATCGTCAGACACATATGAATAGTGTGAAACAGAATCAGAAACAACTAAACATATCTTCCTTAATGGTCCACTTAGAATGGGTGTTTGGTCGAATTCACAATTTCAATGCAAAATTGATAAAAATTTTGATGGAAAAATTAGAGGATGGATTGAAAAAACCATTCAAAGCTATACAATGAACGAATGGGATATAAGAATGACAAAAGCTATCATATTTTGTACCCTTTGGAATATATAGAAAGTGAGGATGAAAGGATTATTTGAAAAAAAAGAGTTGGAACATTTGAGAGATCAATGACAAAACCAAGAGTCTCATTAATAATTTTTCAGAAACAGAGTCTTTTTTTTTTGAACAATGGAAACAGAGTCGACATGGAAACAACGAAAGCCAACGGTATTACTGTTAGAGACGGGGGGAAATTGAAGATAGTACTATAATGCAAGATAATGCAGATGTGGTGTGGCTTTGTGATGTGTCGTCTACAAAAAACTGGGAACCAGCTAATGCAGTATCAATCGCAGTGAATGATAACGGGGAAATAAAGGACAAAATAACAAAAAGATGCAAAATTAATAGTGTCGCAGAGGGCGAAATTTTGGTCATCTTGTTAGCGATAAGATCTGCAGCAGATCATAATTTTCAAAATAGTTTTTTTTTACTCTGATAAGCTTGAAATTGTTCAAGTCATCAATAAACGAAAATGAATTAATTAGAGGATCTAACTAATGATTGTCGAAATCTGGAGATGGATGAACAAATCCGTAGAATGAAAAGTTTTGCACGTTAAAAAAGAATTGAATGAAGCGACATATTTACTTGTGAAAAGCGTTCGATAAAATATGAACTTGACCAATTAGAAGTATAATAATCTTTTAGAATCATTTCAGTATTTATCTAATTTATGTAGAAAGAAAGGAATAGACTAACCTTTGTTTATAATATGTAATTCTTTTCACAAAAGAAAAGAAAAAATCTTATATTTAACTTCCTTCAACACCTTGTTGCCATAGAACATGTTTCCATAACAATGGTAAGTCAAAATAGTTACAACAACGAAATTAATATAGATAAAAGTGTAATGATACCATCAAAATACTACCGAATGATGTGGCATGAATCGTTTGGTTAACAATCGTTAATCTATTTATTTTTTTAATCTAATTAACGATTGTTAACCAACCAAGTCACGTCACGTTATTAAGTGGTATAATTTTGGATGGTATATATCATTTACTAAAATTTCACAAACTGAAACAGATAATAAACGGTTAGGACTTATCTTGTAAGTCAAGGTGGCTAACGGTCCGTTCCGGAACGGTTCGGACCGGTTCCTAGCGGACCTGGGCCTTATCGGTCCGGTCCGGCTTACCGGCTCCACCTTACCGGTTCCGGTTCGGTCCGGTTCTAGAAGTGGAGGAGGTGAGAACCGAATCGTTCAGAGAACCGTCTAAACCGGTCCAGTTCTGGTTCTTAGCGGCTCCAACTTGTTTTTTTTATAGAAAGTCACGGTTTCAAGCAATTATGGGTTTATTTGGGTTGGGTTTAATTAATGGGTTGGTAAGGGGGTGGGATAATAATGTGCTGATAAGGGACTAATGGGTTGGGCTACAAATAATTGGGCTAAATGCCTAAAACAATGAAATATAAAAAAAAAATTAACAGACCGGTTCCGGTTCGGTCCCCTTTATTTTTAATAAAGTGAAGAATTGGTTCGGTAGCTTGTAGACCGGTCCGGTGCGGTCCGTGTTTGCGTTGACTTTCGGTCCCGGTCCGGTCCGTAGGACCGGTTGAACCGGACCGCTAGCCAGGTTAAGTTGTAAGATAAACTTTTGAATAAACATTTTGAATAAACTTTTTGAATAAACTCTTCTATCATATAATTATGAATTTCGACCATCCCATTAGGATATCTAGTTCCTAACAATTTGATTATTATTTCCAAGTGTGTGCACATTCTACACATTGATTAATCAACGCAAGGCACAAAATCATGTGGATTCTGAGGCACTACAATCTTCACACCTTACAAGTTACAATATCATTAAAATCTCTTATCATGCAACACCGTGAAACCCTATTAAAAATCTTTCCTTCTTTCCTCTATAGCATGACTTGCATATATGATAATAAGAAGAGATTATTACCCAAAGGGTCTTGAAATCACTACACCGAGACCTAACAAGACCGTCTCTTTTGGCTCTTCTTACTAAAGGGCACAAACTAATTTTAACACTAGAACCTAATTTCCCAATTACTTTCCTACCCTTTTTTATTCTCTATATATACTAAATATTATCATAATATCTTTTAAATTTTAAATTACATTTTCAGAAATATTTCTCTCTCTCTTTCTACCTCTCTCCTCACCTCTTACCAACGCCTCTCTTCTCCACTCCATAATATTCCTTCTTTCCATTGCTTCACTTGAAGCACGCAGCCACCAAGCAACCGAAGAAGAGAGCGCTGAGAAGAAGACCGTTGGCATGAACTTCGATGAATACCGCAGTGAAGGTGGAGATTTGACCGATCCGAAATAGAGTTTCGATCTAGGGTTCCGCCATGGAAGGAAGAAATTGATCTGATGTACAATAATCTCTAAGATTAGATTTGAAAGCCATGGATAAACGAAGTTGTTTTTGTGCTTATATTTGCGAAGAAGAAGCATGGATCTCCGGTAGCAAGTCGATTCGAGATGCTCAGCAAGTTTATGTAGCAGATTTGTTCTTGCTTCGTGTTTCTGTTTATTTTTTTGGTCTTTTGCGCTCAGAACTTTTGCACACAGAACTTTTTGCGCTCAACACTGTTGGCGATTAAAAATCTAGCGTTAATGGAACTTTTGCACTCAGACTCAGAACTTTTGCGCTCAACACTGTTGACGATTAAAAATCTGGCGTTAATGGAACTTTTGCACTCAGACTCAGAACTTTTGCACTCAGACTCAGAACTTTTGCGCTCAACACTGTTGGCGATTAAAAATCTGGCGTTAATGGAACTTTTGCACTCAGACTCAAAACTTTTGCACTCAGACTCAGAACTTTTGCACTCAGACTCAGAACTTTTTTCCAGACTCAGAACTATTTTCCAGACTCAGAACTTTTTTCCACGCTCAGAACTTTTTCCGGCGGTGGCCGGAGGCGGCCGGCGGTGATCGGTGGTTGTGGTCGGAGCTGGAAAATATTTGATAATTAACGAAAGAGGAGAGAGAAAAAATGATAAAGGAGGAGAGAGATTAATGGTAAAGGAGTAGAGAGAGTAATGGTAGTAGAGGAGAGAGAAATAATCTATTTTTTTGTCTTATATGCACTAGAAGGGTAGTTATGACATTAGACATTTTATTGGCCTCTAAAGGAAAGAGGAATTGACTAGCTCCTAAGTGGCACATTGATTTTTTTCAAGTCTCCTTCGGTAATTGACCCTAATAAGAAAGAAATGACCACCACACTAGTCACTTTGCAACGAATAACTTGGCTCATAGCATCCACTTTCTGCACAATATAGTCCAACATCCACACAATACCTTCAAAAGCTACTATAATTATCAATAAAAAGATAATTATCAATAAGCTCCAAAGATGTTGAGTTGATTACTTCATGTGGGGGAGAAAAAATGATTTCTGAAAAGAAATTAGACATTAAACGATCAAACACTGCTTCAAAAAACTACCCTAGTTTGAATTACTGGGGAAACATGATATATAATTCTCAAAAAACAAGACATCCGCTATGAGTAGTACTGGTGTGTGTGGTGTGTGGGGGTGGGGGTGGGGGGGGTGGGGGGGGGGGGGGTGTGAAGTTGTAGAAATTATTGTTCTACTTTATTTATATATGTTGCAAATCTTTCTAAAAATACGCATACTTTTATCCCAGTAAATTCTTGGATTTAAATTTAGTACATAAGTGCTAGCTAGTCTTAGAATAGTCTTAGAAGATCAGAAGAAGAAATAATCTACAGATTTTTAGTTTGGAGTTTGATTGAAATGCAGTAAGAGAAGTTGTTTATAGACATCAAATAACTTGGCTGTCAAGAATATCTTTTAATCCAAATAAAGATTACATTAGCCAAAAATCTCAAATATGTATAATATCAAGAGTATCTAGATCCGAAAATTACACACTCAAATACATTCACATGAAGATGTAACAGCTACGTAATAATAGGGAGCAACTATACAACGTTTGCTTGCATTGCACAATGTTTAACCTATATAAAACAGCAGATCCATACTTCGTAAAGGTTCACACAAAAGTATTTTCTTAAGGGTAAAGCCTTCGGGAAGCCCCTTATCTTTCCCCAAAGTGCGCGATCCGCCCTCGATCTTCATTTTTACCCTTTCTGGCCCTCCATCTCAATACTTTGTGACGCCGTTAGCCCTTTTTTCGTTTTTCTGTTAATTGACCGTTAGTCAACGCCACATGGCGCCAGGTCATCGCCACCTAAGCTCCGCGTCACCGCCAACTCATCATCGTCCTTAAGCTGTTAATTAAAAAAAAAAAAAAACTTTGAAGGTTTGAATCCTTCAAACCTTCATCAATGGAAAAAAATCAAAAAAAATAATTAATTCATGAAATTATAAATTAATCAAAAGAATAGATAAAAAATTATTGGAACAACACTTTGTATAATCTAGTATATGAGGTTTCATAAAGTAGTAAAGCAAACATACAACAAAAGATTAATATCACATCACATTAACTTTTAACAAAAAAAAATAATTAAAATCATTTAGACTTTTTTGCAGCAGCTTCAGGTACTGCTCGTCCACCCATAATCTTGATCACAGCTTCATCTTTTGGTCTAAGAAGCTTTAAAGCAGGATGAACTTTTAAATCACCCATTACTAATTTTTGTCCAACGTCCATTTCACTTAAATCCACATCAAAAAATGAAGGTACTATATCTGCTGGGCATAAGTATTTAACTGTTCTTTTGATTATATTCAAATAAGCCCCTATATTTCAACAAAAATAAATATTTAGTCTTAAGTTATAATACGAAAAGATTGGGTTTTTAAGATACCCTTTTTTAGTCCTGGGGAAATATCATCTCCTCGGAAAACAAGAGGGACATCAACTTTTAAAAGTGCATCTGATGGAGCTCTTATGAAGGTTACGTTTAATGGTGCATCAGTGCCTGCGTGTAAATGAAGCTGAGAAAAAAAAAGTTTAATTAATATTAAACCCTCCAACTTTCCAGAATCTTCTTTTTGACCCGTCAAAAATACATACATACCCCTAAACTGAAAATTGATTAAAATTGGATTTTCATTTATATACAATGTAAAGAACATACCGATCTAGGCAAGACGCGAACTTTTTCAATGAGGTCACCGGATTCGAAATCGGACCGGACTTCGAGATCAAAGACCCTAGAAAGGAAGAAAGATCGGCCTAAAGCAGTAACGAGTTTCTTAACCTGATTAGAATGAACACTGATTAGTCTTTTATTGCCACCGTGTTGTCCATCCTCTTGTTCGAAGACTATACTTGGGATATGACCGGCTTTTCTAAGTTTATTTGAGATGTTTGTGCCTGAAGCGGCGCGTGGAATTGAACGGAATATCTTGTCGTGTTTTGGGTCGGGTTTAGGGTAGCCGTCGAGGTAGGTGTAAAGTGGAGTTATGAGTTCTGATGGATGTGGTTCGAGTGCGGCGGCGGCGGTGGCGGAGTAGTAGCGGTGGTGGAGGGTTTTGGTTAACAGTGATGAAGGTTTGAAGGATTCAAACCTTCAAATTTTTTTTTTTTTAATTAACAGCTTAAGGACGATGATGAGTTGGCGGTGACGCGGAGCTTAGGTGGCGATGACCTGGCGCCATGTGGCGTTGACTAACGGTCAATTAACAGAAAAACGAAAAAAGGGCTAACGGCGTCACAAAGTATTGAGATGGAGGGCCAGAAAGGGTAAAAATGAAGATCGAGGGCGGATCGCGCACTTTGGGGAAAGATAAGGGGCTTCCCGAAGGCTTTACCCTTTTCTTAACACTTTCTTTTCTGTCATTTTCTTCTTTGTCTCTACGGTACATGTGTAGCTCTTTTATTTTGAATAAAGATAAAGAAAAAACTACGTGTTTATTGAACTGGATTAAATCCCTGCAAGACACGTCATCTAATAATCCAATAAACAAGCAAATTCTAATGAAAATTCTGCACGCGAGCCTGGAAAAAAATCACAACTTCACTATCACAGGACCATATATGTAAATACAAAATATTCCCATAGTTTTTCCTAATAGACAAGTTATCTTTTTCCTACTTCCAATTTTGTTGCTTATGATTTACTCACTCTTGGTAGAAAATTAAGACACTGGTCTTGGGCGGCTTAATGTACGATAATTGAGCGAGGATGAGAAATTTGGGGAGGGCATGCATATGTGTATGTATGTGGTATTTAATTTCTCTAATTTTTTTACATTCCAAATAAAAAATAAATCCATCCGTCCTACATGTGGGATAATGCAAGTGGCATCGATCATGAAAAGTCATAAGTTTCAAATTACTAGTAAACTTGCTTTGTTTAGTTGACGAATTCTGTGTAGAAAAATGTAATTAATATTACTAATCTTCTGGCGGCTTAAAGTAGGACCAATGAGGGAAATTTAAATAACGTAGTCATGTAGGCTGCTGCAAGTCGCATTGACGATGACAATTTTATTTTATTTTCCTCGTACAAGAGATGTACTAGGACCGGTTAAAAGTCCAACACAAATCTAATCTTCTTCGAAAGGGACGACATAGATTATTCTAGATGTTACCACATTCATCTTGTGGGTTGTCAGTAGTTGCCATATTTTTTCAGATGCTTCCTCGTAGAGTCTGCTCCAATTTTATTGATAATTTCCTAACCTTGCCAGCTAATCCATGCAAAGAATTAATTCGCTTCTACAAATATAGCTTTTAACTCAAAACAAAGGATTACGTGTCATAATACACCAAATACCCTAAAGCCATCCTTTACTTAGTCCTCTTGCGATTCTGCACTCGTGACCAAGGCGACCACCACTACTATGTTTTGCGTTTCTAGCGGTCAACCTTTTGGTGACCGGCTAGAATAGTCGCTAGAGTTAGCTATTTTCACGGCCACCAACAGTTACCAGAAGAAGAGTGTCGGTAGAAGTATGCAAAACTATTAAACGCCATTATTTTCTCTTTGCTTGGTTTTTTCGTTTCAAGACATTTTAGAGTCATACCTCTAGCGACCATTAAGACGGTCGCTAGAGAGTTTTAGTTAATTGAAAAAATAAATAATAACTTTTACAGATCATTATTATAGTAAGTAAAATTCCACAATATTATATAATTTAACGGTCAAGTATCATCCACCTTTTCAGTTGGATCTTTAGCAACCGACTTCATCTTGTTAGCCAGCACTTTGGCAACCGCTAAAGGGTCTGTGGCATATTATAAAGCCGATCGTAACTCATTTTCTCTTCTCCTCCATCAAATTAATTCTTCTCCGCCATAAAGCTTCTTTAATCCCATTTCGGGAGTTCCATAACACTCTACCACATAACCACTTTTCGAGAGTTTCTCTAACACTCCACCACATAACCCAATTTCTGAAGCCAGGGCCGTCCTGTTATATAAGGGGCCCTAAGCGAAATTTAAAGTAGGGCCCCTTTTATATAATTTTTAAAAAAAAATTGATAAAAAAATATTATAAAAAATAATTAAATTTTTTAAGGATAATATAAATTTTTTTATTACTTAAATACTACTCTTATTTTTTTTGATGTAAAATCACTGATTAATTTGAATATTCTATTTTTTTAGCATATTCTTTTTAATTAATTTATAAGATGTGTAAAAGAATTATATAATATAAATACAATTTATAAATTAAATGAGTAACAAACTGAATTTTTTTCTTTAATCGACCGCCTTGAGATTTTTTTTATGTAGCAGTCCACTATTGCTTTCTTTTGTTTTATTTGGTGGCTTGACTTTTTCTTTTACAAAAGAAAACTTTTTAAAATCTATTATATAGATGTTGGCGGTAAACTTATTAAAATAGGATTAGGACTTGAACTTGAACAACATTAAACAATTGGGCTTTATATTTTGGGAGCCCTAAATTTAAGTAAAAATTATGTGGCCCTAAGCAGTGGCTTCTTCTGCTTCCCACCAGGACCGGCTCTGTCTGAAGCCACACCACCAGCCCGCCACACCACCATCCTGCTGCCAAACGAAGGTCACCTCTGTCGTCGCCTCCGACCTATATATAGTTATGGTATGTTTGGATTAAAGAGGGATAGTATAGTAAAGGATAGGAAAGGGAAGTTTAGTAAAGGATTGGAAAGGAGAGTATTAAATCTTGTTTGGATTAGATAAAAATAGAGAAAAGAATTTTATTAAAGGATTGCATATATTTGGTGTTTGGATTAGAAGAATAATGGAAGGAAGTGATTCTTTTTATAGCTAAATGACTTTTATACCATTAGTAATATATCTTATATATAAAGAATAAGGATAATTTAGACATTATGACATAATAAAAAATTTATTCCTTCTAATGACACCAAATTGGAGGGATTGAATATAGAGTATAGTAAGGGATTAGAAGAATCCTTTAATAAATTTTCCCCTCTAATTATTTCTAATCCAAACAAGGGAGAGAATTGTTATTATCCTTTAATATAATCTCAAGTAGCAATATCCAGATAGCTGGATCAAAGTATAGTAATGGCTAACATCTATCTCATGAATACAAAGGACTATCACGAGATATATCTTCAAATGTACCGCAAATCTAACATGAAGAAACGCATTGCATTTAAAGAAACATCTCGTGATACCTCCTTTGTTTTCATGTGAGATATGTTTTTTTTTTGCTACATCGGAGATCCAATGGATCGTGCTACAAGCAAAGGACTATACTACACTATTACATTATTAATTAACTTGGGATCATAAATCGCTCTCGGCGTCTTATATCCCATACGATCTTTCGTGATGAAACTCCAGATGCCATCCGGAGGGTTCTCGAGGAGTACAAAATCTTCCCCATTCTTCCAACTTGTCTTGGCCAACCAATCCGCACAAGAATTAGCCTCCCTATAAATGCCCCTCAAATGAAATTCCTTATTCTTAGCCAATATCGCACGAATTTGCCTAATCCATTGCGCCCCAGGTCCTCTACCATCCACAGTATTCAGAACTAGTCCGATTGCTTCCCTTGAATCTATCTCGATGATCACCTCTTGAAATCCTAATCTGTCAATCATCTTCAACCCCTCACATAGTGCTATTATCTCCACAATAACCGGAGATTCATGATATACCTTCATACTAAAACCAACTATCCAATCACCGTTTTTATCTCTTACAATTCCGCCCCCTCCACCTAATCTATTCCAACTACTGTAGCTTCCGTCAGTGTTAAGTTTAACTCCTCTAGTGGGTTTTGACCATCCGACCAAAGATACCATAGACTTCCTTGAAATAGACATCCCGGGCAATTGACCCCAAGCTCTAGTAGTCGTAGTAGCTAAATGCTTAGCTTTCCTTATTATTGCTACCTCATTGAGAAGGGCCTCTCCCTTGAAGACCACACCGTTACGTTGCTTCCAAATTGTATCAATAAGGGCGCCAAAGAAAACGTTCCAATTAACCCCGGCAAAGAGCAATTTGTTCGATATGTTTTTAATCCACCAGTTTCGATTATCAACCGTCAAAGAATTGCTCTCCACCTGCTGACTTCTGTCACTAGACTCTCGCCTATGATCAGCCAAAACCATCTGTTGATGTCTCGAACTAGCTGCCAACCCGCCTCCTTCCATCTCGCCAGCCTCCTGACCTTGCGTGACCACTCCAGCGGACCTGTCTTCATGTGAGATATGTTACCATTACTATACTTTGATCAAACTCTCTGGATATTGCTAGCTTGTGTTGTTCATATATATATATATGTATATATATACACTATACTTTCAGTGTTTTTTATTCAGTGTTTTTTATTTCTCGTGGTTTCGACTGCCAGAACGTTCCAACTGGCCGACCAACTGCAGGTCTATCAAGTAGTCGAGAAGTAGTTGTGGATGAAACAGAAGAAGAAGAAGAAGAAGAAGAAGAAGAAGAAGAAGAAGAAGTAGAAGTCCGTTATTCCAGCCTTAGTAGTTTGATATATTTGATCATTATATGTATTTCGACTTTTGAATCTATCGATTTTGACTTTTTTATGTTTGTGACTTTTATTGAGTATTAGTTGTATTTAATTACTTGTTCAATTATTGTTATTAATTTAAAAAATTTAAATTAAAGATTATGAAAAACAAGTTAAATATTAGCGACCACTTATTAACTGCAAAACATCTAAAAAGAAGTTCTCATTATTAATAGGTATTAACGACTATAAAGATCCAGTCGCTAGTAATAGTATCATTCGCGACTAATTAAGTATCGTTAAATGATACTGATCATTAGCGACTACATGTCAAAATTAGTCGTTAAAGACATCTTTAAAGACGAATTATTAGCGACCAGACAGCGACGACAACATGTCATCGCTAATGACCAAAACAGTTTTCGCGACTAATTTTTTAAACATTAGCGACCATAAACGTCATCGCTAATACAAACGTGCGCAGCAGTATGATAATTGTTAAAGGTAATTTAAACATTTCAAATAAATTATATCTTTATTTAAGGTCATATCATAAATTTGAAACTTTAAAATTATCAAATTGCTTTTAAAGTTTATGAAATATCTAACAATACTGAAATAGCTTAAAATGACAATTTTGAATATATATATAATTTAAAAATGATATTTTTAAAATATTTAACCTACAAATATATTTAGTTCAAATTATTTAATAAACAACTCATACCTAATTATATTTAGAACAATTAAATTACTGACCATCAAAGATCCTATTAATTAAATTTATTTAATGGTTAGCTTTTGTAAGCACTACGTACACCTTCATAATTACACCAGTATGGCTATAATTAGAATTGAACGATCTGTTGGATATCCATTATTCTTCTCGTTAAATTCTTTCAATTAATAGACATGTTAACGGATAAATTTCATACTATTTTTGGAAATCTATATCTAGTTGTATATTAAGGTAGATGGAATTGTTTTTATGCGAAAAAAATAAGTTAACATGAAGCATGCATATAACCAAATCTTGAGAGATTAGCTAGAAAAACCACAGATATTATATAGATCATATATATTATATATTAAGAAACAGGTGCTTATTACATTTTGCTCATAAGTACAACAATCAGAAGATATGTCTTCCAATTTGCAAACCATCATTTTACATCACCATATTATTCTTGCGACTCTCTCATGGAAAGACTTTATTTAAATTATAATATAATAATTAATATAATAATAGAATTCATAAACATCCTTAAAATGGACGTTGGCCTACAAAGTTGCCTGGAGGATCATAGTTGCAAGTGATAAACCACCCACCGTTTTGGCACTGAATCCTAGCACATCCAAGCCTCACTGAGTTGCGCCAAACTACTTGTGTGTAGTGACCGCACTGTCTTCCAGGAGCACAACTATTTGAATTGTAGTTATAGTCAACATTCTCTCCGACCCACGAATTGACAGCTTCAGTTGCACTCCAGGCCCTTCCACTTCCTCCGAAGAGGTTCTCTCCATATGGACGATTCGATGAGTGTATAAGTGCACAATCACCTGATCTTTGATTAGCGTAGTTTTGTGCAAAGGTGGCTACGGTGTTGCTCCATGTCATAGGTCCAACTCCAACCCGTGCACGAGCCGCGTTGTGACTTGTGAGCATTAAGAAATTCTTGTTGATTTGTCTGGGCAGAAGATGGATGAGCCATAGCAAAGCAAAAGAAAAAGACAAGTGCAAGTGTAAGCGAGACATTACTACGAAACTCCATTACTAGGCTTTATGCTTAGTGAACTATGAATTCAAGAGCTATGTTACAAGGCTTTATATAGGCCACAGCGGCGTTTTTTTTATAATAAAATATAGAGCAAAGGCTATTTAAAGTTAAAAAAATTAAAATTTAACTAAATATATTTCAAATTAATGTCATATTTAGATTATTTCATTATTTTGTAAATTTTTTAAAATAATTTAGACCTATCAAAAAAAAATCCTAGTTTATTACGTTAACTAAATAAAAATATAATTTATTAAAAATATCTAAATTATTTTTAAATTACATAAAAAATGTTTAATGGGTATAGTGAATGATCTAAAAATATTATTTCTATTTTAAAAGTAATATTTTTGAAATGTTTAGTCTAAAATTATTTTTATATTATAGATAATAATTTATAAATTAAATTTACTAAGATGAATAGTTGGTCTAGTGTTTAAATTACTATGCAGAAAGAAAGAAGACTTGAGATTGAATCTTATTGTAGTCAAATGACTTCAAGTCTAAGTAGTGTCTGATTTGTTTATTGATACACCTTGATGTGCTAAACATGCTTACAAATTAGTAGTACCTTTTAACCAAACATATACTTAAGTTTGAGTAATGATATATACTTTTAAGGGTGAATTATATATAGGGTCTTAGAAGCACTATTTTTTTTCTATAGAGTAGTGTCTTGAAAGTTGTTATTCTTAGGGACCTCATTTTTTACAATAGTCTTTCCTACCCTTACTATCACTAAAAGACAAAAAAAATGTGATGTCACTATTACTCTCTCCTCTACCTACCACTACCCACCTACCTCCAACTTCCCACCACCTACCACCGAACTCCGACCACCGACCACCGACCACCGATCTCCGACCACTGACCTCAGGCCACCAGTCACCGGAAAAAACATAGAGTATCGGAAAAAACTGAGAGTACTTTATGAAATAGAGAGAGTACTCTCAGTTTTTTCCGATACTCTATGAAAAAGAGAGAGTACTCCGAGAATTAAAATAATACTCTAACAATTTAAACAAATACTCTATAAAAAAAGTCGGAGTACTCTTTGAAATATAGAGAGTACTCTATGAAATAGAGAGAGTACTCTTTGAAATTACATAAATACTCTACAAAATCATGTGTATCTATTTAAATACCTTTCTATTCAAAATTTAAAACCAATTACAATAGATAAATAAAAAAAACCTAAACTAATTACAAGTTGACCAGACCTGGTCAAACCAAATCTGAAAAAAAAAAAAAAACCTAAGCTAAAGCGTACTTACTGTGTACGCAAGTAAAAAAAAAAGAAAAAAAAAGAAGTCCGGCGAAGCACGAAGCAAGCAGCAGCGACGACTGAAGAACCTATGACCTCCGGTGGTGAAATGCTCGGCACCTCCATGGACTTCGATCATCTTCGCATCTAGATCGAGCCTCCACAGCAACACCACAGCAACCACGAGCTGTTCCTCTCAAACATTATCCTCCGGCGAACAGCAACCTGGAGAAGAAGAAGCAGCGAGACCAGCACCGAGATCTCCACTCTTCACTCGCCGGCCTGGAGAAGAAGAAGCAGCGAGACCAGCACCGACGAGTGCTTCATCTGCCATGGCTGCGGCGAACGGCTCCCTTGCAACTCCGGCGAACAGCTACCCTGCAAAATCCGGCGACATCTTCACTGCAACGCGCGAGCATCTTCACTGGTGGGCTAGCTTTGTCATCGAACTGTACAGATCTGAAAATAAAAGATCCAGATCTGGTTCGCAGCTACCCTATATGCTGTGGTGGTGCTTCAGTGCTAGGTTTCACAGTGGTGGTGGTGTGCTCGGCGGTAGTGGTGGTGGCCATTTCGGAGTTGGTGGTGGTCATTTAGGTGGTGTCGGTGGTTATTGAGAGGAGAGAGGAGAGAGAAGCAGTGAGGTGAGGTATTGAAATTAGAACGTGAATGAAATTAGAAATGGAATAATTACTATATATAGGTATAGAAAAAACAAAAGAGGGGTAGTCTAGTAATTGGGGTTTTGGGGTTCATGTGTTAAAAAGTTTCTGAGGTCTTTAGTAAGAAGAGGCTCTAGGTGGGGGTGCAAACTCGAAGAGGGGGGTGTGGTCAAGACCCTAAGTGTCATTATCTCTACTTTTAAATTCATACCATCCAAGATATCATTCAAGATATCATCCATGATATGTGTGACTTGAATAGAAGTAAATCGTCAATCAAATTATGAAATTAAATATATTGATAATTTACTTTCACACAAATTACGTCAAATGATATATATATATATATATATATATATATATATATATATATATATATATATATATATATATATATATATATATATATCAAACAAAAGTTTGACTATAATCTAATGAACTTTTACGTTCTGGCATCTCTCAACTATAGTTAATTAATAATTAACCATAGTTAATTAATAATTAGCGTAGCCATCACACTTCACGAGTGATATATATACACAAACAAGATAACTTTCATTAGGCTAAGTAAAAAAGTTACCTAATTAAATAGATAGAATTATTAGTTAAACATGATATTTTATTTAAATAACAATTTTTCAAACTAGTTTTTTTTTTTCCAACAATTTCTTAATTTTAGTCTCTCAATAATATTTTAATAAGATTTTGACCCAAGGGGTCTCGAAAACCCACCCCTAGTCTTAACCCAACCCTATCTTTTTACTCTTCTTATTAAAGACCTATTAGATTTTACATTACAATTCAAAATCTCAATTACAATTTTACCCCCTTTTTATTTTATTCACTATATATATATATATATATATATATATATATATATATATATATATATATATATATATATATATATACTAATTATCCTATTTCTAAAACTTAAAAATCCTATTCTTTTTCTAAACTCATGTCAAAACATTCTCTCTCATAAATCACCTCTCTCTTCCCACTCACCTCTCTCCCCACTCATCGGATCTTTCTCCCTACCACCATCATCTATCTCCACCACCATCATCTTGCTCCACCAATTAGCAGCAACAATGACCACCGATACAATCTTTTTTTATAGTAAACTCATCATTTTTTGCAATAAACTCATCATTTTTTGCAGAAACTCATCATTTTTTTAGAAAACTCGTCATTTTATTGAAACTCAACATTTTTTTAGGAAACTCATCAATTTTTTCCGGTGACCAGGGGTCAGTGGTCGGAGGTAGGTAGGTATTGGAGAGAGAAGATGAACAGTGACATCATTTTTTTGTCTTTTAGTGTTAGTAATGGTATTTTAGTATTTGGTCAGTTTTGAGGTCTCTTCAAAGAAGTAAGATTCCTACTAGTTCTTTTAGGCCAAAAAACCAGTCTCCAAGACCCTATGTGTCAATAACCCTATTTTAATTTTATTTCAATAATTTTTATATTTTAATTGATTTGTAAATATTAATTTTTTTATATGTACATTTCTTCTTAACACAAATATTTGAAATTAATATAAAAAATTTAATATTCATTTTTTATCAAATATAATATTACTAAGAATAACTAAATATAGTTATAGATTATCATAATATTTTTTTATAATAATATATCCATAATTTATTTAATTTACAAAAAACTTGAAAATATTTGTTGTTTTATGCAAAAAATGTAACTAATTCATTAATATTCAAACCAATAGAATAAATTAACAATATAAGTAGATTAATTGTGGAGGCTTATTAAAAATGTATGTTAAATTAATAAAATAAGTTAAGAATAAATCGTAACAGATAATGAAAATAATATGAAATATAAAAAAATACATTGGGGAGAGACTGGGGATAGCAACATGTTGATGAGATCTATCAACAATTGGGTTCCCTATTCTAACTCTAGCCAGAATTGATAAATTATTAGAGTCAAGGGCGGGGCCAGGAATTTGTGCTATGGACGCAAAGAGGTTGGGGGGCATCGCTCCCAAAAAATAAAATTCACTGTATTTGCACGATAAGTCTATATATTATGTAAAAATTGCAAAATAGGTCCTTATATTATGCAAAAAAAGCACTATAGGTCCTTATATGTGTAAAGATTGCAATATAAGTCTGGATATGAATTTTTGTAATTGATTATCCGATAAATTTCTTTTTTAATAATATTCTGTTATAAAAAAATCATATAAATAAAAATATTTAAATTCTAATCAATTAAATTTTAAAAGTTAGGGGGGCCAAATGAAGATTTTTGAAACAAATTTAAGGTTAATTATTTATAATTTTCTTATAAAGGTAGTTATATTTTTATTTTTTTGAAAACCAGTGGAAGGCCATGGACCTCCCTCTCCCCAACGTAGCTCCGTCTCTGGTTGGAGTTGTTTTTTCATTATTCAACTGTCATTTCTAGCTTTTTTTCTAAAATTAGGGAACTCTTGGAATTAGCCTTACTAAGCTATGTACTATTTCGATTTGACACATATATGTACTCTTGGAATTAGCCTTACAATGCGTATATTATAAAGTGAATACACTCATATATTATGTACTATTTTGATTTGACAAATCATCCTTTATTTTCTAAAATGTCTTCCTTTATCTCATATACAAAATTTAAGCGTTAGTTTACCCCTTATCACTAGATTCTTTCAAATTTTCTTGTTAAGCTATTATTAAATTATTTTTTTATTAATTTAAATTATTATTTTAACCCATAAACTTGTAAAAAATAACAAATTAACCTCCTAAATATTTTATTTTTTTAAAAAAAAGACCCCCAAAAATTTAAAAAAACACACTTCTTCTTCTTCTTCTTCTTCTTCTTCTTCTTCTTCTTCTTCTTCTTCTTCTTCTTCTTCTTCTTCTTCTTCTTCTTCTTCTTCTTCTTCTTCTTCCTCTTCTCCTTCTTCTTCTTTAGAGTACAAAAAGAAAAATATAGAAAAAGTGTACAGTTTGATCTCCTTAAGAGCTCTATTTTTTTGGGATTTTCACCTATCATAGCAGGATTGTTCCTCATTCGTCAAATATGATAAATAGTAGCGGTAATAGCGACTCGTCATACATTTCTCCTCCAATTTTCTCGGGTTTGAAGTTTCTTAAGTCATCTAAGAGTGCTCAAAATCGTATTCATTTATTTCTTAATACCTAATTCACCTTCTCACATCATCACAAATGCTTTTAGCACATGAACATTCAAAGAAAAGATGCTTATTTCACTCAAAAATCTTCTCCACACATTTCACAAAGTGGATCCAATTCCATATAATTCATCATATCTTTTGTTTGAAACCTCTAATTTATTTCCATCCGTACGATGATTACATGTTTAGGCACAACACAAGAGTTCCATACAATATTCGCCCAAGTTTTAGTAAAAGATCAACATTGAAAAACATTATAAGATTTCGTATACAAAGAAGAATACTCACCACTTCGAGACTCATAAGCGGTGGAACGGTCCTTTGGGGTGGAGAACCATTTATATATACAAAATCTTTTCTCCTCCTTCATTCGCAACTGAAGTACCATTTCCATCCTTTAACTCTCAAAGTTGTTTCAATAGTGACGGATCCATTTTCTTCACTTGCCACAGCCAAAATCTCTAATTTTTAAAATATTCACTATGCACCAATTTTATCCAAAGCGAGTATTTCTTTTCCAAAAAATTTCAAAATTTTTTTCATAAGTAGTATATTATTCCAAACACCAAGATCTTTAAGACCAAGCCCTATCTTCTTATAACTCAAGTTTGGTCAAGTTTTGTGAAACCTTTTTTTTAAACTTATACCTTTCATTTTATATTCTTAAAGAGTAAAAAAAAAAATCAAGATCATGACCAATTGAGCTAACCTAACTAATTTTTGGAGCAACCTTTGGTAGATAAATTTTCCAATTGTAAATATATAATAATATAGTTAAGAAACTATCATATTCTTTATATTTAGCTAAAGTATAAAATATCTTATTCGTTCTTCTAAAGTCAAATATTCATTGGTAATAGTAAAAGACATACACCCCTTGTAATTTACCGAGTTGGGCCAATTTAAACTGAGTAACAACTTTGGTCCAACTATTATCCCTATTTTGATTAATTTTTACATATTCTATACAATTATTGTATATCACCATTTCAATTTTCTAATGAGTAACATTATCAATTTTGGTTTTGAAATCCGATCTGCTACTTATATCTCGATAAGAAGTGAGAAAGACCCAAAGTGTACCCAGTGGATAGTGAACATGACAAATAAGTATCTAAATTTTTTGAAATTGACAAACATGTATCCATGTTTCGATATTGGTCCAACTGTTAGTACACGCAATCTATTTCACATTAAGTGCTTACGTGGCAAATACTTTTGGATTATAAAACAAAGAGAAAAAAGTCACTCAAGTACCCAAGGAATTTTTAAATAAATAAGTATCTAAAGAATTTAAAAAGGGACAAGTAGGTACTCAAGGTAACCCTACTTTACCAATGTCAATACTTAATGGTTGTATTTACGGTAGGTACTAACGGTTGGAAAAAATCGAACACGTTGGGTACTAGATTGTCTATAGTGAAAAAGTTGGGTAAATTATTTGTCTAATTTTGAAACGGTAGGGCCCTCTTTGCTTTGTGAAAATATTTTCTATTTTCGTTTTCAAAATAAATTTTCAGAAAATGGTTTTCGTTTTCATTTTCATTATTTCAGATAGAAAACGTCGATTTCACGTTCTTTAATATAACTGCGTTTTCATTTAAGTTTCCAGAAAACGGTTTTCATTTTCTCTAGCTAAACACGTTTTATTAGTATTTTGAAAAACAAAGAAAATGAAAACAGAAAATACCCATTATTTTCACAAACCAAACAGGGCCTAGATACCTTTGAGGTCTTTTTCACCGTAAGGAATAATTTTCAATGTTTTACCTAATACTTATTTAACCTTCTAACATGATATTTTGGTGACATTAATTTCTCAATGAGTAATTATTGATTTTGACCGTGTGATATCTATTTTTAATCTTTAAAGCGAGGCAAACAACTCTGGTGTTTATACAAACCAAACTGGGATGCATGACCCAACGTAATTGTTTGATAACGTTATCCATTTCCCATTTAGGTGAATCCCGATTTTCACAAATCCGCCCTTGAGTTATACAGTGTGGCTTGTGGGAACTAAAAGTGAAGTTGTTGCTTATTGTATGTTCGGTAACTACGGGTTTAAAGGGCCATTTCCCGGACTTGTTTAAGTCACTTCCAACGAATGTTTGGATACTCAGCATGATCCATTATTTTTATTTGGATTTTGTCCCAATAGTGGATGATAACTTCCTTTACATATCCTTAATTTTCTATTGGATTTGTCAGAAATGCATGGCATCAACCCTAACCACCACCACCACTCCCCTTCCCCCCCCCCCCTTCCCACTACCTTCTTATTTCGAATGAAATAAAAAAAAATCTCCATTCTTTTTAAAAAAACCTATCGTATAGTGTATATTATAGTTTCAAACCTAAATATTAATCCTTGAACATTAATATTAACCATGGTCGTATTAAACATAAGATTTTTACTTTTTCTTAAACTATATATAAAGCAACCCCCATTTTTTCGAATTCTATAACGTCTCTTACAGAATTCCTAATTCTATAACTTATTTGATGAAATAATGTGTTCTCATTATGATTCTTTATTTTTATATATATTTTCCACAACTTTTATTTGGATTTAGATTGTTGGGAAAATAACACTTACTAGTTTGTAAAAGTATATAAATAAAATTCCAAAAACGAAATACTTTTCAATTAAAGTAACACTTATACTATTACAATAAATTGAAAATAACGAAACTTACACAGAACATAGAAAAGAACAATTACACGGTACATAACTTGCGTTAAAAGATACTTCGGTCGTATCGGTTATCTCTAACAAAGTTTCTTAGAGAGAAGTAGAATAGTCTTTTCTTTTCCAATTCTTAGTGTCACTGCTTTTGAAAATGGGAAAGATCTAGTACTTATAAGAGAGTAGAAGGCCTTCGAAATCGTCACAATAAATGGATGTAACTGCTGAGCCTTGATTGGAAAATATTATAAGATTAATTAGTCTTTAATCGATAGACGTTTTGTCTTCTAGTTGGAAAGTTATAAAGTGCCAATGACACTTTAAGTACCAGCCATATAGTACTAGTCCCACTTCAAAGGTTATTTCATTTTTCATCTCCCCAAACTCCCAAACTCCCCATTCCCCACGCCCCATGTCGCTGCCGTCGAGAGGGTAGTGGTGGTGGTGGTGCGCATGGTGTTTTGTCTATTTTCGTTTTACCTTTAATAGATTTTATTTCTTTTAGGATGGATAGAGAAATAATCACTTATATTTTTCTTCTTTTTTTACTTTATTTTTTCTGTGGAGTTTTTTATTTAATAAAACATTCTTTTCACATTAAAATCTAATGACATTATAGAAAATTGAGAAAGGAAATCATATTAAATAAATAGTTTTTAATAGTTTTCTTTTTCTCTTTTAATTAGGACTATTTGATTTATTTCCTCCATAAAATTATGAAAAAATTAATTTAATAATTTAATATTAATTGTTAATTCTAACATAGATTAGTTGATTTATAATCTCATTAAAGAATAAAAAGACAGGGCATCATGTAGAAAATGTCTGAATGAGAGTTCTTCTGTTAAAGGGGTGATGTTGGTGTTATGGTTAATTATGAAACAACTTCAGCTAAATTAAGTTAAATAATTAAAAATCGAGTGATCCAAATTTCTATGCTTATCAAAGACCAAGCACATATGAATAAAAGATTTGACGAAAACATATCTTTTAAAATATTATAGCTAGTGCGTAATTAATTGAATTTAAGAAATCCAAGTTCATACAGTATATAAAAGAAAAAGATAACCATTCAACCAAGTTAACATGAAAACAATTTTGGGCAGCGTTGAATAAATGCTACATGGCAAAGTATTTTAGAAAGTGATGGATAATTTATACTATCTTTATTATATATTAGTTTTTCCATGAAAATATGTATTCACAAAATAAAGAGGGGTTGAGATCGTTCTAACACCTTAAAATCAAAATATAGTATTTAATCCACGCTAATTGCAATCATCTAATTTTTTGTATTCGAATGATTAAAAGATACATGGCTTTCACCTAAATAATTTGGGTTCAATTCCCATCAGCGCGAATCAGAAACTTTTCTTAAAGATATTCATACACGGGTTTTGCTTAGTTATCTCATAAACGTAACATGTTCCAAATATCGAATTGTTACATCAAGAGCGGCTAGAGAGAAAAAGTTACCTAAAATGGTTTTATTTTGTAAATTATATTCTTTTAGGTTTGATTAATTACTTTTAAAAAAATCCACCATTAAATTCCTCAATATAACACATAAGATTATAATTATTTGAATGGCCTTCAATTAATTAAAAATTTAATTCGATAAGTCCAACTCCAAAAATATACATGCACACAGACTAGAAATCACCTCTAGACATTCCCTTGGTTATGTTTGCTCGAGAGTTGGACCACGCAATCATCACCATTCGCTGAAGATGGTCAAATATCCTTGGATGAACTAGATATGGAAAAGCTCAGTGACACGCTTTTAAATTTTGTGGGGCTATGATTTTTCGAGTTAGTTGGAGCTTAGGAGAAGGATCTAGGCATTTGTGGTGGTGATAGGGTAGTGGAGCAAGGTGGATCGTAGCTATTTGCGAAGTAAAAGGGACCATGACCATGAAAGACCATATCATGACGTGGTGATGCTCAGATTGTGACTTAGAGAATTTGTGGGGGTATCTAGGAAGCTAGACGGAGGCAGATATACAGATTTTGATCTGGTGGAGATACAAAATGGTGGTCGTGGTGGTTTTGACTGCTTCACTTTTGAAATAGTTAGTTATGGAGTTTTACTGAGGAAGAGGGGCGAAGTTACCCCTCAATAATTATTTTATAACTTATTTCACTAATTAGGGTAACTAATTTTATTAGTTGGTTTTTTAGTATTATAAAATTGTATTAATTAATTTTTCCCCTTGTTTGGTGTAATTTTTTGTTGATCTGTGTCGAGTGTTAAAAATGTATTGTTTGGTATTAAAAATAACCTGCCCTGAGTAAAAAAATGACTCACTCAATGTTAAAAAAATACTTGCTTAGTGTTCGATGAGTATGTTTAGTGTTAAAATAGGTGTTCTCACTGTTAGAAACACATTTACTCATTGTAAAAATTTATGCGCTTAGTGTAAATGTCATGCTTAGTGTCTGAATCATGCTTAGTGTTATAATCAAGCTCATTGTTAAAATTACGCTCTATGAGAAAATATTTTGTGATAAAATCACTAATAATGTAACCATCGGCGGTGGTGTACTGGCGGTGTTCAATATTCCTAGAAAATTTCAAGAGTCGTTGAAGGAGGCGTTGTGATACCTGGATATTTTTCCGCACTTTTCAATTGATTATATATAATTGTTGGGTTATAACAAAATATTGAGGTTCATAAGTAACTAAATGAAAGATTGAGGATGTTAGTATAATAAGTATTATATTTGATAAACTCTAAATCATACCACTTGTAACTGGACCCGTGATGTAAATCCATATTGTCCATTCAAGAAAAATAAACCAAAACAAAAAGAGAGTAGAAACAAACCGGGAACCCTTCAAAGTTCAAACCTCAAAATTAAAGCCAAAAATAAACAAACGAAGACAAAGGTGAGATTCCAACTTCTAACTATATTTTCATTTATGAATTCTCCTAATTTTGGTTTGTTTTAAAGTATATCAAGAGTCTTTCTTGAAGCGTATATATATGACTAATAAGAGTTTTGTTATATATAGATATATGGGTGTCATGTAGTGTTGTCTATATAAATTAAAATGTATAAGATAATTTGACGTGGGTTTAGTGATGTATATGTATTAATATGGTATGCAATATGTTCCTAAGAATATTTCAAAGCTATATTTTTGGTTGAACAAGAAGTGAAGAAATTTATTTTTGTTCTAGAATTGAAGACTTTATTTTTGTTCTAGAACTGAAGATTTTATTTTTGTTCTGGAACTAAAGAATAAGATGGCAGGTGTAGGTTGGAAGATGAAAATAAAATGGTTCTATTTTAAAACTATTATGTGAAAGTATGTGTGAAAATACTATTAAGATAGTATTCTTGGATAAAGCAGATTACTTGTATTAAAAATATTGTAAGTTTAAATGTATGTATGTTGTGTGTTAAAAGAAAGAGAATAGTAATTTGGATATTTATGATTAAATAATAGGAAAACTAAAAGAGTAATGATATATATCACCTTTTTTTGTTTCACTCTTGTATCACACCTCCTACGTGAAAGTTTTAAAGTACCAATAAAATCGTTTCTCTTTCCTAATTATTAATTTTCTCTCTTTTGTTTAGTGCCATGTAGAATGATACATAGAAGGTGATATAAGGATGAAGTCAAAAGGAGTGATATATAGGATTGCTCCAATTAAAATGGTGTAAGAAAAAATGATAGTGTAATTGTGACGATTTTACATTGTTTGGAAAAACTAGAATTGTAAAGGGGAATAGTGTTCTAAAGCAAGCCGTTCCAAAGTGCGATCCGCCTAAAATTTCTTTCGAATGTGGCTCAAAGGTTTGTCTACGATAATCTAATTAATAAACTACACAATCGGATCAGAGGGCCCCCTAAACCGAATACTACCTATCACTCTAGCCAACAAACAACTAATTTAATCTAATACAACCCAAGACATAAGCAAAAAATAAAGAAAACTACTTTGGTTAGAGTTTGAATGCGCGAGAAAAAGAAGAACGGGTGATTTTTCAAATTTTAATTCTAGATTTCTCGAACTGGTCATTTTTTAGGTTGATAATAATGAATTATTATTATATAGTTAATTATATATTATTTATGTTAAAATGATCTACTTTAATTATATTAGGATATAAATCATGGCCAATTCAATGTATTAGTAATATATATTTGATGTAAGATAATATAAAAACCGCCTAGGTAAAAACCGCCTAGGTAAAAACCGCCCAAATTTCGATTAATAGGCCACCTAGCCATTAAGGCGCTCGAAGGTGGTCGACCGCCCTAGTAGCGCCTAGAGCCTTTTAAAACCATGTTAAAATATAATGAGTGTACTAGTCAAGTATATGGGTAAGAAAGAGTAATGTGCTAAACATAATTAGTGGAAATGACATGTTATTTAATGTGTATACATAGTATTATTAAATTACAATGAATTTTTAATTTGAATTAGTATTGTCATGATCTAATTGGGAAGTTATATTTTTGGAGAATCATGGATTTAATTAAAATTATGGTTAAGGTAAGTCAGGCTCCCCTACTTTTATCAATTATGTTATAGTGTTTATTTATATTGAGTTGTCATTAGATATAATGGATTGTGTATATTTGTGCATTGGGGTCAAAACCTGTTACGTGATCCTTAGGGTTGCGACACCTACCCGACATGTAAAATTGTCGATGACGTGATATATACTGGCTATATTAGGACAGGGACGTGTTTTGTTGTGTTGTAGGTAGAAAGATCCACTGCATGTATGGTTGTGCGGTGGGGCCTATATGTTGCCTAAGGGGCCGAAGATGGAAGGAGTATGTGATGGTACTAAGGGCCGTGTACCAAGGAACTAAAACTGAGTGATGAATATATTAATCGCAACTCTAAATAATGTGTGTGCCCAACATTTATATTGAGACTAGTGATGATCGGTTACCAAACAATATTATGGTATATGTACACTTAACTTATATTTCATTGATTGTAATTTGTTTTATACTGTTATGTGAATCGTATTCTTGGGAGACTTTTTGACTTGCTGAGCTTGTGTAGCTCATTCATTAATTTACTGTCAGGGGGAGTGTGCTAGGAAATCCCTAGGAAAGATCGAGTGTAAATCACCGTCACTATTATCAATTAGAGTATTGTATCATTTGTATAGGCAAGACGAGATATTATTTCTTAATAAAATTTTCAAGACTGTATAATATACACATATTACTTTTGGTTAAAATTGAGCTTAATAGTTTGTAGATTTTGTGGCGTAAATTGGTGAATACGCTATTATATTTATTTATATTTGGTTAGGTCGCCTTGCAGGCTTTGGTTGTTTGAATTCAAGCTGAGGCATGTCGTGTCTTGTGTTCTGGTGGTGAAAATTCAAGACGTGACAGGTTGGTATCAAAGTAATATGTTGACGATAAGTGAGACATAGGTTATGGATAAGCAGACTTTAGTGGGTGGATTTAGATGTATATTATTAGATTATATATCATAATTTGTAAAGGGTTAGGGAGTAATATTGTGTTTCTTTACACAAGATATGGATTAGGAAAATGATCATGCATCTAATACCATTAATAGCTATATTAAATTTATTAATTTTTATACATAAGTGTGATAGTAGATCGAAATTTAATTATATGTCTTACGATTATTTTTAGATGAAATTTTCTTCTAATTTATTAAACTATCATAAAGTGGTGAAAACTTTATCGAGCATCTACTTAAAAAAAGGTGTAATTCATGTGAAGAATTGAAAACTTCTTTAGATGGAGTGTTAAAATTAATTTTTCATGTCTCACATATTTGTACCTTTATTATATTAAACATGAAATATTAAAAATACAATTGAATGTGAAGAACCTTATTTGAAATTTGTTATAAAAAACAAAGTGTGTCGAAGTTGTGTAGTACATGATACGATCTTGGGGATTAGGTTGTATCAATTAATTCTAAGAAAATGAATGAAAAAAATCTATACTCTTTTATATACTAGGGATGTATAACTCGTGTTATATGATTATATATGTTAGGAAGCGAGAGTTGATTGAGCATAGGTGACTTCTTTATCATGTGAGTTGGTGGAGCTGAGAAATGAACCAGTGTTATGAGGAAAAATTAGGACTCCTTACAAAAATATCTCGATAGATTAACCATGGAGCATTAAGAAGGGAAATTAAACCATGTATCCATTTTCTGCTTATTCAATTTCCAATGGGAGTGTGAAAAATTCAAATGACTAGTAGGGTAGGAAATGTTAGTGAATGCCGGTCTGATAAAATACAGATTGAACAACATGAGTTGAGGAAAGCAAATGACCATTTTATAAAAAAAAAATGGCCGCTAAGAAACTCTCGAGGATAAGATATACCTCCTTGTGTGATGAAGACCGAGTAGATACATGTTACATGATGTTTATGGATTATTTGAAAAGAAGAAACAAAAGAATCATTGAAACAAAAATCGTCGTTTTTGCAAACAATTGTGTTATGCCATTGGACGCGAAATTTTGAGTTGAGTTTTTTCGCGAAGCTGGAGTGTTTTCTTGTTATCAGCTAATTGGTGGATTCCTAAAGCCTTTATTTTGACCGCTAAAAGGAAATAAAGCTTTAAATATGAAGAATACGTTCTAACGACATGCAAAGTTGTTAGAATCGTTATCTCAACAACAATGGTACCTTGAAATATGATCAAAATTACAACAAAATTTCAAGCGAAGCTCATGGTTGCACAAGATGAACATTTGAAATCTATTTCAGAAGCTTTACTAATATGAGGGTTTTAAAATATTATGCATGAGAAACTCATTTCAAAAATGATATACAACGATTATGTTCCAGCTACTACTTTTGCAGCTTGTTATTTCCTCGGTGTTCTCTTTTACGCAAGCACTGTTTTCACCTTAGTAGCGACATTACGTTTTGGTTTAGGATCTTGTAAGAGCTTTTCTTGATGTCCTCGTTGTGATCATTCAAGCCAAAGTTGCATTCACAAAGATAGAGAAGTTTCTAAAGGCACTAGAACTGAGAAGCATATCCAAAATTGTTGAAACTTCATATTTAGTGAGCTTAATACCCGAAAAGCCAACTATCATAATTATAATTCATTGATATATTGTTACTTACAATCAGGAAATCTGGTATTGGATGAGTTAATTAATTTATAATTAGATGAAGAGATTGGGACCATATCCAAAATCTACAACTTCTTATACACTTTTAATGGATTAATTACACCTTGTAGATAACTAGATGGTGATTGGAATAAAAAATAGCTGTGGAATGTCATTACATTCATAAAAAATACATCACGGCCAATCATCTCCTTTAGGTGTATAAATTTTGAAAACGTATGAACAAGTCAAGGATAATACCACAACTATAAAGAATTATATCACTATTAACTGTTGAAAAATTCATCCAGACAACAGTATTAGTGTTGGTTGATATGAAGATTCACAACCTAAAACTTTCATTGGAGGTGTACAATCTTACTATCCATGGCTATGCCAGAGAAGGGAAACTCGGTGATGATTCATCTAATGTAAAGGAGATGGAAGATGTTGGTTCCATATACCAAAACATGTAACATACTCATCCAATCTTATGCAAACTACAAAGTGTATGATGAGACGGTTTGATGCCTGAATAATATGGAATCAAAGGGTTATTAACCTGACCGTATTGCCTATAATTTGTTGATCAACGAGTTTGCCAAGGCATGAGTAATGAAGAAAATGGATGGAATTTGAAATGGGTTTTGAAATCGAACAAACAGAGTTTTTGAAGGAAGATTTTGTTCATAATATAGCTTATATATAGAGAGAATCGTATGTTTTAAGGTCAGATGAGTTGGGAATTCATTTATTAGGTAGCACAGATTTTGGTTGGTGTTTACCTTTTGCTTTCACATGCTTGTATTTTGGATAAGAAAGTCATGAATTCAGTTATTCATAAGTGGTAAACAAAAAAAATATTATTATGGAATGTGATAGAAGAAAACATAATTTTGCTAGTTTAGGGACTTAAAACACTTGAATCTTTAGCTCTCGGAATTACCGTCTCGGTATGTGAAACCAAATATTGTGGCAATCTTTCTACTATTCGCCAATTATTTTGACAATCAAGGTCCCTTATGTTTTGGGGACGAAAATTTTAAAAATGTGGTTATAACGTGATATTCCTCTATTTGTTTTTGTCGAGTTCCTTTAAGCTTTAGGGAAAAAACCTTTTAGAATGAATTGATAATGTGATACCCGAATATTTTTCAACTGTTACTTAATTAATTATATATAATTGTTGGGTTATACTAAAAGTGTTATTGGAAAATATTGAGGTTCATAAGTAATTATATGAAAGGTTGAGGATGTTAGCATAATTAATATTATATTTGATAAAACTCTAAACTATGCCATGTGAACCTGGACTTATTATAGCTAGTTACATATCGTGATCTATATCCAAATTGTGCAATAAAGACAAATAAACCAAAAAAAATTAGAAACAAATAGAGAACCATTCAAAGTTCAAACCTCAAAACTAAAGCAAAAAATAAACAAAAGAAGAAAAAAAAATGAGATTCCCACCTCTAACTATATTTTTATTTATGAGCTCTCCTAGTTTTGTTTTGTTTTATAGTATACCAAGAGTCTTCCTGAAGCGTATCTATATGACTTATAAGAGTTTTTTTATATATAGGTATATGCGTGTCATATAGTGTTGTATATATACCTTAAAATATATAAGATATTTTGTGTGTATCTAGTGATGTATAGGTATTAGTATGGTATGAAAAATGTTCTTGAGAATATTTCAATGCTATATTTTTGGGTGAACAAGAACTGGAGAATAAGATAGAGGTATAGGTTGGAATATAAATGAAATGGTTCTAATTTACATCAATTATGTGAAAATATGTGTGAGAAAAAGTGAAAATAAGTATAAAAACAATAAATATGATTAAAAAATTATTCTTGGATAAAGCATATAATTTGTATTAAAATATTGTAGATTGTCATACGTGTAGGTTGTGTGTTAAAAGAAAGAGAATACTAATATCGATATTTATGATTAAAGAATAAGGAAAAGTAAATTGGTGTAAGAAAAGTTGATAGTGTAATTGTGATGATTTGACACGGTTTGAAGAAATTAGAATTGTAAAACAGAATATTTAAGTATAACAATTGTACTAGTAAAATATAGAGTAAAGATATATACCACCCAAAATCATACCACCCATGACGTGTCGTGAATTGGTTGGCAATAAATCGTTAATTGGATCAAGAATATAAATAAATTAACGATTTATTGCTAAAATAATTTGATTTAATCCAACCATTCTCGATAACCTGACCTATAATCTATATTAAGTCAAACATTTAATTATAACCAAATTTGTGAAATCAAACTATATGTAAAAGGACCAGCTCTATTATAATTCAAAATGTAAATCATATACTATAAACCTTAGGTATATCACATTAACACACATTATATTTATATAGTTAAAACATATTTCAAAACGTACATAAAAAAGAATTAAAAGAATTGAATTTTAAAAATACTTTGTCCAAAATAATAATTAAAAATACCTATTTTTGGCCAGATTATTGGTTATTTTGATGTTGAAGTGGGTCATACACATGTAAGTGGGGATTAGAAACCTCCAGTAATGCCCTGCAAAGAACGGGTGGTAGTTAGGAGTGGTTTCATGGCTCACTTGGGGTTTAGGGATTGGGATTGTAGAGTGAAAATTTTGTAGGTGGGTATTAAATGAAGTTATTGCCCAATCCATTGCATTTATTTCGTGCATCATTTGTGACGAAATTAAATGTCATTGCTAATAGTCTCATTTTCCGCTAATTAATGCAATAGCGACGACAACATTACGTCGTTAATGATTGTTATCTTTAGCGACGACATAGTTCTTTTTTGTTTTTTAAATCGCCAAGAATTTCGTCAACATTTCGTCATACCGCACAGTAGCAATGATAATGTAGGCAGTTGGAAACTTTTTTTTGATTTTTTTTTCTGGATTTTAAACCTTTTCTTGATTATAAGTAGGGTTTCTTTAATTATTATTATTTATATATAGAGGGCTCTTAATCTTAATTATTTAACCTATGAAAGGAATTAAGAAATAAATTTCATATTCAAAATTTTAAAATACTATTTAGAACGTAGTTGTATATCAGAGCACATGAAATGCATAAAATGATTTTTGCTTGCTTATACTGTGATATACATTGACCAATTCAAATATTATTGTCTAACTAGTTCTTCCTAAGCAAAATATATCCAGATATTATATATTTATCTGAAATCCTTATTGTTTGCTTATACTAGATATACATTGACCAATTCAAATATTATTGTCTAACTAGTTCTTCCTAAGCAAAATATATCCAGATATTATATATTTATCTGAAATCCTTAACTTAAGCAATGCGCAGTCATTTTTTTCTGTTAGACAGAAAGTTCAAGCTATCTTAATTTATTCAACCAGTAACTATTTAATACACTAAATCTATAATAATATATGATTTCAAAATATTTAAAGTAACTTATAATTTTTTTAATTTAATGACTTATATACTTTTATCAGATAATGGCTTATAATAAAAATATTTGGTCTGACTTAATTAATATAAGTTCATTTAGTATTTTTTAAATAATAATAATATAAATTTACTTGAAAAACGCTTCCGATCTATATTCAACTAAAAAAACCTTATTAAAAATGTATTAAACTAAAAAATATCTTAAAAAGCAAAACTAATTACAAAAAAAAAATTATTTAGAAACCTATAAAGAAATTACTAACAAGTTCAATAGACAAACCGATTTCAAAGTATCAATCCCAAAGAAAAAGTAAAACCTCAATCTGCATTTCATATACACTATTGCAGGAATTATCACTAGTAACCGTTCGTGTGGTCGCTAGTGGTCTAAAAAATGGTAGCTAAAGGTGGGTTTTATCTATAACGACCGTTAGTGGTTGTCAAAACGTCATTGCTAGTAGATGGTCTTTAAAAGTACCCTACTACCGACAAATGACTTTTGTTGTCGCTAAACGTGTTACGTTTACCGACTATCGCATTCCTCGCTAAAATCCGAGTTCTTTAGCTACCACCAGTGATCGCAAGTACGTCAATACTTTTCACGACTATGTGTGGTCGATAGTATTTGAAACCCTTTTGCAACCACGTGTGGTCGGTAGTACTTGAAGACCTTTTGCAACCACAAAGTGGTCACTAGTACGTTTTTATCTTTAACGACTACTTAGTGGTCGCTAGTATTTCAATACTTTTGCAGTCACTAGGTGGTCGCTTGAAGTGTATAAATAAAAATAATAAATTTTTTTATTTCTTCATTTGCAGTTCTTTATTATTATACCTGCTAAACCTAAATTACACCAAAAGCATACTAAATATGAATTAATCAACAAAAATCACCAAAAGTCAATAATAAACACATATAAGTTTTTTGTCATACAAAATAAAATCAATCAACTTATACAACTAGTTTGTCTAATATCCGTCTCTCTCAACTGCAATGTAGTCATTATCACTTTATATATCTAAGGTTTGGTGGATATCAACCTCATCTGCATGATCGTCTCAAGTAGTCGTTGCCTCTTCGTCATCATCTACAATATTTGGATCGTGCTCTAATCTCACTTGATCGGTTTCTGTGTATTCTCCATTATTCATGCTTAATCCATATATCTCTGCAATGTCATTCAAAAAAGGTATAGCTCGGAGGTATCAACTATTGACACACCACCTTAGACATTTTTACTCTAACAATAACGACCACTCACTTTCCAAACAACTTTTCGCACATCACGTCACGATCCCTTAGTATGCACTAGATCATCTATGTAGAACACCTTCTTTGCTTGGTACCCTAGAATATACGGTTCCTTTTTGTGCCAATTTGAACTACTGTTGATTGTTTTCACAACGTGTTTGCTACGTATTCTTCCTTTCCTAGTATTCTACCACTTCCACTCAGACACCATTACTGAACATTCTTTTGAGAAATCCATTGAATACGTTGACCAATTCACCATACTAATGAACTCATTCTCCAAAACAAAAAACCCCGTAATTTGTAGTTCACGTTTATCACCTTTTTTACCCGAGAGCCACTTCACCCCATTTATGAGACACAAATCATATTTCCACATATTACGGTTGGGATCGTTAGCCACGTGAATTCTTTGGTTACAACAGGATCGCATGCTTCTTTCATGTAAAACACCTAATAATATAAAAATTAGTGAGTTATACACTATTATGATTAATGCTTTGATTTAAAAATATATTTTACCTTATCCAATAACCAATCGTAAAATCTACTTCGATGATTTTTTTTCACATTTACATGACCATTTGCATCCATCATCGACTTGTGTTCCCTAAAACATAAAATATTGTCGTTACAATATTAATAAGAATAAGAAAGTAAAAAAGAATACGAATAATAAAAAAACGTACTTTATATAAACTTGAATCTCATTACAAAATCATAGAATGCACCAAACAAGCCTGCCATGATCAATTTGGGGGAGATAAACTAAGCTTTATTTTCTGATCGGGTGAAATTGACTTTTGAAAATCAATTTCACTCTTGGTTTTGGAAATGGATTTGCATATCTTCCGGGATCATTAAACTTGATCTTTTTTCCTTGAGATAATGTGATATGAAATTCAAAGTCTCACCCACAACAAAACCCTTGGCTTTCGAACCTTTTGTCCTTGCCATATTTTTTATATACTCCTTAACTTTTTCAACTACGCTCAAACGAGTATATCCAACGCACCAGGACTAGTCCACCAAGCGTTGCTTTTTCGTAAAAGTGAATGAATAGATGAATCATGATATCCAAAAAAATTGGTGGGAATACTATCTCAAGCAGGCACATTAGAATAATAACATCATTTTTCCAATTCTTGGATACTCAAATTACTTTTACAACCTAGTAAAAAAACGTTACACAAACCCATAATGGAATCACTTACTGCTTTTTTCTCAAGCAACGCACACTAACAATAAACAATAAAACTGCATCATAGCGTGATGATTGTGGAATTTTATTCCAATGATCTTCCCAAAATCAATCATAATATTATTTCTCAAACTCAGCGCATAACCATATGGACTTGTAGACCTTAAATAATACAAGAAAATCCCCTCGTTTATCCAGACTCCTCGCATACTTTTCTTTCAGTTGCACCACCCTACCCCTTGCGTCTATAGACAATCACGATTCCTCTCGAATGCCCATATCTTCAAATCTAATCTCGCCTTCACGTTGTCTTTATTAACTTTCCTGCCAAGACCCAGAACTGTACAAAGTAAGTTATCACATACATTATTCTGGCAATGCATAACACCAATATTGTGTTTTAACAAGTTTTCTAGAACAATAGGGTAACTCGTAGAATATGCTCTTTTTCTTCCAATTAAACTGTTGAGTCCCCGTTCTCTTGATTACCTTGCCACCAAAAACTTTGTGTTTTCTCATAAACACAAAGATCAAACGATTGAATTGTGTGTGGTACTGGCAAGACTATATTCCTATGAGAATATTTATAATCTCTCTCCGGATACAAAGTCGTGTTTTTTTCAAAACGGATGTGAAAGTGGTAACCATTGTCTGTGTTCAAAATAAATTATTTCTTTTTTAACTCAAAGGGAAGACGTAGAATCCATGCACTCTATACACACCCTGTGACCTTGACGCGCCCAACTCGATGCATACAATCAACAAGATAAACTACACAACAACGCAACACAAACACTTCCTTCTTATGTGGATCATAAGTTGGGATATGTGGACCCCACACACGTTCAACTCGTCTATCATAGGCTGAAGGAATATATCCAAATCTTTTGCGGGACAACGCAGACCAGGAAATAATAATGTTAACATGAGCATCGATTCTTTCATGCATAACCATGACAGAAAGTTCAAAACAATCAATATCACTTCACATATGATATATAAATTGTTTTGTCCTGATAATGGACAAAATTAATCAAGTGTCAAGCACAAACAAACATTATGATCTTCTACAACAAACTCCGTGTGACGCTCGTAAAATTTCTTCCTTCCTGCTAAGTCCATCAATTAGATGACGCAAAACATCGTCATCTGTAGATTTATACTCTTGTGCCAAATGCTTTCCTTTGCAGTATTGCCTCGATATGTACAATCAATGTAATATCGGGGTGATGGGAAACTAACGTAATATCTTATGTGGCACTCTCTTCCCCTTTTTTGCGCCCCACCTAGATACCTTACAAATCGGACACGCCTCTAATGATTTATAGTCACCTCGGTATAAAACACAGTCAAACAAGCATCAATTATTTCGTAATCTAAAGCCAAATTCTTTAACTTTTTGTTAGAGTCTTCATACGTTGAGGGTAAGGTGTGTAAATCGGGGAAAGCCCAACTCAACAATTGTAGGATATCTGTGAATGAAGTATATGTCCACATATTTTTCACCTTTATAAGCATCAATTTTTCTATAAAATTCAAGGGCTCTATTTTCGTGAAATCGGGATACAACTCGGTTTTCATTTCCGCAACAAAATCATCAAGAAAACTTCATTACTTCGTGAAACATTCTCGTCTAGCATTTTTGTATTCACTTCTTTAAAATTATCCCTTTAATCATCTATCACATTCATCATTTCCTCATCTAAGATATTTGAAAGATCATTCAAGGAAACGAGATGAACTTCCCCCATGCATATTCCGAATTTCATATGTCGATAAAAACCTTTTTTGCAATATTCGCCTCAGCCTCAAGAATATTTATAATATGATTATTCATGCTCCAATTACAAGGTAGTTTAGTTTGGAACTATCCATGTGTGAAAAAGTAAAACAATGAAACTCTTCACATCATTCACAAAAACTAAAGTAGTCTTGCTTTTCGATTTAGTGCCCGTTTTGAAGTGCTTTTTTCTAAAAGCACTTAAAAGCACTTCTAGATCTTTAAAGGCGTTTTAGACCTTGAAAATCACTTTTATGAGAAACACCAAATATTTATTTCTTTAAAAAAGTGATTCTAGATTTCGAAATCATAATTAATAATTTCTATTTTAATTTTATTCTAAAAGAGTTTTTTTTCTAAAATAAGCACTTCCAAACGGCCTCTTAATCCACTCTTTATTGCTAAACACGTCCATTTGGATTTCATTGAATCGTAAACAAAATAATCTGGATAAATATACTTATTCTATGAATAAATCATGTTAATCATATTTACGTTTGATCTAATATATACATGAAGTGAACAAAAAACAAATTGAAATTCAATATAATATAATCATTGATTAACCAACCTTTTCAATTTCACATTTCTGAACCTTAAATTTTTCCTCATAATTTACACAATTTTTTTAAATTATAGCAAATAATCATATATAATTATATATTATACAATTATATTACTTAACATATCAAACACCATCATATAAAACATTAAAAAAAAACTTTTATGAACAAAAGTGAAAGGGATACTTCAATGATTTGCCTAAAAAAAACTTCAATGAAAGTGGTGAATTGGATGGTGAAATTGGTTCCTAATAAGTTGGGCTATACTTGGTGGTGGCTCCATTGTGAGATTTTTTGGAGATTTTTTTTTTTTGTTTTTTGGTAAAAGTTATTAAGAAAGTGGAAAAATATGTATTGATCAAGATTTTGTTCAATCCGCTATATATTTATTACGCAACCATTAATCGACCGTCTAAAGGAATTTCAAATCATCGCTAGAAGTATCTTTACCGACCACTTTAGTGGTCGTCAAAATATATATATATCTTTTAGCCGCCACTATTGTTGGTGGTAAAGATTTTTTTTAATGTACTTTTACCGACTACTGATATAGTTGTTGATAGCTTCTGGTAGTAGCGACGATCATTTGATTGGTTACTAGCGACGACCATTTGGTTGCCAGTATTAAATTTGTAATTATTTTTTCATGTTAAAACATTATTTACCAACAACATGGCCTCTAATGGTTGGTATCTCTCCAGCGACAATGTTTGCGCTTGCTAAAAGGCTTAATAATTTTATTTTATGTTAATTTCTGGTGATTTTATTGGTTGCCAGAATTCTGGTAACTAGCAACAACACCGATGGTCACTTCTTTTTTTTTTTTGATCGGCTACCGATGGTCACTTCTACTTCTAGTATGGTCTCAAAAGAGTTGCTGGTCGTAGTGATAGAATTAAATGAAATCGAAGTTGTTAGCTCCTAAGTCATCTTATACATCGAACTATGTGACTCATATTTCTTAGATATGTCACTACTTAATAAAGTGTTGACTATTCGAACTAGATCACTACAGAAATAAGACGAACACAGTTATTATAAAGTTTATATGGGACACATTTTATTTTCAGATCAGAGATTTTAACTTGGATTCCTAAGTCCTTGACACCAATTTTTTGTTTAGCTAAAAACCTTCACTTAAGCAATACGATACACTAGTTCTCTTAACTGAGCTCTAATTTATAAAAGGCCAAGGGGGATGTTATGGTGACTTTATCTAAGGTTGCTTAAAATTAGTAATTCCAATGCAACTTTTCCACATGCAATTCACCTACGACTACAAGAAAAGGACCACTATATTGCCTATATATCCAACAATACACCATTTAAATTTCACTCATCAACAACATTGTCTTTATTCATTCCACATAACCATAATGGAAATTTACAAACTATCTCTAGCTCTTATTTTTATACTAAGTGCAACCCTTGTGTTTCCCTCTCATTCCCAGAACTTACCTCAAGATTTTGTTAATGCTCATAACTCAGCTCGTTCTCAAGTCAGTGTGCCATATGTTGCATGGAATACTGACCTTGAAAAATATGCAAAAGACTATGCGATTAAAAGACAAGGCGATTGTAATCTTATCCACTCAGGTGGAGATTACGGCGAAAACCTAGCAAAAGGCAGTGGTTCTTTCACCGGTACAGCAGCGGTTAACCTATGGGTTGCTGAGAAGTCATGCTATAATCATACCACTAATACCTGCGTTGGAGGACAGTGTTTGCATTACACACAGGTGGTTTGGAAGGATTCAATCCGTATAGGTTGTGCTAGAGTTCAATGCTTAAATTCATGGTGGTATGTCGTTTGCAGCTATGATCCTCCAGGTAACTGGGTTGGCGAATATCCTTACTAGAGAAGCTTTTTTACAATTTTAACTCGTTGTCAAATAAATAGTCCAGTTACAATTATATGAATCTGGAACTGGAACTATATACAATAATCATTAAGAAATCTGAGCTGGCATAATTTAAACTTATAGCTAGCTAGGGCTTTTGATTTGTAATAATAACAGTATTGTGGCATGTGATATAATATATGTCAATTTCTTTTTTTAAAAAGATGATACTGAAGCATGTATTAGTTTCTCAATAAACATGACAAATTCGGTAATTAAGGCCTATTGACAATATCTTGTTACCTTCATCGATCCATGGTCGTAAGGACTTATGGGTTGCTGATAGCTCACGAGTCTAGCTCATCTCAGTTCCATGCAACTATATAACAAGTTCATCTGCTAGCTCGCAGCATAAAATAACTAAACTTCCTGAACTAAAACTACATTATTTGTTCTTGATTATCCTGAGAGGAAGCTACCCTAGTTCTGTGCCATTATTTGAGCTCTTAGATATGAATTACATGTAAGAGATTCCATTTCGTACCATTTACATACCACTCCCCTACCGCTTACCAGTTTTTCTGATAGAACACAGCCGAAAGACCATCCAGGACAAGTTTTTTGTTCGTCCCTATCAGAAAAACAGCTGTACGAATTTCCTCTTTTCAGAGCCATGTCTTGATAATTTAGTGGCCAGTGCAAAATTTTATGTTGGACACGAAAAAGAAAACAAAATTAATTTACAAATTTTTTAGTGGCATCGAAACTTTTAGTTTATTTATTACATAAATTTTATAATAAATATCAGATTCATGTGAATTAACTAAATTTATATTAATTTTTTTTTATATTGTAGTCAAAATATACAAGAAAACTAAAATTAATGTAAAATTTTATGGAATGACTATTTTGTTTTTCTATAAAACTTTTGAATTGTTTAAATATTGTAAAAACTTCTGATTTTTCTTTCATAAAATAAAGTCATTTCATTCTTAAAAAATCATCAAATGAAAAGTATAAAGTAATGATTGTTACCGTGAGATGGAATACTCATTGGACCACAAACGTCGGTATGAACAAGCTCGAGAACTTGAGTTTCTTTTCGGGCTACTTCTTTTGAAACTGATTGACGATGGTGTTTTTGAAGCGCACAACCTTCACATGCACCATATTATCTTGAATTATTGGAAGACCTTGAACCATATTTTTTTGATGTAATAATTTTTTGCTATTGAAATTCAAATGGCCTAATCTTTTATGCGACATGAATCATTGACAACCCCTGACTTCACTGCGGTATATCCCAAGTACTTTATAGTAAATGGAAAATTTCTCCTCTCCATAAATACTTTTGCAATGACTTGTTTTGGATTCTCAAATATAGGTGTCTTGTGTCTTTTGTCAAGAATTGTGAAAGATTGTGATGAGATTGGGAACATGACTCGCTCTGGCAGATGTCAAAGGAGTCATCAAACCATTTCGAAAGTAATTAAAGACCATATCCATGCTTCACCTTTTGACCAACACTTAACAAATTTTGTTTTAGCGCAGGAACATGAAGCACATCTCCCAAGAGCCTCGCCCTTGTCTTTGTTTGTACACCAACGATTCCTTTGCCATGAGAGGGAACAACGTCACCGTTCCCTATTCTTATCAAGTATCCATGTCAAGAAAAATAATTTTCCCTCTGGACGTATGATTACTACAACCACTATCCAAATACCATACATTGTCATTTTTTGTATTCGCAACTGGACAAGCATAAAAGAGATTACCTTGACTTCAGTGAAACTTGCACTTTGTTTATTTTTTAATTGACAATCTTTTTGGATATGCCCAAAATTTTTGCAGTGATGACATTGTGGTTTTCATTTAAACAAACAATCTTTCTCCGAATGACTTTTTCTTTTACAGATTTTGCATTCTGGAGATGATTCTTCATAATCATTTTTCTTTTCAAATTGTTGTCTTCCTCGACCTCTTGAGTTTCGGCCACGTCCTCTATTATTTTTTCTCCTCTTGAATATTCATCTCTTCCTTGATTTGATTTTTGCTCTTGATTGTTGAAGTTGAGTTTTGATTGAAACGCACTCTCAACAGGTTTTTTGGAGTGTCGTTTCAATCTCAGCTCAAATGATTTAAGTGAACTCATCAATTCTTGAACACTCATTGTGAAAATGTCTTTTGTATCTTCAATCACTGTTATTTTTTAATCAGATCTTCCGGGCAAACTAATGAAGAATTTTTCGACAATTCTTTTGTCACTGATTTCCTCACCATTCATTTTTATTTGATTTACTACTTCAGTAAACCGATTTGAAAACAAATCTAAAGATTCAATTTCTTTCATCTTCATATTTTCAAATTATCTCCTAAGAGTTAGGAGTTTGATAGATCTTAATATTTCATCTCCTTGATATTCTTGATTTACAATATCCCAAACTTCTTTCGCTTGTGTTATTCTCATAATTTTTGGAAAGACTGAGTTTGAAATACCTTCTTGAATGTAACGGAGAGCCGCTCCATCTTTCTTTATGGATGCTTTCAACTCTTGAATTTGATTGACGTTCATTCCTTCAGTTGTTTCTGGTCGATTAAATCCATTCTCAACATATTCCCATAAACCTTCTGACACGAAGATCGTTTTTATTTTGATATTCTAGAAATCAAAATTTTCTCCATCGAAATCTGGAATACCAATTTTTTGTGTGGATGACGAGTTGTTTGCCATGGGTAGGTGATTTCGTAACCAAGCTTTGATACCAATTTATGTTGGGTGTTGGATAATATTTAGTAGAAAAAGGATAGAATAAGAAAGATAAGAAGATAACTTTGTTTACTATTAACTTGTTCTTGTAAATTGAGTTGTTAGAAATGAGATAAATAACTCCACTATTTATACTAGTGGGTGAACATTCTAGACTCTAACGGTTGAATGTAAATACATGAATCAACCCCAGCATCTAATTAGGCCAACTTCTAGACATTGTTGGAAATGAATGATGATAAACTACTACAAGATGTCTCCATCGATATAAATATTTGTGATACATCAAATAAAAAGTCCCAATTTGGCCATGTGATGGGCTATGTTCGTCTACCAGTATTGCTTTTATTATGCGAGTTGTCCTCAGTCCTTTGTCAGTTTCTATCTTAAATGTGTATTGTCTGTCTGTGTGCAGTTTTGTATCAATAAAATTTTGTTTATTTGCAATAACAAGGGGGTATTTTTAAAATTAATAGTTGTATGTACTACTTCAGATGCAGTTTACTTTTCAATACAAATTGTTCATTTATGCTATAAAAATGTGTGTTTCACAAAATCAAGCTAAGATAGTGCTATTTAAAAGTTCTTGGAAAGGACTAAGGAAAAGATCTTTGGAATGAAAACCCCCAGAGGTATAGTTTCTTCTTCAGAAGTTGGGGTTGAAAACCTCGAACAATCCCTCAATTATTTGAACTGTCTAATCTATTGTTTTTATGCTAAAATACCCCATTTGCGTTAGACCAGAATTTCGTATATCTACTCAAAACACTTTGGTTGAAGTGACCAGCCAGTTAATTGAAATTTGCAGGGTCTTTCAGGTTTTATTAAGATAGTTTAGGGGGCGTAATTGCATTCAACTCTCAGATGATCCTTCGGAATATTGTGTTTCAGGAACCCTTTTCTTATAAAATCTGTTTGTTTTAATATATATATAGTAGTTCATTTGCTTAATCATCTTTTTCTTGCATTGAAGGGGCTGATCCTACAAAATTGTTTTTTGGAATTGAATTTGTTAGCAGGTATTCTGTGTGATTGATCTTAAAAACATATAATTTCATATATTCATTTGTGATTTTTTTTTTTTTTGATGCGATTATAGGATACATTGTGCAAAAAGTGAGGAAAAAAGTACAATGATAGAAGGTCCTTATCAACTTAAGTGCAACATATAACAAGAAGTGCATCATTTGCATGAAGGGATAAAATGAGTACATTTTTCTATGTGGACTTGATATTTAGAGTCGATTGTATGTGTGTAAAGATGATCACAATACAACTTATTACTTTGGATAAATGCTCAAAAAGTTATGTATTTTCTACTTTGGATTTGAGGATTAGAATTATTTCTTTGTAAGATAAATACATTGCCTCCATTGAGACTTTTTTCATCAGTTTGACCCAGATCTGGTCATTGGTTTTGTTTTTATGTGTATGCTAAATTACTATTTGTGGATAATCAAGTGAGTTTTTGGTATACTGGGATCTTATATATTAACCCTGTTGTTGACCTATTTGTCCTTAAATATGTTATATGAATTATTCAAAAATACAAAATGTTCTTTGAATTGTTAAAAGGTATCTAGTTTACTGGGAGACCCTTAAGTGAATATAAGTCAAGACTGTTGGTAATTTTGAATTAATCGAATGTTATTATAGCTCATTAATGCCTCAAAATATTTACTTTTGAGTTCGGACATTACAACCTCATTCACGAAGTAGAGAACAGAAATTAATGTTGGGTAAGGATCACAATGAATGAAAAATAATTATCTAGAGTTTAGTGAAGCAATGTTGATGTTAGATGGAGAGAACGGTAATTTTGTTGGAGTTGGTTGTGCTAACCCACGATAACGAAGTTCTTTGTGAACCATTTTTCAAAGAATTTATTGGAATAATAAGTTAATATACATGCCACTTCCATATGAAATGCTTTCTGTGGATAATGATGATGAGAAGTTTCAAGGAACCGGAAAATATATTAGGGTCATAAATGATTGTCTTTTTGTTTTGATACAAAATAAGCCATACTCAGAAGAAATGCTTTTTGGTGAGGTATGTGTGATACATGAATCGGGTGTGAAAGATATATTATAGAGGATTTTAGGGTTGGACCTTTAACTAGAATGCTTGAGCCTCTTTTCATTTGGAATATGGACATTTTTCATCAAATAATCTTCCAGTTGCTCTATCTCATGTATTCATTGCCAAGATTTAATGCAATTACAAAGATTATGAACACATATTTAGCTGATTCTGTAGTGTTTATCGTGTATTGTGTAGTTATCTGGTAATTCAGAAATGGTAATCATATAATGTTGTTGGGAATCCAGTTTATAGTAACAATGCGAATGAGATTAGCGATTCTATTCCTGGGATTCTTACAACCCCTTCCGCAATTAGGAACCAAAATGTTGTGCCAGGACTTCGGGTTTCTTTTATTCTAGGAAATGCGGGCCCGCGGGCTTGCTTCAGTATTTTATCTGCGAACAGTGGCTTGGGAAATTTAAATGTTAGTTCAGTTGTGGGGCTAACATAGGAAAAATATATTAGTTCAATTTCAGGACTTGCTGATCATGCCTCAAATCTTAAACCACTTGATGTTCCAAGTGACTAAGTGAGATTATATGGAACTTGCCAAGGAGCAATGTATACTTTATGGGACCTCTGTTACGTCAATTTTTAAATGTATGCAAGATACATATTTATCACGAAGAATTTAAGCTTGAGGATTGAATTGAACGATGAATATACTTGTGTTTGCTAGGTTTGACAACAGAAGGAATCCAATTCTGCTTTTGGATAATTATAGATATGATGTCTTGCTCGAGGCTTATTCTGTTAAAAGATAAATAAACAATTATACTTATACATGACGGAATTTGACCAGATAACAAGAGCATCTAGTCCCCTCATGGTTAGTTGCACTTCTCTGTGAGGTGAGTAAGATGCTCAAACTAAAAATGATGAGAACAGAAAGAAGACCACATCACCACACCACCAAAAGACAGCTCAGTTGGATAAAATACACATTTTATTGTTCATACAATAGTTATTGGGCTCAAACTTTACTCACTAGACAGGGCCGGTCCTGACATTTTGGAGGTCTAAAGCAAACTTTAAAAAATGGCCCCTGAAAAATTACAAGTTATATAAAATAAAATAAAAAATTCAAAAAATAAATAAAAATAATCAAATAAATTTTAAAGGAAAAATATATCTAAATCTCTTTTAAGTTAACAAGTAATATTAAAATAAAAAAAAAGTAACTTAATTAAATATTTTTATAACAAAAAATATAATCTAATTTTTTATTTCAGGTGGGCTAAAACTGGGCTTTTGTCCTAAAATTATATAAGTTGGGGAAGAACCCAAAACTATAAGTAAAACTAAGCTTTTTTAATAAAAATAAAAAATTATACTTCAGAGAGTCCTTAAAATTATATGAGTTGGGGAGAGGCCCAAGGCCATGGCCTCCTTGACCTCTCCCAGGACCGGCCCGGCCACTAGATTATCAGTTCATGTTTTTTTATAATTTGTATTTGGATCTTGAATGATAGTCAGAGAGTGACATCTTAATTGTCTCAGAAGTATGAATACTATCCTCACGTGGTTAATGTTGTTATGAAAGCTATTGAATTAAGTTGTGATATTCAATTATTTTCTGCAGAGGATTTTCATCCGGCTAGGAAAGTTAGGGAGGTGTATTGGAACATATACAATTTGTTGTATATAGGATCTCAGGATTCACGTATGGCTGGTTATCCGTTATGATAGAGGGCGAGCTATGCTAAGTCCAACCGTTTTTCTCTGTTTTTTTTTTTCTAAACGCTTATATTAAAAAGAGTAATGTTGGGTATCACCCAAAAAGTGATCACTCAAATATCACTTTCCTAGGTGGTCCAATGAAACTGTTTCTCTTTCCTGATTACTTTTTTTCTCTCTCTTATATGAAACAGTTTCATTGAACCACCTAGGAAGGTGATATTTGGGTGATCACTTTTTGGGTGATACCCAGCATTACTCTATTAAAAAACACCCACTGATTACAAAATAAATTAGCCTATCCCCGTGGGGATGAATCAAGGCTAATGAGTTAAGCTAGTTCTAACGGGATTGGGAGTTTGCTGAAATCAATAAAATCGCCACTTGGCAAATTTCTGCAAACCCAATCAGCTATTCTATTTTTCTCTCGACAAATGTAAGAGAAATTAGGATTACAAAGTTCAGAAATATAGTAAATACTTCTAATGCGATTACAAGCGAGAGGCTCCATCAGCTGAATGTTGTCATTTTCCACAATGATATGAAAATTGTTGAGGTCTTTTGCCCATAGACAAGCTTTAAGTACTCCCAGCACTTCAGCTTCAAGAACACTTGTAGCGCTTATTCTCCAAACCATGCATTTTAGTAACTTCCCTTGATGATTCCTGGCCACACAAGATATAGTACTTTGATCATTAGTAAAAGAGACATCAGTGTTTATCTTAATAGAATTAGGTGGTGGAGGTAACCTCTTTCCTATTTTAACTGGAATTGACTACTTTATTTTAACATTCTAATAGCTTTTATAGAATTGGGATTCTCAATTTTAAATCTAATTATTTTTGGTCAACTTAGCTACCTCTGTTACATTATACATGTTAGCTATATAATTTTTCTTTTTTTAATTTCATTTTGCATGTTGAAAAGTTCTTTTTTTAACTCGTTGGGATTAGCTCACTAACCAGGACCTTGGTCATCCAATTTTAGTGGTGGAAGTTCGAACCGAGTCAATGACTCCAAGTCCGAAGTACCCCTCCTATGTAACAAAAAAAAATTTGGACAAAGTAAAAGGTAGCTATAGTCTAGTGGTCTTTAGCCAATCCCGAGCCAAGAGAACTGGGACACCAACAGTTGATGCCCTTCTTCGAAAGCGGTCCTCTGCCTAGCTGAACGCGCAATACGGTCTGCCATCCCGTTGAATCTTCACGGTAAATGCTTGAAAAACATGTTTCCATGTTCTTCAGCAATTCTTCTGATCCGCTTGATGAACGACTTGATTTTCCACCACGTAGTTGGCAGCGACCTGATACCTTAAATAATATCAAGGTTGTCCTAGCATATCAAGGATTTCTTACCAGTTTCCTGTAGACTAATTTTGGCAGCTTCGAGTACCGCCATAGCTTCCCCTTTGGTAGCTTGATCTGCCCAAACTGTTTTCAAAAATATGATCCTATAGCCCGATTGTGTGTCCCGTTTGACGATTCCGATTCCACTATGCTCCGCCTTGGTCTTAAATGATGCATCGCAAGTAAAAATTGTTTGGGTGCCAATTAACTCGTTGGTTGTTTATGTATTTGACTTTTTGCTAGTTTGTGACCGTTGTGGAGGAGTTCTGTCCCATTCGTTTCCAAAAAGGTCTGCCATACCTGCATGAATAGCCATATGAACTGAGTGAGTATCTATGGATGTCAATGGTTACGGTTAAAAACCGAAACCGATGATAACCGAACCGATTAAAAACCGAATTTTATAACCGTGGTCAAAACCATTAAGTTATGGTTTTAAATAGTGTAACCGATGGTTAAAACCGTTAGGCTATGGTTTTAGATAAAAATTAAACCGAATAACCGAAAACCGTTTTCATCATATATATTTTCAAATTTTATAATAATCTAGTTTAAAGTAAATATATTGAAATTATAAAACAAAATTCCAAATATAAGATTTAACAACTAAATAATAAATATATAACTTAATCAAATACCAATACAATATCTTATATATTTTGGATATTTTTCTTATACGTGGTTTTATTTTATTAAACTTAATATATTTTTAAATTATCATTTGTTAATGGTTAAAAACCGAAAGACCATTTAAAAAACCGAAACCGAATAATGCAGTTATGGTTTTAAAAAGTGTAATCGTGGTTAAAACTGTTAGGTTATGGTTTTTAATATAATAACCGGTCATGGTTATGGTTTTTGATATTTTTACAAAAAACTGAACCGTTGCCATCCCTATGTGTATCCAGGTTATAGTTCTCATGAATAGCTTTCATTTTATGTTTCTAAATGTTCCACAGTGTTAACATAATATAAGCCACGGCTTTATTTTTGTCCCATTGCTTAGGTTCTTCCCCTTCATAAATCTTTGTAAGCCAATCACCAATGTCATCTAGTAGGTCTTCTTCGATTCGAATTTGACGGGCCGAGTCTGCCCAAACCTGTTTACTAAAATGACAAGATAAAAGAAGATGTGTAGGCGTTTACGTTTCACCCTCACACCAATAGCACCATTTCTCATTGCTACAGTGTCGTGAAATAAGCTTTTCTTTGTAGGAAGGATATTCCTACAGGCCCTCCAAGTAAAAGATCTCACTTTATTTGGTACATTGAATTTCCAAATTCTGTTCCACAACGCCGAGTCCCGAAGTTGTGCTTGTGGCGCGGACTGTGCTTCTCGATGTTCTGCAATAATGGAAAGTGTACGATATCCAGATTTCATCTTGTATTCTCTGGAATAAGAGTGTGTCCATGTAAACGTATCATGTTCTTATCTGGTGAGAGTAGGTATTCGACTAATCTCACCCTTGACCGGTTCTGGTATGGATGAGTCAGCGATGTCCTAGTTCCATTCGTTATGTTATGTATTCGTTTTCATGAGTTGGTCAACCGTTTCTAGATTTGTGTCAGTTGATTTGTCTTTGATAATTCCCGATTGTAGTCATTCGTATGTCCATATATTCGTATTTTCCCCATTTTCAATTTGAATGATTCCTCTTTGTATAAGCAGCTCTCGCCCCTCTAAAATGCTGGCTCATGACCATGATCTACCCTGTCGTAATTTAACATCAAGTAAATCTTTATTCGGGAAATATATACCTTTTAGAACTTTGGCTGTCATTGAATCTAGGTTTTGTATAATGTGTCATGCTTGGGCTGCCAGTAAAGCGGTATTCATGCGTTTTAAGTATCTTAAACCCATTCCCCTTACTACCTTACCCGCAGTCATTTTTTCACACTCAAGCTAGTGAATCATCCTTTTTTCCCAGAGAGTTCCACCAGAATCTAGCAATAATTGATGTGGGTTTCCTACAAAACGTTATCGGGAAAGAGAAAATAGACATATCATATGTCGGAATGGCCTGGAGGACTACTTTAATGAGAATTACTTTTCCTCCTTCTAAGAGTAGTTTGGCAATCCACCCCTGGGCTTTGTTGAAAACTTTGTCCGCAATCCAAGCGAGTGTTTCAATCTTAGACTTTTTGTGACATAGTGGGATTCCAAGATACTTGCCTAGGTCATCCGCTTCCTTAATCTGAAGTATATCAGTCACGTGATTCCTAACGTCCTCCGGTGTTTTGTTACTGAAGCAGATCGTTGATTTGTTGAAGTTAACTTTTTGCCTTGAGCACCTGCAATAGTTGTCAATGCATTCTTGAAATTCTGAGATGTCATGTCCTCCCAGAGAAAGGAAGAAAAGTGAGTCATCTGCTAAAAGAAGATGAGATATGATCGGACAGTTACGAGTAATTCGTATCCCTTTGATGCACCCTTCATTGACTTTATGTTCAATGAGTGTGATAAGTTATTCAGTTAACAGGGAGAATAAAAGTCGGGAGAGAGGATCTCCTTGTCCTAGACCTTGTCCAGGCTTAAAAGGAAGTTGTCTTTCTCCATTAATGTTGATTTGAAACGTGACGGTGGTAATACAGTTCCATATACGTTTTAACAAAAGATGTAAGAAATCCCAACGTACATAATAGTATGCTTTTGCCATGTCCAGAGTGTGCTTCTTTTTTAAGCTTACGCTTCATAAAGAACGACACCTCTTGCCCGATAATGATATTATCTTGGATTGACCGATATTTAATAAACGTCGTTTGAGTTGGAGATGTGATAGTATTCATTATTCCTTGTAACCTGTTTGCAAGTATTTTTGAAATAATCTTGTACCCAAAGTTAACACATGAAATTGGACAATAATCTCCTACTCCCATTTGGATGTATCCTTTTGGAATTACTAAAACCAATGTTCATTTAGTTTTCCAAGAGAGGTGTTATTAATAAAAATGTCTGTTACCATTCCGAAGATATCTTCTCCTAAGATGTCTCAGTATTCCTGGATGAATTTACCGTTTAGACCGTCAGGTCCATGTGCTTTCCCCGGTCCCATAACAAAAACTGAGTGTTTGACTTCCTCCCTATATGGAATCTTTGTCAACGTCTTATTCATTTCAGGGGTGACCCTTGTATTTATACATCGTGAAGCTTCGTTGGTGTCATCTTCTTCTTGTGTTGTTAGTAGTTCTTCGTAGAAGTTATTGAACTGGTTTTTTATTTCACTCTCATCTTGCGTCCATTCCCCATTATCATTTTGGATGCCTGCAATTTTGTTGAGATTTCTATGTTGGGAAATAAGGGCAAAAAATATTTCTTGTTATTCGTATGCTCTTTGTGAGAATGATATATTAGTAACTGTAATAAGTTGACGTTCTAGTTCTTTTATCTTTTCTTGTTATTAGGGAATGTGTTCTTGCTCCAGTTTGTCAACGCATCTGTAGTGTTATTCCTTTTATATATCACCTATTGAATTAATCTCGTGTCACTAGGAGTACCCCAAGCATTGGATATGATTGCCTTGCAGTCAGGGTGTTCAAACACATTCGTTTCAAATTTGAATTGCGGGTTGTTTTGTCTCCCCCTACTATGTAGATAGAGAATGATTGGTGAATGGTCTGACCCCATAGCCGGAGGTGTAAACTTAAGTTCATTTGGGTATGGTTCCAACCAGTCTGTTCTCGCGAATGCTTTGTCTATTTTCAATTTGACAATAACATCATTTGTCTGCATATTGGTCCAAGTGTAGTAGCTCCCAAAATTTTGAATTTCAGTTAACGAGTTGTTAGCAATGAAAATATTAAAATTTAGAATATGTTGTTGGTTTGCTGGTGTTTTGATTAGTCTTTCACAAGATTTAGTATGTCATTGTAGTCACAGATAATAATCCATGGATCGTCATGTTTTGATTTCAAGTCGCTCAGGTAATTGTATATTTGTTGTCTATCCCTATATATAATAATTTGAAAATACATTATCATTCAACTTGGTAATAATAAAGTAAGGACCATCATGCAAAATCGCATTCCAGACAAGTAAGAAACCTCCGGAGTGGTCCAAGCTGCCCTAAGGGTTCACAACAAAAAAAATGATCAAAATTTAATCTTCTAAACACTAATAGAGCGTCTCTCTTTATTAACATAGTTTCTCAGAAACATGCCAATGTGGGTTTATGTTCCCTAACCAAGGCCCTCAAAACCTGAACTGTCAGTGGTGCCCTTATCCCCTGACAGTTCCAAAACAGTGTAATCATTTCCCCACCGCGGCCAAAACCGGGTGGCCGCTACCTATAACTTCTCTGTTTTTATGTGTTACGATCTTACAAATAATTCTGAGGTTATAATCCAAGTAGCACGTAGAGTAATGATCCAGAGTATACAAAACATAATAAGTTACCTGGGATTTTGAGTTGTAGTGTTTAGGTTGAGTACATAGGTGGTGTCTATATTGATATTCGTAATCCCTTGTGTGATTGTAAATTCGAAGGAACCATATTCCATGGCTTTTTAGCCGTTTGTTTCCGCCCGCTCCAGCCCTTATTTCTCCAATTCCCAACCCCCACGTCCCTTCCACTTCCAGTTTTTGACAGATCACTTCCACCTTGATACGTAAATTGAGTCTCAGTGTCAAATCTATTGTTGATGTCTCCCCATTTGTGGTGATTTATTATTAGTTGGAGACATCATTTTAGGTGTATTTATTAGAGTTTAGGTCGATTTTCTCATGATTTAGTACACTTTCCTATTTTGGGTCTTGAATTGATTATATATTATTTTTAGAGCATATTGGGTTTAATTATTTATTTAGTGTGAAACTTTAGAGATATATAGTAATTAATTAGAGTCCAAGTCAAAGTCTAAAAGCTAAAGGAAAGAGATAAACATGGAAATTGAAGATAAGGAAGTAAAAACTAATAATATGGAAAAGGAAAAGCTGCCTTAAATCTGAATTCCTGCACCTACGACCACAAATCAGCTTAAATCTTAAAAACGGTGAGGAATTTGGAGAAACGGTCAAGAGCAAAGTTGAAGATCTTTCAGGGGCGATGAATTTGGTATACTCATACGCATCCATCAAATAAATATTGAAGCTGTTAGGACCGAAACAAGTACGGGGCTGATTGCATCTTTTTGGGCTACGAATTTGAGTTGGGCTAGGAGCCCATATTTACCATTTCCTTCAAGAAAACGAATTAGGTCTTTCTATACACTATAAATACAGCTTCTTAACATTAGAAAATCATCCTTGACCAAACCTTAAGGTCAGGAAGAAGCTATACAACAAGAAGAGAAGTCTGGAAGGAGCTGTGCATCAATTATGTCTCCTTCAACCCTTCAATTCTGTAATTCTTTTCTTTTCTTTCTTTAGTATGAACTAAATTCTATTTAACTTGAGTTTTAGCATATATGTATGAACCCTAGTTTTGGTTGACATCTATCTAATTTGATTGAATTTATGTTTTGATTTCTCTGTTTATGTGTCGGATTTATATTTTGTGTTCTTTACGGTGTACAACGTATAGGATTACCATCATAGTAGTTAGATAACCGGTATATTTGACTATATAATTAGCACATAACGTCTAGAATAAGGTTTGATCTGACAACCCAGCCTAACTAGATAGTCAATCGTTTAGTGTATTGCTATTTTATCAATTGCAGGAACAGTTTGCTTGGGTTCTTATTGACACAGGTAAACCCTATTTGAAACTACCTAGCGCAATTGAAACCAAACTATTGAAATACTACATGATTCATAATTTACATGTTTAGAACGGCAAAACTAGTGGGGATTACATGCTAATTACTCAAGCTAAACTTTCATACTATCTTCTTTTCTTTTATTTATTTTCTGTCTTTAGTTTAGTAGTTTACTTTTCTTTATTAAAAACCAAATAAATATCTATCTCTCTTTCTTTCTCTTGCGTATTATTATTCTAGCTTAATCATTTGCACTTGAATATTTGCATAAGTTCTTCTTAACCTTCGTAGTCCCTGAGGAACGAATTCTACTTATTCATTAAAACTTGCATACGATCTGTATACTTGTAGAATCGTGCTCTGCTTAGGGTGTTTATTTGCACTTATTTTCTACATATTTTTATCACACTTTAGGCGACACCAATTGTTAACCCTTTCCTTGCCTTTGTTCCAAAGGTTTCCATCTCTGTTAAGAAAATCCGGATTTGTGCGATAGTTTTAGCCGGTATCCAACTCAAAAAAATATAATAATATTTTTCTACAAATTATATATGTATACAAAAATAATTATACTATAAAAAACTTTTGTAAAAAATATAAATAAATAAATGTTATAAACATTATTAAAATAGAGTTTGAATATAAAATTTTAAAATTAGAAGTTGAAATTAGAAAGTTTTTGAAACAAAGTTGGTTGTTGTAGAGAATTCATATTTTAAAAAAATAGATAGTTTGACTTTCAATTCTAGCTAAAAATCTGTTGGAGCAAAGTTGTTGTAGGAATTAATATTTAGAAAAATGGATAGTTTGCCTGAATTGATGATGTTTATATAAAGGAGGTTTATCTATAGTTTTTATCAAGAGATGCTCTTGAACTTATAGCATGTTTGGCAGAATTTTTAGGATTTTTTTTTTAAATATATTCTTTGTTATTAATATCTTAAAATAATTGTTACTTGAATTGTTACAATTTTTATAAATAATTTTCTCTAAATACAATAGGTTTGTGATTTCCTCACCTTGTCTAAATTGAAAGGTTTTGTATAGATTGTAAGGTCTTATAGCATTAGGGATGGCAACGGTTCACTTTTTTGCAAAAATATCAAAAATTATAACTATAACCATTTATTTTATTAAAAAACTATATCTTACATATTTCAAAACCACCCCAGGTTCGAACTTGTTCATATATTTCATGAAGCGAATCTTTGTGCAGTAAGCTAGCAAAGGTGGCTGCGAATATGTGCACACAACCTGTGGAGTTTAAATATCCCCCCAGAGTACTTATGGAATTTAATTACGAGAAAAAGGAGCGATTGTGCAACTGCTAGAGTTGTACTAGAGAATTAATAAGAACTTTTATAATATTTGTAATTTTATATTCTTATTAACGGCTTTTTTAAAACCTCTTATGTATGAAAACAAAATTAATTTAATCACAATAAGTTCAATTCTATTTCTAGGTTATGTCGAATTCCTAGTCTTACCAAACCCCATCAGGTACACCTCAATGTTTCCAGACTCGTATCTTTTTTTTTCAGATTTTTTCTATCGGACATCTTTGTACACACATCATTTACTTAATAATATTAATTTATAATAAGAAAATGCTAAATTTCTTTTTTTTTTCTAAGCAAAAATTCTAAATCACTTATTCAGTCATTTGAACTATATGGTCGTTGTAATTAGTATCATGATAGTTATTTCTAAGTTAATGAATAAGTAGAATTTAAATCACCTTAAGATATAAAAATATTAATTTATTTGTTTATTTGTATTCAGCATTAGTCATTTAATTAGGCTAAATTGATAATTAAAATATTATATTAAAACTAATACTTTGACTTTGTTCATAATTTTTAAATTATTATAATCATTTTGATCTAGTACAATAGGTAAAATAATTAATTAAAAATAATATTCACCCAGAAAAAATTAAGTTTATTTTCTTTTACTCGTTCTCACACCTACCCAAATTCACTAGCAACCCCAAATCCAAACCTAAACCAAACCCCACCCACCAGTCTATCCACCCATACCCACCATTACCCTTTTCTTTTCTTTTTGTCAACACCCACCATTACCCTTACTTCCATGTGTGTGTTGTGTATTTGAATATGTATGCGTGGATACTGTTAGGAAAAAAAGTGGGAAAAACAGAGGAAGATAACAAAATAAAAGAAAGGGAAAAGGAAAAGGGATGAGAAATAATAGATTTTGACCAAAAAAAAAAAAGTAAGTTTTAAGTAAAAAATAAAAACTCAAAAATTGTCAAAATCAGATTTTATGTTTTATTTTCTCTGTCCACTCATATTTGTCTATAAAGATTTAAAAAAAAATTTAATACTTTTTATCTTTACATAATTATTCTTAATTAATGTACATGATGTTATTTAATGCAATTCTTTTTATACTATTTAATTAAAGGTAAAGTTAGAAAAAGTATAGAAAAAGTGTCTTGATATTAAAAAAAAGACAAATTATATTGGACAACTCTTTTTAAAAAGTTGGACAAATAAAAGTAGACGAAGAGAGTAATATTTCTTTTAGTGATGCTCATAGACATAAAAGAGAAGAGTAATGTTGTGTATCACCCAAAAAGTAATCACCTAAAAATCATCCATAATATGAATTTTGGGTGGTCTAATCATGCAAGAAAGAGAAAAAAGTAGTCTGAAAAAAGAAACTGCATGTTTAGACCACCCAAAATCCATATCATGGATAATTTTTGGATAATTATTTTCTGGGTTTAACCTAGCTTTACTCATTCGTTTTTTTCTCTAATAAATGTTACTCTTAGTAACATTAATATGCTCGATATTTGTTTTTTTTACGGCTCCATATATTTTTTTTCATTACTTTGTTATATTTTAAATTTTGCAAGTGTTAATAAAAACTCAATATCATTGAATCGTATTCTAGTTTTATGTTAAAATGTGTATTGTATAGAAAATTTAGGTGCGTGTTTTGAGGTTTCAATCGTTGCTTTCTTAAGTTTTTTTTACATGGGTGATCCGGGATTGGTTGCGCTCATCACGACTAATCCCACGGGGATATACACGTCTCCCCACGTATATTCGCAGACAGAGGCAGCCCTGTGTGTAAGCAAAAAATGCTGCCTCTTAGGGCCCCCGAACTTTTGATCTTTTTAGAGGCCCCCGTTCATCTAAATGTATAATGTGTGTGTATATATATATGCTGGATTTAAATAAGGATTAATGCCCAATAGGCACCTGCCACCTTACACCCTTGCCCATAAAAGACACCATCTTTTTTAAAGAACAGTGAGTAATGGGAAACTTCCCATAACTCAAACGACTCTTTTTACTAAAAAGAAAAGGAAAAAGCAAAATATATGTGGCATTTTATGGGCAAAAAATGATGGTTGAAGTGAGAGGGAATTAATTTTAACTTGAGGTGTTTCTTGGGCAATAATCCTTTAAATAATTATATAAAAGTAGTATTATTAGTTTGGTGGTAATGTTGCATGTTTTTTTAAGGTCTAAAGTTCGAACCATGCTAGTATTTATAATAATTTTAATCATGTAAACGGACCATTTCATGAGTTTGCTTAGGGTCTTCAAATTATCAGGGTCGGCCCTGTTCCAAGGTAAATCAGAACTATGTTACCCATGTTCAGGGAGAAGTTCGAGCCTCGTACCTCTTACTTTACATCCGTTAAGGAGGAGAGTCGTATTTTTTTTCTCTTAAGTTTGTTGTTCCATGATTTTGATTTATCTGTTAGATTTCTTTAAGCTATAGAATTTACGGCTATTTAATTAAGAATTTATAATATTTTCTTAGATTTTAAAAAATTAATAAACTTTGAAAATTCTATAGATTATTTTAAATTTTAATAGATTTTGACTTTTTTTAAAACTCTAGCAAAGAGTTTAATTGATTATTATATAGATTTTTATCGATTGTTTTTATTTTGAAGTAATAAAAAATATTTATATCTTGTTGTTTTTTTATCGGAGCAACGCCCAATTAATTATACGAAAAGTGAAATTATTTTCAATTAACTACAACTTAATTCCTAATTAATTACAAAAATTTGAAAGATTACAAAAATACTCATATATCTATTAATTAATTACGTTAATTATATATATCATTTAATTTAAATTATCTTCACCATTTATTATAATAAATATTTATTTATTTATTTATTTATTTATTTTCTTCACCGCCACTCCCACCCCCACTCCCACCCTCCACCACCACTACCACTACCCCTACCACCACCATCACCACCAACACCCCCACCATTCCTACCACCATCGACTACCACCCACCGCCACAACCACCCTACACCCCCACCACCAATTACCATCAACTAATTCCATCACAGGCGCGTGTGTGTGAATTTTTTTAAAAATTCATAAATTATTCTTAAAAAATCGTAAAAAAAATGTATTTTTAGACGAGACAAATTAATATTTAGGTCTATGAATTTTTTTGAATTTATTTATTTATTTTTAATTTTTATAATTTTGATTGTCTATTTTATGTGTTGCTATAACACACAAAAAAATTTCTAAATAACACAACACGCGTGCGGACGTGATTTTTTTTATGAGAGCCATTTAATATCAATAAAATTTGTTCACAAGATTTAATTTATTGATCACTATATAGTACTCAGGGCCGATCTTGACATTTGAGAGCCCTAGGCAAACATTTAAAAGGTAGATCCTCTATATAATTTTTTTCTTTATAAATATAACAAGGAATTATTGCTAAAAAAGATCTAATAAAAGTAGCTAATTGTTAAAAGTAGCCTCCAATAATTTATTTTATAAAAGAATGCCTAATAAATAATTATTTATAGAAAACACCTTATCTATCTTTCTATATCTTTACTACCCTTATTATTAAATATATTATTTTATTTTTAATATAATATTTACTTTTAATAAAAAAAATTATTTTTAATATTAAACAAATAATGTGGCACTTCCACCACCATTACCACCACCACCACCCTATTACAACCACCACCACAACAGCCACAACAGCCACAACCGCCACAGCCACCACCACCACTAACCCCAACTACTAACACCATCACAAACACGCGTATCCGGGAAATTTTTTAAAATCGTCATAACTAATTCTAAAAGATTAAAAAATCAAAAATGATTTTTTTTTTCGCAAACATGGAATTCACTATTTGAAATAGTGAATTTTTTTCCCGCAAGCATCAATTCACTATTTGAAACATTGAATTTCATGTCTGCAAAAAAAAAATTCCAAAAAACTTAAAAAAACATAAACGTAAATATTAAGTTGTCTCGTTTAAAATGCAATTTTTTTATTCTTTTGATATTTTTTAGAATTCGTTATGGCGATTTTAGAAAAAATTCTCGGATGCGCGCGTGTGATGGAATTAGTAGTCCGTGATTGTGGTTGTGGCGGTGGTTGAGGTTATAGTAGTGGTGGTGGTTGTTGTGGTGGTAGTGGTGGTGGTTGTGGTGGTGGTTGTGGTGGTGGTGGTTGTGGTGGGGTGGTGTGTGGTGGTCGTGGGGTAGTGGTGGTTGTTGTGGTGGTGGTGTCAGAGACGGTGGAGATGGCGGTGGTATCAAGTTGTAATAGGGTAGTTAAATTTAAATGATAAATAATAGAGTAATTAAAAAAATTATATAAAGTTATTTTTGTCAAGAGATTTTTTAATAAATAACTTAATTGGAGGATTGTTTTAGCCAATAAATTTTAATAGGTATTTATGAATTAATGGCTCATGTAATAGGTAAATATAAAAAATCAAAAGATTATTCCCAATTAACTATAAATCCTTAATTTTTATTCTTAATTAATGGAAAAAAGGTTTTGACTTTCTAATTAATCACATGGTATAGAAAATATTTCTCATTTAGTGTAAAAGGGTTAATTTTATACACAATTACCCTTAATATGATTTTTTTTATTATATAATATGTATTTATATTCTTTTTATTTTTAAATCTGTCCACTGGTACTACCACCTCATGCATTCACCATCAACAACCACCAACTCAACCAGTTGGGTTAGCTCAACTGGCCAGAGCCTTGCTATTTTTTCAAAATTAAACAGGAGGTCCATGATTCGAATCCCCTCCCTAACGGGTGTAAAGTAAGAGGTACAATGCTCGAACCCCTCCCTGAACATGGGTAACCTAATTCCGATTTACGTGAAAATATACATGGGAGTCGTGTATATCCCCGTGAAATTAGTCGTGGTGCGAGCAAGTAAACCCGGATCACCCACGTACCCAAAATAAAAACCATCACCTCATACATTCTCTACCGACCGCCACTACCTCTATTATCGTTTGCCGACCACCACCACCATCACCCACAAGCACGTCCGTGAATTTTTTTTAGAAGATTCACAAGTAATTCTAAGAAAATCATAAAAATAAAAAGATTGTATTTTTGGACGAGGTAAAATAATATATACGTCTATAAATTATTATTTTTTTATTTTTTAATTTTGATATTCCGTTTTATGTATATTATAATACACAAAAATAGATTTACCAATACCATCAGACGATCACGGCTGTAAAAATTTTAGAAAATTCATATATTGCCGTGTGTACTAATAAAAAATAGCCAAAACAATTCTCATGATGGAAAACAATTCCATGAAAATTAGATTAGGTTTTTAGTGGAACGCTGTTTTGGTCAAGTTAGCCTAATTTAACAACGTTTTGATGTAAAAACGTTTTAGGCAAAGTCAAAAACGAAACTTGACCTTTATTTAACACAAAATATAATAAAATCGCGTAAATTATCAATCAAGGATTAGTATTTTCGGAAACTAAAGCGGATAATCTCTTGAAATATCAGGAGATAGTTACTACTACACGCGTGATCTTTAGCGACTAAATCTTTTCCGGCTACTTATTTGTAGTCGTTAAAGATATATCATTAACTACTACATATTAATTACGACTATTTCCTATCTTTGTCGACTCAATATGTCGTCATAAATACATTTTCTTATTATCGACTATCCTATGTAGTCGTTAATGATTTATACGTAGTCGCTAGTATTATTTTATTTTTAATTATTTTTGTTCACCGACATAAGTAGTCGCAAATGACCTTTAGCATTGTACGACGACTTATATAGTCTTTAGTAGTCATTAATAGCGACTAGTTAAACTTCTTTAACGACTACCTATGTAGTCGCAAATGCTCGTAGCGTATTTATTACACAGAGTTGCGAATTGAAAATCATTAATACTCAATATTTTATATCTTTCCCACTATTCTCTCAAAACTCTCCATATTTTTTCCACTAATCATCATCAAATACTATTTTAACACGTGTAAAAGCTTTCAGGGGCCAATCAACAAAGTGGGACCTACTCAATTCTCACTTTCTCCAACCAAATTTGCCCAAAAATAGGTATTTTCTTCATCAAAACTTATTAAAATTTCTTTTCTTTGATTATGATTGTGTATTCAATGTTAAATAGTATGACTAGGTTGTTAGAAAGATGTTTATTCTTCTAATCTACATGTTATATATTGTATGAGAATTAAACGCATAGAACAAATATTTATTTTGTATTATTTTATATCGGTGTAGTTAATTATATTGGTAATGGAGGATGGCTTCGGGTATTGATAAAAGTTGGATTAATTCCGCTCATCGTGTTTCTCGTAATTTGTTAAGGGGATAGAAGAATTTCTCGTATTTGCTCAAAAAAATGATGATTATAAGGATACTTTGTTTTGTCCGTGTAATGGGTGTTCGAATAATCATCGGTTTGACGTGGACAAAGTTAGGTCACATCTTTAACAATTCAGGTTTTTTTCGACGTATGAGATTTGGACAAAGCATGGTGAGAACGGTGAAATTCCCGAGACTCGATATGTAGAAAATAAAATGTTGAATGTCTATGAAGATTTGAGTCGTAATTACGAGTGTGGTGGTCATTCGGGTGACACCGAGATGATAGACTCGAACAATTCAACACGTGGCAGTTTCGAAACTATGTTCGAGGAATTGGAGACTGAATTGTACCCTGGATGTACAGTAATGAGTTCATTAAGTTTCATTTCAAAGCTAATGCACGTGAATGTGAAGAACAAGTGGACTAACACATCTTTCACCGAGCTTCTTGAACTGTTGTGTCACGTGTTGCCCAAACCTCATACCTTGCCTCAGTCTTACGAGGAGTGCAACAAAAATTTAAAAAGTTTAGGTATGGGTACACTACCATCGATGTTTATGTGAACGATTGTGCTTTATTTTTACAAGGAGAATGAATTCCTCGACAAGTGTCCAGTATGTAGTGAATCCAGATAGGACCCGAAGAAGGGTCAGAAAGTAGCGCATAAGAAACTCTGATATTTCCCGATTGCCCCGAGGTTGTAGCGACTTTATGCTTCGAGACACAGTGCCGAAAATATGATTTGGCACCGTACAGGAAAAAATACCGACCCAGATGTGTTGTGGTATCCGGTTGATAGTGATAGTTGGAAGATATTTGTACAGTTACATCCTGAGTTTGCTAGCGAACCTCGGAATGTGTTCTTGGGTTTGGGTATCGATGGTTTTTGTCTGTTTTCTATGCAGAAGAACTCGTACAACATGTGACCGGTTATATTGATCTTCTACAACTTACCACCGTGGGAATGCATGATGGAGACCATATTTCAGCTTTGTTTGTTGATTTCGGGACCCCGTTCATCTGGTAAGGACATGGATGTCTTTCTTCAATCTGTTATAGATGAGTTGGACGAGTTGTGGGAGAAAGGGATCCTTACTATGATGCCCACACGAAGCAATAGTTTACTATGAAGGTTTGTTTGTCCATGACTAATGATTACCCCACTAGGTCATACACTTCAGGATGGTCGAGTCAAGGTTACTTAGCTTTCCCAGATTACATGGATTCTACTCCGTCATTGAGGGTGAAGAAAGGGGTGGTTTACTTTGAACATAGACGATGGTTACCTACCAGACATCGATTTAGAAAAGACAAGGTTTCGTACCCGGCTGCCGATCATAAGGGCCCACCGAGGAAACATACTCCTGTTGATATTCAGACATAGTTAGATGGGCTGCCCATTGTGTTTCCCGGTAAACACAAGGATTTTGGGGTCAAGATCGTGAAGCAAACTGTTCCTCGTCGATTCAATTGGAAAAAAAAGAGTATTTTTATCGTTTACCTTATTATTTGTTGAAACATAACATTGACGTTATGCATTGCGAGAAGAATGTGTGTGATAGTTTGCTTGGTACAAAATATAGGTCTTGATGGGAAAATAAACAATGATAACGTGAAAGAGAGAATGGATCTTAAGGATATGAACACCAGGAAAGATTTGTGGTTGACATCGAGAGGAGGCTAGGCGATATTGAAGCGATCAAAGTATACTTTGTCAACGGAAAAGCGAAAAATATTTCTTGACTGGTTGAAGGCACATAAATTTCCCGACGGTTTCGCATCTAGTTTGAGAAATAATGTTTAAAGTGATATGGCAAGATTATAGGAATGAAATCTCAGATTGTCACGTGATGATGCAGTATCTTTTCGTGGCTAGTATCCCAGGGCTTATTAAAGATAAATCGATTAGTGATGCGGTTATTGGGTTAGCTAACGTGTTTAGAGTCGTTTGTAAGAAAAATCTCAGCATGAAAGAGTTAGAATCGGGTAAGGCGGGAGTGGTTGAAATTATGTGTAGACTGGAAATGATTTTGCCTCCCGCGTTTTCCGATATAATGATCCACCTGGTTATACACTTATACGACGAGGCTTTTTAGGGGGACCGGTCCAGATGCGTTGGATGTACCCGTTTGAGCGGTATTTAAATAAGTTAAAGGAATACATACGAAACCCGGCTAGGGCGGAGGGTTCAGTCGCCGAGGGATACGCCGTAGAGGAGACTTTTACTTTCATATCGCGTTATCTTCAAGAAGAAAAAACAAAGTTCAACGAACCGGGTAGATATGCCGAGATTGTAGCTCAACCGAAAGATTTCCATATTTAATAGCCAGTGTACTCCACTAAGTAAAAAAGAGTTTGGTGTTTTGCAATACGTAGAGAAGGAGAAAATCAACTGGTACATCCTACTTTATTGCGACGAAATCTAGCATTTAATGATGTAAGTTGATCATTTTATTTATTAATTTTTGCATTCATTAAAGAAAAATATTGACTTTAGTCTTCAAATGTGCAGAGAAAACAAAGCCACGCTATCGGGCCCTGTAGCCAATAAAGCGAGGAAACACCGACAAAATTTTCGATATTGGTTTATGCATAAGGTATATATTCATTCAAATACTAAATTAAGATTCATTGTTAGACAATACTGTTATAATTTTTCATGTTTGTAGGTTTATGAAATGGAAAAAGTTGGTGATGCATTTGCTACCCGTGAGATGATTTCATTAGCTAGTAAGTCTCATGGTGCGGTTTATAAATACGATTCATGTGTTGTGAACGGTGTCAAATGGTTTACTCGTGAAAAAGGTGAAAAAAGAGTAACTCAGGATTACGAGGTATGCACCACCTATGATGAGAAACCGTATTATGGTAAATTAGTCAAGATTGTAGAGGTAACCTTTGATAGTGGTTGTTCTGTTATGTTATTCTAGTGTAATTGTTATAACACGAGCACTGCGAGGACAGAGAATGGGGTAACCTTTATTAACACGTCTAGTTTTATTTGGAGAGATGAACCATACAGCTTAGCGACACAAGCAAAAAAAGTGTTTTACATTGATTAGATTAATTCAAGGAAAACACAAAAAAGGTGGAAAGCTGTTTAGGAAATCAATGATCGGCATGGATGGAGTCCCAAGTATGGGGTGCGGAATCACTACCTACTGAAAACGAGAGTATCACGATCCCTTTGGTTAACTCGGAGACGGATTACTCACAGCTACACTTGACAACTGGCGAGGAGATCCAGTTTGACCCTTCTCTATTGCATATAGATTTAGATATTGATGAAAAGGATGAGTATTTGGACGACACGATTGACGAGTATGCCGATGATGAAATAGAGGAACCAATCTACGTTGATAGTGATGAGGAAGTTGTGGACACGAGTGGTTATGAAACGGATTAGAGTGTTTAATTATATCTTTATTGTTTAGTGTAGTCAATTTCATGTTTGTTTATTTTTTTTTTGAAATTTGGTATTTAAGTTTGATGATTTGTTATGATTACGTGTTTTGGTTGTTTGGAATTGATTATCTTACTATTATTGATTGTTTAACAAGTGTTTAGAAATAAAAACGGTTCATTACAAATAAATAAAAAAGAAAATGTATTATTAGCGACTACATATTAGTCGCTACAGACTAAGAACTAGTCGCTAACGAGTGGAAGGTCATTCTCGACTAGTTCATACGCATGAACTAGTCGCGAATGATGTAGATCATTCGTGACTAGTTCATACGTATGAACTACTACTGAAGGCTATAAGGCTTTTCGCGACTACACATGTAGTCGCTAAGAGTGGATTTAATATTCATTAAATTAATGGCGGTCCATTTTCCCGCCCACACGCGTTATGATCTAGCGTTTCGCGACTACTTAGTCGTCGCGAATAACACATGTGGCGGTCAAATTACAGACACGTGGAAGTCAACCTCATCATTCGCGACCAACTTCCCTATCTTTCGTGACTACTTTTTCTAGTTGCGAAAAAAGTTGTCCTATATGTACTTCTGCCGAGCCATTTCTCTCACACTTTCCATATACTCCATATAAAGAATACGCACCTCTCTCTCGATTTGTTCCATTTCAAGCAAGGATTGAAGCTAGTAACACCTCCCAATGGATATCAAAGGTAATATAATCATCTTTTTAACCTTAATTTCCATTTATTTCTTATGATTTCATAACATTTTCTTCTCCATTTTTTCACTAACCTATTTTTTTTTGCTTTGTGTTTAACTCCGAATCATATAGGCATAGATTCTACATCAAAGGAGTTGCTAATTCATCATTAAAGGTTATTTTTTCAACACCTAATTGTGTTAAAATTCTCAAGGATTTTTTTTTTCTATTTTTTTGTCTTTTGATTTTTGGATGTTTATGTTAATTTTGATTATTAAGTAGTGTTTTAGGATGCTTTGTATGTTAGTTTTAACACATTTTGATAGCTAAAATGGAAAACAATTAATTTCAAAAAAAATTCATTGATTTTTTATCCTATTTTCTTTGTGTTGATATGGAAATCCGAGAATTTGGTGGTCTATTTGGATGTGATTTAAGTTAGGCTTAACACTTAATATTGCTAGATTAGAAAAAAATTAATTGAATAAATTATTTGCAATAAAAAATTAGATGTAATAAAAATATATGTGGCCTAAAATGTTTTCTATAAAAATATAGGGACCATTTTGTAATAAAATTGGCCTTAATGTTATGGAAAAAAACAAGGACCATTTTGCAATTTTTTAAAAAAATATAGGAAAATATATTGGCCTAAAAAGATTTTAAACAAAATATAAGGACCATTTTGCAATTAAAATAGAAATATAATTTGGCATAAAATGTTATTTAAAAAGACAAGGACCAATTTGCAATTTAAAAAAATATATAGAAAATAAAATAGGCCTAAAATGTTTTTAAATACAAGAACCAATTTGCAATCTAAAAAAAGTTATAGAAAATAAAATAGGCCTAAAATGTTTTAAAAAAAATACAAGGAACATTTTACAATTAAAAATAATAATTATATATTTCTATTATTTATAATATGACTAATATTATTATTTTTTGTGTAATGCAGATTGTAAGTGGATTGAATGTGTTATTATATTTTTTTAATTTTTTTTAATTTGGTATTTTAATATTTATTTTGTATTTAATTTGGTGATATAATAATTTTTATGTATTTAATTTTATATTTATGTTTGATTTGGTGACGTAATAATTTTTAGTTTTTCGTTTTATTTTTATTTATGTCTTTTAAATATATTTATTTATCATTTGGGAGTGCAAAATAGATGACCGATATGGTAGCTAAAAGGCACAGAGGGGATGGTGGGGGACGCGACCCAAACCAAAATCCAAATAGAGACCTTACCAATTGTAACAACCAACCGGGTATATAAAAGATTTTTTTCCAAAAGTATTTTTATATAAAATATACATTAATTAAATCTAATTTAAAACATAACCAATTAAGCGCAAAAAGAGGGGGACTCGTCACTGAAATCTGCCTTTCGGGCAATAAAGGCGGTTGGGTATCCTTTGCCGGTGGACTTCTGCGTACTAGATGACACATGGAATCCCTCGGGTAAATACGGGAAACACGTAAGCCAAGTGGTCGGGCTAACTGTTCGGGTGGGGATACCACCGTGCTACAAAGCGTGGGAAAATGTTCCTCAAACGACAAAAAAACAGTTATTAAGCGATTATCAGTAATTTTTAAACTAATCTCCATATTAATACATATATAGGAAAACTTATTAATTTTATTTAACTTTACTTAATAATTTGGATATAGGAATTTTTGATATTGCTAATTGGAGGAAAAGGTCCGGTTGGGCAGATATTGCCAGGAATTTAGACGATACCATGCGTGTCAGGTACAAAGACTACAAACATACTACGAAGAGGGACTATTACTTGCAGGGAAAGAAACCGAGTGACTTATCTGATGAGATTTGGGGGAGGTGCTGTAAATTGTGGGGTTCAAAAGAAGCAAATGTATATTTATTTCTTTAATTATTTTATTATTTAGATTATATATAATGTTATTAATATTTGCATTTTAAATTTTTCCAGCACCATGCTAAAATGAATAAAGAAAATCGAAAGAAGCAAAAGAATAAAAGTGGGGCAGGGTCTCGAAAATATTCCCAAATTCGGGATATTCTTTACGAGATAGTTAGTTTTTTTATATAGGTGTTTAGATTATTTAGAATACTAATTAAATTTTTTGAATAAAATAGGGTGTTCTAAAGGCGACCCCGGATGGGACTTTGACAGTGAGGGATGAGGCTACGCAACAAACAAGTTCCCATTCCACAAATGGGTGCGATTTTCAAGGTTGTCGGGAAAAGCAAAAAGACAAAGTAGTGGAGGTCGGATGGTTTTAAGAACGCGGATGTAAGTTTTATTTTAAAAATGAATTTTTAATTATAATTTTATTAATTATTTGACTTGAATATTAAAAAAAATCATGTCTTTAATTAAACAGAAAGTGTTAAAGGAGAAGATGAAAGAGAAAGTGACCCAGAGTCAATTTGAGTCAACTAAAAATCGTGACTTGTCGCTTAAGAAGCAAGTTGAGTCAGTGATGGATACTTTTAAGGAGGTTATGGGCTCGCCATAGAGGAGTTAGACACCGGGTATTGGCCGATCGAGAAAGAGGAAGCGTGTCTCGGGTCCTTCGACTACCCCGGCCCAAGACGAGCAGATGGCGGATATGATGGAGGCAATAAATGAGATTCGATTAGCCCAGGGACTTCCACTATATACACGCCTGATACACCCACTACTACCACTGCTCCTCCGGTTTTCTCTCAGGCTGTTGTGACTAATGTGATGGGATGGATTAACGAGATGAGGGTACAACAGGGTTTGTCCCCTTACCAGTCTATGCCAGAATACTCTACTCCTCCAGCAGGTAGTGTATCCGAGAGTCGAGGTGATGAAGAGGATGATGAAGATGATGATGAGCCTGGTGGAGAACAGGTGACCCGTTTATATAGCCAGTAGGTTGGGCTATGTTGGTTATTTTGATATTTATTTTGGTTGTTAATTTTATTATGTAATTGTACTTTGACTTTGGGTCGACTTTCATTTTGACTTTTTGGTTGACTTTATTTTGAAACAATGCATTAATATATTATTGGTATTTTAATTAATTATTTGTTTTTAATTCGTATTTTTAATTATTAATTGTATTTTTTAAAATATGTTATTAGAATTATATTTAATTTCAATAATTAATAAAAAATTCAATTAAATATAATTCAGAAACATATATTTTTTTTTAAAAGGTCATTAGCGACTACATGTAGTCTAGAAAAACAATAACATGTAGTCGCTACTTCGCAACCTCTAGCGACGAAAGAAGTAGTCGAGAATACCTCATTAATTCACGACTACATAAGTAGTCGTAAATTAAAAAATTAGTAGTCGTAAATTTTGACATATAACGACTACAAAGTAGTCGTATTTTTAGTAGTTAGCGACAACCGAAGTAGTTGGCAATGGTTTACGTTATTTACGACGTCACTGGTAGTCGTTAATGACGCTCGACCAATTACGACTACGTTTTGTCTTTTGTCGTTAGATGTAACCTCTCATGACGACTTTTTAGCGACTAAGTTCTTAGGAATACTTGTAGTCGGGAAAGCCCAAATTTGGCTTCCGCGACTAATTTTTCCTTCTTTTGCGACTACAAATGTAGTCGCGGAAAGAAGGACGCAGTGTAGTGAGTGATTGAGGGTATAAAAGAGAATCCTTTTGAGATGGTTGTTAGTAAGAAAACAAAAAAACGCGAGGCAAGTTATAAGAAACCCACGCTTGCTAGACGAGAGTACGCATGGAAATAGAAACAATATTGGAAGGCAAGAAGTGCAAAACTTAAATGCACAAATAAGGGAAAACCTACCGAGTGTTCTAAATGATTATTACAACTTGTAATAAGGGGTTTCGGCTTAACCCATAAGAGGCGAGGAATAGTTGATCTTATAAGACGTAATATCATTGATATTATTGGTATTTTGGAGACAAAAAGTAACATGGTTAGAGTGGATCATTTTATGAATAGTATGCTTGAGGATGGAAGAGTGTAAATAACTTTGATCTTATTGAACATGGGAGAATTTTTGTTGTTTGGGATCCGGATAAAGTTCAAGTGGAGGTTATAAAGAGAACATCACAAGTCACTCATTGCAAAATTTTGTGTAAGGTAACTTCTTTGAGCCTCTACACCTCTTTTGTATATGGCTTGAATGATAAAGATTTGCGTAGAAGTTTGTGGAAAAACCTTTTAGATTTTTCAACTACTTTTGATGATTCTTGGCTTATTTTGGATGATTTTAATAATATTTTAGCTTCGAATGAAAGAATTAGAGGGATAAATGTTACGGTTGGTGATTTGAGGAATTCGCAGACTGTTGCAATTGTTTGGGTCTTGAGGATATTCAATATTACCGGACAATTATTTACTTGAGATAATAATCATGTCTTAAGAAAGATAGATCGGGCTTTGGGTAATCAGAAATTAGATGAATCCGATCACTATATGCAAGCAGAGTTTTTACCTGAATCGAGTGTGTCTGATCATTCAACGTATCTGGTAAATATTTTCTTAAGAAATGTTAATAGAGTAGTTCCGCTCTGGGTTTTTAATATATGGCTGGAGCATGATCATTATAATATAACGGTGGAAAATGGATGGAATAGGACTGTTGTTTCAGGTACTAAACAATACATTCTTTGCCAAAAACTCTTGGCTTTGAAATTTGATTTGCAGAAGCTTAATAAAGAACACTTTTCTCATATTTCCGCAAGAGCCAAGAAAGCTAAGGAGGGTCTTGAAAAGGCCGAGGTAACTTTCCAACTAAACTTAACTAATGATTATAGCTTTGATGTGTTAATAGGGATTCGAAATAAGGCGAGACTTCTTGAAAAAGCCGAGATTAGTTTTCTTCAACAAAAATCTAAGCTTGGTTATACTCTTAAAACTGATAGATGCTCGAAATTGTTTCATGGGTTAATTAAAAGTAAACAAATGAGTTATTTATTCTTAATATTATTTGTGATAGTGGGGAGTTATCTAATTCAAGTACCCAAGTGTATGAAGAATTTATTAATCGTTTTCAAGCTTTATTGGGAAAAAATGATACAATATCACATATTGAATCTGATGTTTTTAATTGTGGGAGTGTACTTGCTCAAGAGAAAGGTGTTGAGTTGTGTAGAGATATACCGATAGTGAGATAGAGGAGGCTAATTTTAGAATTGCAAATGATAAAGCACCCGGACCCGATGGATTTTTGGTTATTTTCTTTTAGCGTATGTGGGATTTAATTGGAGAAGATGTTTTATTAGCGGTACGTGAATTCTTCACTTACGGATTTTTACTTCGTCAATTAAATACTACGATAATCGCTTTAATTCCCAAGATTGATGATTCGACGCGTGTAGATCACTTTCAAACTATTTCTTGATGTAACGTGGTTTATAAGGCGATCACTATGATCATGGCAGATCGGCTTTAACCGATGCTTAATAATTTAATAGATATATCTCAAAATGCTTTTATGGACGAAAGATCTATGATTGAGAATATACGCCTAATGCAAGAGCTTTTAAGGGGGTATAATAATAATAGTAGCTCCTCGAGATGCACTATACAGATCGATTTTCAAAAGGCGTATGATTCGATCTCTTGAGATTTCCTTCGTGAGGTACTGAAGTGATAAACTTTCTGGAAATATTTGTGAATTGGATTATGGCTTGTGTTTCATCTCCTTACTATTCGGTGGCTCTAAATGGAGAAATTCATGAATTCTTCAAAGGAGAAAAAAGATTATGACAAGATGACCCTATTTCCCCCAATCTTTTTATCCTTTGTCTTGAATATATCTCTAGAATTCTAAAGAAAAATACGAGTATCGATTTCAAATACCATCATAAATGTGAGAAGCAAAAGACCACACATTTATCCTTTGCAGATGATTTAATGCTACTTTCAAAAGGAGATAAAAATTCGATAAAAAATATTATGGATAGATTAAATACCTTTGGGGATTGTTCAGAACTTTGATTAAATGTTGAAAAGTCTAATATTTATTATATTGGGGTATCAAATGATGATATTGAAAATGGTTTGACACCTACACTCTTGGAAATAAGTGTCATGCCTTTTCGTTATCTTGGGGTCCCGCTTGGCTCTTCTGTTTTGCTCTCAAGAGATTATAAACCTCTTTTTGAAAAGTTGGAAGGTAATATGTGAGGTTTTGGAGAGTTTCTTCTCTTTCTTTTGCAGGGAGATTGGAACTAATTAGATCGGTTCTCCAAGGGTTTATTTTTTTTGGTTTAGTATATTTCCTATTCCGATTAGTGTTAGAGATCGTGTGATTAACATTTTCCAGAATTTTTATTGGGAGTATAAACCTCCTCAAGTTAGTTGGTGCAAGATTTGTGTACCAAAAGATGAAGGTGGACGTGGGTTAAAAAATTTAGAAGCATGGAACAAAGCATTAGTTCAAAAAATGCTTTGGAAAATTGTGGAAAAAAAATGATTTATTTTGGATTAAATGGATACATGAAGAATATTTTCAAACTTGTGGATTTTGGGAATGGAAACCGCGAAAAGGTGATTCTCCTTTATTGAAAAATGTTTGGGAGTTAAAGGATATTATGGGTCCTTAGGAGTGGAAGGCCGGGAGAATATTTTGTCTTTGTGGGCTTTCTCTGGAAATGCGAGTCGCATTACACATGGGATATCAAGTAATGAATTTTATTTTGTACATAAAAGCCCTTATGATTTATTTCGTCGAAAATATTTTGTTAAACCTTGGGCGAATATTATTTGGGACTCACGTGTGTTTCCTAAACATGCAATTATTGTGTGGACGGCTTTGAGGGAGAGATTTAAAACTAAGGATCACATTACTTATTTGGAGTTGGATCCTCTTTGTAATTTATGTGGGGAAGATTTTGAGTCAAATAAGACCTCTTTTTCGATTGTGCTTATTCGAAGGCTAGTTGGGTTGAGATAAAGTCTTGGCAAAAATTGGAGGAGAAAAGCATGGAGGATTAGTTTAGCAACTACCGTGTATTGTATTTGGAAAGCGAGAAATTACCAAGTTATGAAAGGCGAGTCTTCATCTAGAGAAATGGTTATCAAGGAAATTAAGTAGTGTATTTTTTCATTTTATTTTCCTTGTTCCCTCATTATTCGTTTATGGATAATAATGGACGATTAACTTGTATTAGTATTAGTATAAGGTACCCGTTTTTTGTTTTTTAGTTGCTATCTTTAACATTTAGACTTACGTAGCTAACTCTCTTTTTTTTTTTTTTTTTTTTTTTTGCTCGGCAAGTAGAGACTTTATATTAATCAAACTTTCAAGTTACATGGGTTTACTTAAAAACCTATTACATTTCACACTTGGGCCAGTCCACTTGGACCCCCTACTACTTTGACCTTTAAGACATCCTATTACAAATACTTGGGCCAGCCCACTTGGACTCCCTAACATTCAGACAACTAACGACAAAATCGAACTAAGTAAAACAAGTACAACTTAGACAAGTACATTTCATCAAATCTAACAATTCCACCGAACCCTAATCGTTTCGATTTTCCTCTTCTCTTCAACCTTCTTGAATCTGCAAAGCACCTCTTTGAATGCCAAAGAGATACCCTCGACAATCTTTTCTTCCGATTTACAAATATTATTGAAGACTCTTTCATTTCTTTCGATCCATATATTATAGGTAGCAATCGAAAGGAGTATTCTCAATACCTCTTGGTTCATTGATTTGCCGCTCTGAAAATCAGTGAACCATTTCATAAGATTCTCCCAATCTGAGATCTTAGTAGATACCTTATGAATGTTCAAGCATCTAAACCATATTCTCTTTGTAAACACACAGTCCCAGAAAAGGTGATTTCTGTCCTCGCTCATCAGTTTGCAGAACTCACACAAAGAATTTGATACTACACCCCAAGATGCTAACCGATATTTAGTCGGTAATCTATCCAGCTGGATCAGCCACAGTATAAACTTGTATTTTGGAAGGCTTTTGGAGCTCCAGATGATTCCAGACCATTCATTGAGCGGTTTCTTTGGTCTCAAATGTTCATAGGTCTCCTTAAAGGAAAAGGTACCTTTTTTACTGCAGTTCCATATAACTTCGTCCTTTTTATTAGGATTGATTATTATATTTTCTGTAATTTTTTCCATGAATTTGAATTTTGCAGGCCATCTCCATCTCGTTACATTGATGAATTTACTCAATTTACAATCCATATAATAGCCTGAGACCAAGCTACTGCTCTGAATATCTTGGAGACATCTGTTCTGAGGAATCCAAAAGTCACCCCAAAGAGAGATGTTTTTACCATTCCCAATCTGGTATGAAATTAATTTACTCGCAATATGCCTTAATTTGAGTATTTTCCTCCACCCCCAAGAGGTATCTTGAGGGATTTGGATTAACCAGAAGGATTTGCCCTTCAATAAGTTGACTTGGACCCAATTAGACCATAAAGTTTTTCTTGGGAAACAGCAATTCCATAATAATTTTAAAATAGCTGTTTGATTTTGAATAAATAAGTCCCTTATGCCTAGACCACCTTCCTGAACAGGATAGCAAATAGCTTCCCATGAGACCTTGGCCCCACCTTTAAATTCACTTGAGCCTTTCCATAGAAAGGCCATGATTTTCTGTTGAAGTTCTTTAATAATCCTCTTAGGTATGGCAAATATATTAAACCAGTAGCTAGATAGATTATTAAGAACTGACTTGATTAATTGAAGTCTTCCAGCATAAGATAAATGTTTAGCACTCCAATGATCTATTTTTTTAACCATTTTCTCAATTAATGGTTTACAGTCTTCAACACTTAATCTACCAGTAATTAATGGAACTCCTAAGTACCTCATAGGCAAATGGCCCTCAGGAATTTTAAGAATGTCCCATATACTTTGTTTAATGTCTTCAGAACAACCTCCATAGAAGATATTACTTTTGCTATAGCTAATTTGAAGACCAGATAATCTGTAGAATAAGTCTAAACCTTGCTTAATAAGTATAGCAGTTTGAATAGAAGGTTTAAAAAACACCATAAGATCATCAGCAAACATTAGGTTATTTAACTGAAGCTCTTTACATTTAGGGTGCCAGCTGAAACTTTTTTTACTCCCTATCTTGACAAAGATCTGAGACAAAATTTCCATACACAGGACAAATAGATAGGGGGAGAGAGGGTCCCCCTGTCTTAAGCCCCTTTCTCCCTTAATGAAGCCTTTAGGAGAGCCATTGATTAACAGGCTATAAGAGGTTGTTGTTAGACACATTTTTATCCAATCTATAAATTTTCCAGGATAACCAAAAGTCTCAAGCACTTTAATAACAAACTCCCAATCAAGCGAGTCATAGGCTTTCATTAAATCAAGTTTTAATGCGCACCTTTTAGAGATTTGAGCTCTATTATAGCCTCTCACAAGTTCTTGAGCGATAAGGATATTTTCACCAATGTGCCTATGTTGAACAAATGCAGATTGGTTATTTGAAATTAAATCCTGTAATGTACTCTTGAGCCTATTCACAATCAGTTTGGCTATGATTTTATATATAATGTTACAGCATGATATGGGTCTGTAACTTTTAACTGAGGTTGGATTCTGACACTTAGGTATTAATGTGATAATAGCCGAATTAACCTCTTTTAAGAGCTGACAATCCTGTAGGGCACTTTTAATAGCTGCACACAGGTCAGGACCAATTATATCCCACATTTTTTTGAAAAATCCAGCTGTATAACCATCAGGCCCAGGGCTCTTGGAGTTATCCATTGAGAACAGGGCCTCCTTGATCTCTTTGTCAGTTACAGGTGAAATTAATTCATTAGCTTGATTCTCTGAAATCCTTTTAGAGTTAATTCTATTAAGAAGACTAATATTATAATCCTCTCTATTATTTCTTTTCTTGCCCAGGAGACCAGAGTAATAGTTCACAAATTCAAGTGAAATATCAGTTTCATCAGCACTGATAGTGCCATTTTCCAAGGTAATAGTACTTATTGTATTTTGAGCTTTTCTTCCATTAACCCACTTCATGAAATAGGCTGTATTTAAATCCCCTTCATCAACCCAAATAGCTCTAGATTTTTGTCTTATAATAGACTCCTCTTTTACATTTTCATCATGTAACTCTGATATAAGTTGGTTTTCTTCTCGCAAAACCTCTTCACTATTATCACCTTGAAGCCTAATATTTTGAATCTCAGATAGCCTGTTTTGAATGTGACTAATTTTGTTTGAACCATTTTTAAAATGTAGGTTATTAAACTCTTTGAGTTTACCTTTAAGAATCTTAAGCTTCTTGGTCAGGCTGTACATAGGAGAGCCATAAACAGTGGTTTTCCATGTTTCAACCACCAATGGAGTGAAAAGATCATGTTCCATCCATATGTTGTAGAATCTGAATGGAGAGGGGCCCCTTTTTCTAGTGGGAATTATCTCCAGGTGTTGACTGCAATGATCAGAAACCCCTGGAGGTTTGAGTATTAAAGAGGTTTGATTGAATTTATTGAGCCAGGCTGAATTGACATATGTTTTATCAATTCTACTTGCTCTCATTTCAACACCAGCTGCTTTATTAGTCCATGTGAATTTGGGTCCATTATAAATAAGGTCAGTGAGTTCCAAATCCTCAATACATTTAATCATATCATGTGAGCTTTCAGTTAAACTGTCACAATTTAATCTCTCTTCAATATTAGTGATTTCATTGAAATCACCTTGAATAACCCAAGCTTCATTGTTAACTGTACTCTCCCATCCCCTCAATGTATGCCAAAGAGTGAGTCTCAGTTTAACATCATTCATGGCATACACTGGGGAATAGTAAAATTCTGCTTTTGACTCAATATGTTTGATCTTGAATAATATTGCTTGATCAGTCATACTGATAACAGTGATATCCACCAATTTAGGGTTCCAACAGGTCCAGATACGCCCATGTTCATGTTTAGAATAATTAGTAACTACTTGCCATTTATTAAACTTAGATTTAATAATCCTATCAGACTTGTGAGACTTGATTTTAGTTTCCAAAAAGCTGAAAACCCAAGTTTCTTTATTAACCACTTGCTTCAGGCAATTATCTTGCTTGAGCTTTTTATTCATACCCCTCACATTCCATGTGATAATCATTAATTGGATGGGGGGTCAGGAGGCTCTTCAGCCACCACTTCTGCATCTTCACTTAACAAATTTGTTACCACTTCATCAAGGTTTATATTATTCAGTATATCAAAACTGTTTTTAGTGATGGGGTTATCTTCATTATTATTGGTTGGTGACTTGCCTCTCTTAGAAGCAACAGTTACCCATTGAGCACCTTGAGTTTCACCTTGAGTTTCAGGTTTGTTATTGTTAATAACTTTCTCAGGTTCTTTTGTCACTTTGGGCACCCAAACCTCTTTAGTGTTTCTACAGGTATTCTCAGTGTGACCTAATTTTTTACATTTTTGACAGAGTACAGGCTTCCAAGAGTATTCAACCTCTACTGTGTCAATGGTCCCCTTACCCATATCGAGATCAAAATCCTCAATCAGCTCCTTATTAAGATCCATCTCCACACAGACTCTGGCATAGCTTAATCTAGTCTGTTCTTTAGTGATTTCATCCATTTGGATGGGTCTCCCTAAGGCACTTGCAACAACACTTAATCCTTCTTTTGTCCACAATTCACCAGGTACCTTTCTAAGTTTAACCCATACTGGTACTTTATCCAGTTTGAATTTCTCAAAATGAGTGTTGGGGGCCCACTTTCTGAGTAGTAGAGGCCTGTTATTCACATGCCAAAGCTCTCCTAGAACTTTGGAGCAGGCTTCCTCAGTTTCAAACTTAAACATGTATAACCCTTGTTCAGATGTACATATTTTTATCTTACCAAAGTCTTTCCACTGATTAAGAACCATGTTTCTTACCATATGAAATGGTTGAGGCCTTTCTAAGAATTGTCCCACCACGCAATTGGCCCAATTTTTGCACCCTTTTTCAATAATCTGAGGATTAGGTGTAACCCTAATTCTGCCATTGATTACTTGAGGTGCACTATAGTCCAACTTCACTTCTTCTCTAACTTTACCATCAAACATAGAACTCCAAGCTTTTGCTGGCGAGACCCACTCGGGATTTGCCCTAAGCTCTGGATCTCTAGCTGGGCTTAACAAACTAGTGGGGGAATGATGAGATTTTTCTGACCCCTCTCCTATCTCGTGAACACTTGGTAATTGAGGTCCAGATTTCCCACCTGGAGTAGGTAGAGGAGGGAAATTGGCCTCGCTTTGAGTTTTGCCTACAGATCTGTTACTTGAGGGTGTTTGAACCATAGTAGGAGTATTCACCACCCTAGTTTGAGATGAAGTAGGCGTAACATTCCTCGGAGATTGGTAAGTGTTTGAGTTTTTGCCTAACCCAGATCTAGTATTGATTACTTGTTGTTTTTGTTCAATAGCAGGTTTCGGTATAGGCAATTGGGTTTTTGCTTTCCCTCTTGCCATTGGATCTAACTATTCAGAAGGATATAGTTAGCGCTTTTAGTGGAGGAGAAAGAAAAGAGATATTGAAGAACTCGATGAACAAACAGGAAACAAAGAAGAATCTAAAGCAGAAATTGAAATTTTTTTGTGTTTTTTGCTTATTTTTAACCTAGAATTAACTGTAAAACGAAGTGTACACGTTAGCAAAAGCTAACGTGCACTAAATGTTGTAACAACCTTGAGAGCACTTTCTATCATGAGAGAGAAACTTTTTAATCTCTACCGTTCACAACACGTTATCGTAGCTAACTCTCTTATATAGTAGTGTACATTTATTTTTGATTAATACAACCGTTTACCTAAACCAAAAAGAGAAAAAAAAAAAAAAAATCGGTTTATGAATATCAATGCCAGTACGTGCGTAGATAAATTATTAATATGAACGTCACGTGCTTATAATGGAAATTGAGAAGTGTATAAATAGGTCAGCCCCAAGATTACATTCACCACCATTGCCAATACATTGCTTTCTTGTTAGTTAAACATGGAAAGTGTTCCACTTGGAGTGAGAAAAGGGTCATGGACACAAGAGGAAGATACTCTCCTAGGGGAGTGCATTGAAAAGTATGGTGTAGGCAGATGGCATCAAGTTCCTCTTAGAGCAGGTCGAACTTAATACTTTTTCTATTTGCATGCATGGATTCATATAGACTTTTGTATTCTATAATTTTATATATTTTAAGTTTTTTTTATGTATAAATATACTCAATATAATCTTAAAAAATTAGACACACTACAAGAAATAGTATCTTTAGCGGCAAAAAATTTAATACTAAAAATCTTAATTTTGCTGCTAATGGTCGTTATTTGTCGTCTCTAAAAGTTCGTCGCTAAAGATACCTTTAGTAGCAAATTATTTGTTTTTTTCTCTATTAACTTTATCTTTAGCAGCAAATATTGCCGCTAAAAATATAATTAGAGGCTATTTTGGTTTTTAAAAATATCATTAGAAGCCATTTTAGTTTTTGTCGCAAAATTTTCCGCTAATGCTACTATTTCTTGTAGTGGCAGGATCATTAGAATTCGAGTAGTACTATAATATTGTTCTTGTATTGCAGGCTTGAATAGGTGCAGAAAAAGTTGTCGCTTGAGATGGCTGAACTATCTTCAACCAAATATCAAGAGAGGAGACTTTGCTCCTGATGAAGATGATCTCATTATCAGGCTTCATAAGCTGTTAGGCAATAGGCAAGTTGTTAGCAATTTGCATGCTCCTTAGTCTTTTTACCTCTATAGCAAATTTAACTTGTTAGTATTTCTACCACATTAACCCTAGCTAAGGTATTTTCGAGTTTAAAATAAGTACTCCAGTATAATTCTTATCGTTAATCTTTCCTTTTTCTAATATGTTAAGTTCTTCTTTTTATCATGTTGTACTATGTTCATAACCTAGAATATTAAACATTGATACGAACTGCTAACAAGATAATTTTTTTTTAATATATCTCCTCTTTTATGCATCCTGATCACTGCACAGTAAATCCAATAACTAGAGCTACTATATATGGACCTTAAACAGTGAACTAATTTCAATGTCTTCTGCATATGTTTTGTCGCTTTTTTGTATAAATAGATGGTCCCTTATCGCTCGTAGAATTCCGGGAAGAACTGCGAATGACGTGAAAAACTATTGGAAGACGCATCTAGCGAGGAAAATTGCAACTACAGCAGATGAGAGCAAATATTGTGCCCCAGAAATCTCAGTTAGTAAAATTGTGAAGCCTAAACCGTTTTCCTTCTCAAAAAAATCATCTTTGTTGCGTCAGAATGCAACAAGACCAATTGAAATGTTTGAAAAGCCACCTTCATCATCAGCGCCATCACCGTCGTCTAATAATGATGTCATGCAATGGTGGGAGAGCTTGTATGCTAATGCTAATGAAATAGGCAATGGGAAAAGTTGGTCTTCATTAAGTGTCTTCGATGAAGAAGGTAATGTAAATGTTATGTTCGGAAGTAAAAACACTTGGAGTACTAATTGATGGTGATAACCTTTTATAATTAAGTTGTCTCCCATCGAAATGGAAAAGAAAAGCTTTTGACCAAAAATAAAGTGGAAAAGAAAAGCTGGAGTACTAGTTAATGATGATAACCTTGTATAATTTGACATCTACTATGAACTGATACAAGGGTCCCATTGTCTTTAATCGGGTCACGTACAATTGCTAGTTGTTAGTGCCATTTAATGCCATTTAAGTGTGTTTTAGCATATTTATCTATAATAAAAGGTATGTATTTTTGAAAAATAAAAGTAATAAAAGTTGTTTTGTATGATCAAAAAATGAATAAATTAATGGATAATTGATTTACAAGGTCTTAGAAAGAGATCATGCCATATAAAAAATATCAAACTATTTTCTACTTTAAATAGATCACTATTCAATTTTATGAATAACAAAATACTAGAATCCTTTTATATAAAACAAAAAGTAAGTGACCTTGGCCATCACCCAGTGGTGTACTAAAAAAATTTGCTAAGTACTTTGAAAAAAAACATATAAAATATCGGAAAAAAACACGGAGTATTAGAAAATATACTGAGTACCTGGAGAAAATAATATCTAAGAAATTTCGCTGAGTATCGTTAAAAAGAAAACACTGTGTATAGAAATATCTTTTCGGCTACTCAATAAAAAACATTAAGTACTCAGAGCAAAACAGTAATTACTTGGAGAATACTGAGTACTCAATCGAAAACGCTAAGTATTATAAAAAATTGTTTTTCTGATTTCATAACTAATACAAAAAAAATACTACATTCATACTTTACACGCTTAAGAAAATTACAAAATCAAATCTTCTCCTTCACATTTAATAAAAAAAAAAGCATGCCATCTTCCTGAGCTTCGCAAATCTTCTCCATTCTATATCTCATAGCACGAACATATGTTCGCAGCCATCTTCCTAAGTTTTGCAAGACCTCAAACACTACTAGTTGACTTGGAAAAGATTACCCTAGGCAAATTCTTGGTGTAATAATTCTAACCCTGTTGACTATCTAGCTAGACAAGACCTCTCAGATTACTATCGTGTACTAGATGCCTATACGTTATGTATGTAATTAAACCCCCCCATCCGGGTGATAGCTTAACTACAAGAGCTACCCACTACTTAGCTACTGTATGGATAATATTAATACAAACATATAGTCAATGTAATATAATAATACCAATCTCAATTAAACATTAATCCCAAATGCAATAAAACATTAAAATAGTTAAACATAAGTTCTTACATAAAGCAAACCTCAAGTAATGAGGGTTATTCAAAAAACTAATATACACTAATGCAAAAATCGTAATTAGAATACAAAATAGGATAAAGTTACTATTTGGATTGATAGAAAACAGAGCCCGGATGATGAAGATCCGTGGAGTTTGGTGTAGAAACCCTCTTCTTCTCCCGTTGGCTCCACATTTTGTGCTCTTCTCCAAGGACTAAAGGTTGAATGGCGTTCTTCTCTAAGGTTTTAGATTGAATAAGGGGCTGCTAATAGGCTTATATAAGAGTTGAAAAACGTTTAAGGGTTCCCATGGGCTCACAATTAGGTTAAACTAGCCCAAACCTGTTTTTACTTAACAAATTTCTGGTTCGAGCCATGACAGTGGTTATTGGCATAACTTCTTAATCTCACGTGTCCCTGACTTCAATATCTTTCTAAATAAAAAGGAACTAAGTCTAAAACTCTAATCAATTAATCATGGTGACTGAAACAATATGACGCCAAGAATTCTTCAATAAACGCCTTAACTTCCCAAAGTGACACTAGGCTCAATTTCCGCCTTGGCTTGCGGTTTATCTTGACCTTTTTTACTTCTTCTCTTCATCTTTGCATATTTATTAACCATGTACCTAAAATCTACACATTTAATACACAATTAAGGCAAAAAATCTCTATAAATAACTATATGTCTAAAACAAGAGGAAAAAGTACAATATAGAAATAATTAGGGAAAAATCTCTCACTTATGCCCAATAGATCCAAAAATAATGTCTCGGAAGTGAATTAATCCATCACAAAAAGAAAGACGTCAAGACACCCAACTCAAAGTTTTGTTATTCAAACAAAATAAAAAGAAAAATAGAAGGGTCTAATTCCAATCAATCGAAAAAAGATAGAAATATAAAGATACTGAGTGAAACTAAAGTAATAACCTTGAAAAGTCTCATAGAGAAATATTCACAAACTAAATCAAATATACACACTTATCAAATAAACAATCAACACCATTTAAGTTCAAGATTAGATTAGCTTTATAATGCACGAAGGATAGGTTTTTCCCTTAGTCCGCTATGGTAGTTATATGGTGTTCCTTGATCCTTACATGGTTTTTAAGGTCCGTCTAACTATTCTCTATTAGTTCAATCGCTTCAAAATCACATAGTCAAGAATCATAGGGTCTTTAAGGTTGTAATGTAGGCTTAGGGAAGGTATGATCGAATATTTGGATGATGTAGAGTGAGTTTTTCGCTTTCTTCTCAATAGCCATCAACAAATTGTCCTAGAGCTTGAGTTACTCTCTAAGATGTTATAACTCAACCCAACTTTTGATGCACTTATTTGCATCCCCAATAACTCAACTAATGCCCTTTATGATTGATGTCTCCCATTTTGTAATATATAAATCCCCTTAGAAGACATCATTTTATGTTAAATTTGGACTTAGTTGATATATTTATAGTCGTGTTTTGCTATATTGCAGTTTCTTCCTTCGAATCTGAAATATTATTACTTTTAGAGCTTTTGTGGGTTAATTCTTTTGTTTAGTGTGAACTTCTTTGGTACATGGTTGCTAGGAGGCACCAAGATGACTAGAATAAGTGAAGTTTAAAGTCCAAGATCAAGAGAAAACGTTTAAGAAGCGGAAAACATCATTTTTGTGAAGGTGGAGGAGCGTTAAAAACTATAAAGTCGTCACTTCTAGCCCTTCCCAAGCCTAAATGGTGCATAATCTGACTTGGTTGTTCAAATAAAAAAGATAGCCCTCTGAGTTAGCAAAATTTAAAAAGTGGTTTTCGTGGATTTGGACTCACGATGTAAAAGTTACACATGTTTTACTGGAGTGGTGTATAATAGTGCGGGATTAATAAAATATATTTGGGCCCTTAATCACTTAAGAGTAATTCTGGATATCACCCCGAATCACATCACCCTTTTATTACCTCCTAGGTGGATTTTAAATGTATCAATCAAATGATTTATCTTTCATGATTTATCATTTTCTCTCTCTTTTATGATTGGTCCACATAAGGGACGATAAAAGGGTGATATTATTTGGGGTGATATCGATTATTAATCATCACTTAATTAGGCCAAAGTTATGCCTAATCAATTTTTACCTCTATATAAGGATTATTAGACCTCATTAATCAGTACGACTTTATTATTCTACTTATATTTAAAAGAGGGAAAAGACAACAACGCTTGGAGCAGGGAGCAAAAGAGAAGAAGATTGGTCTTCGACCAATATTCAACAAATTAGCACCAAATCATGTATTTGTTTATTTCTATTATTCCTGTAATTTTTATGTGCTAAATTTATTATACTTGAGAATCGTGATATGGGAAAACCCCCTATTTTTCTAATTTAATGTTTTTTGAATTTGGGATTATTTAATTTAAATTAAGACAAAGTATTTGGTATTAACTATATTCTTGTGCTTGTTTACTATCAATGACTTAGCTAATCAGGCATAGGTTTTAGAAATTAGGCTATTCGTTAGTGGCGACGATCATCAGGAAGGGGGTCTAATTACATAACTAGGATATAGACATGTAGTGTTCGTTATTGAGTCTGGCAGGCTTAACTAACCACATAGCCAATTGGATATAATCTTTAATATTTGAATGTATCTTATAGTCACCCTGACGGGTCAGTATACCGTAGGATAACTTCCTAAGTCTACCCTGACGGGATTTAGGAAGATATTAGAGTCCCGACTAATATTAAAATACCAACTTTACCCTTAAACGAATGCATTAGATTGTTAACTCTGGTGATTCCATAGGGAGACTCAAGTATATCTCCCATATCTACATAACATGTTAGTAGTTAATTTAGTGTCATGTTTAGTTTATCTTTAGATTTACTTTCTTGCGTCTAGCTTATAAACGCAAAAATCAAACAAATCTTTCCTTTACTTGTTTTAGCAATCAATTCTACTTTCTATATAAACACTTATCATAGCCTAGTAATCCTTGTGAGACGAATACCCGTATTTACTAGTCTATTACTCGGAACAACCCGTACACTTGCAGTTAGTTGCTTCCCTTCTTCCGTGTTGAATTATATCACTATCTAGGAGCGACCAAGTTTTTGGCACGCTTCCGGGGATTATAGAGTTAAGTTTTTGTATTTATTTCATCTAGTAGAATTAATTGTTTGTATTTTAAGCTTGGTTTTGATTTTTGTATCTTCTACAGATTTCTATTCAAAGGGTAAGGATCAAGAAATTTCATTAAAGATGTATGGAGGATCTGTTCTACTATAGTGAAGACTCTTCGGGATATCAATAATGGGGTAGTAACTTCTAACAACCACCTTATAAATACCCGCAAGAGAAAGAATGGAACAATCAATGAACCTGGCATGTCCAACAACCTCCACAATTAACTCTTTCCGAACTAAATAAAAATGTGGATGGACGTCAAGCTTACGAACTGAATAAGATGTAAGAGGTACTTTGCGGTTTGATAACGGAGTCTTGTAATACAGGTAAAAAATTTATAAGAAATTCAAGGAACTAGACTTTATCGACTACGAGAGGAACATGACTAGACCCTCCGTGAAATGGGGCTAGATTGGGGGTATCCCATAAATTTATCCACGCGTGATATAATCATGGATACTTTGTATGATCGCCTTGCACTACCAAAAGTCCACCAAAGCATAGATTGGAAGGAGTTTGTGGATTCTAGTAATAATAAATATGTGAATGGAGATGTTAGATCACCCGAGATAGAAACATGTATAGAGGAATGTTTTCTTGCTAAGAAATGGATTCGATCTAAACTTGTTGAAGATCAACGGGTGATTAACCCAACAAGAATAATCCTCATATACCACATGGAAGGGAACGAGTTTCGCCATGAGAGCAAGAAGGAAAAACAGAGATACTACCCACCCCCTTTCAAAGATTGATTAAATCAAACTTTAGGTGGGAAAGTTCAAAAGCTTCCATATCAAGGGAGAGGTGATTTTAAGCGGAGGAACACCGCGAGGGCCTCAATAAAATCTTCATGGAAGGTAACACATTAATAAACAAAAGTGTTTCTTGGGAGACAACCCATGTTTTAAAATGCTTTCTTAGTTAAATGTTACGTTCTAGTGTAAATTAGTAAGTTTATATTCGAGTTTTTGTGTATATTATAGTTAATGAGAAGGGTATATAGTGTTTTCAATGAGCAGGTAAGTCAAGGATTGAGTTTGGGGTGAAAGAAGTGCAAAAATTCGTGCTCACATGTCGAAAAAACAACAGCTTCTTTCGGTGCACCGCGGGTCTCCACTGATGACAGCATTGAGCAAACTTCGAGAGGTCATAACTTTACGATCAGGTATCGAATTTAACTTTTTATCGAGCCTAAACCGCGTATGTTTTGAGATTTATCAAATGGATAATTAAAATCGTGAATTGGTACAACGAAAACCTACTGATATTTTCCAACTTAGACACAAGTTAAAAGTGCGTCGACGAGAAAAGTCCATGCACGATTGGCTACCTTGTCAGAACACCGGCATGCCGCCCAAAACACTTGGGTTATACCAGTTCAATCCGTGAGAACGAAACCTGATTTATCGGAGTATTACTTGGACAACCGTACAGTTGCGGTATTGTGGTTCCTTTTATTTCAGTACTTAATTTTATAACACACCAGGACCCACCAATGGTCTGTAATTTTTATTCTATCTGGGATTGTACCCACCTGAGTGTTGACATATTGAAATTGGGTCTGTAGCCACTTGGGCTTGTACATGGATAAGAATCAGTAAAAAATGAACATTTAAATAACGGTATGGGTACGAACTAATGGGTGCGTACACATTTAATATAACAAATTATTATAGATGTGATAAAAAAGTTTATGGGTACGTACGCACTTAAAATCTATTGTCACTTAAAACCCGTTGTTGGGTACGGTATACATAACAAATCTGAAACCTAAATGAAAATAGACAAAATTAAATAAAACTAACTAAATTAAATAGAAAAGATATACAAATAAATTGGCCAAACAAAATTTGTAACTAAAAACTTTATAAAAAGATTTAAGTAGGCTTTTAAAATTAACATTTGGAATAGGAAGGTTTGTATTTGTAATTTCGTCATAAATATAGTAGTACTTCCATTGAACAGACAAAACATGAGGAAAATACTTTTAGCAGCCTACATTTTACCAACTGATGTCTCCCTAAATGTTCTAATTTTATGCCCTTGGGAGACATCATTTTTGGTGTTTATTTGATTATTTAGATAGACTTTTGGTGCTAATATGCAATAATTCAATTTTCCTCTCTAGATTTTAGTATTTTTGATTTATTAAGCTTTTGCGCGTAATATGGGTTGTTTTTAGTGAAAATCTTGTAGGTTTTGAATACTAGCTAGGAGAGGAATAAAAGATTAAAGTCCAAGATCGTGATATGGAGTCAAAGCTTGAAGATAAATCCCGAAAAGAATTATATTTTGAAGATGCCAATCTGGAAAACAGGCCAAATATTTCTGATTTCGAGGCACTTACGAGTTGATTTAGCCGCTGACCTTTGAAGAGATTATGTTCCTTATCGAGTTACGGAAATTTAGCAAGTGATTTGAGGTCAATCGGAGTTATAACGAATCGGCTAGAGCTGTTTTAGTGGAGGTGGTGCAGCAGTTACGGGATTTGGGCTTAATTAGTGGACTTGGGCTTTTCTAATTTTCACTTAATCCTTAAGTAAAAGCCCTAATACGATTTTATCATTATAAATAGGCTTTTAGACCTCATTATTCAGTACCTCTCAATTTATTCTTCAATTCAATTTATCCTTTGAAGAGAGTGTCCAGAGAAAAATCAGAAAGAAGGAAAAGAAGAAGCTTGGAGCTGGAGACTCTCCAATTCACAGCCAAACCAATTCCGAAATTAGGTTTCTCTGTATTTTATTCCTGTAAAACAATATGAGTCTTACTTCCTTTAATTTAGTTTTCTTTTCAATTAGTATGAACTAATTACACTTTAATACTTGGGAACGCATAATGGGTTAATCCCTACTTTGTTTTATTTCATATGATTGGATTTGGGATTTTATTAATTTAATTCAAATTGGGTCTTTTACATGTTTCTGTAATTTGCGATTGTTTACTGTTATTAACGTAGCTAATTAATAATGGGCGTTAGTATCTAGGCTATTCCACATAGTGGTGTGTGGATCATCTTGACAGGGGGTTTAGATACGAAATTAATTGCAGAATATAAGGTAGGAATTATTTGACTCTGACGAGCGTAATTAACCTTATGGCCTATTGGGTATTTTTAGCTTAATCATTCGAAGGTGGATCATAATCACCCTGACGGGGTTTGTGACACCCTAGAATAGCTTCGTAGTCCACCCTGACGGGGGTACGAAGATTTCCGAATCTCGACCTATGTTAATTGACCAATTTGTCCCTTAAACAACATATGGAATGAAATAGAGTTAGGAGAAATCCTTGCGTCTCTCAAGTACTGTCTCTCATATCTCGCGTCTGGTATAATTACTTGCATTTTTACATTAGTCTTTAATACTTTAGGATTAGTAAAACAAACCAAACATCATTAAACCATTTATCTACTTTCATAGTGCAATTATTCATTAACTGATAAGCATTAGAGTCAACCAGACCGTCCCTGAGAACGAATCTGTTTTATCAACTATATTACTTGGGACAACCGTACACTTGCGGTTGTGGTTCTCTTTTCCTTATTGCATATATTTTAGAACACACAAAGGACCACCACCAACTTTATAGATTAAGTCCAAACCAGAAAAAAAAAATTTGTAAGGCCAAATTCCAATTGTCTAGTTAGGTTTTTGACATTTTTACCCTTGTACAGCTGAACAAAAGTAATTCGTCTGTGGTATAGACCCATGTGTACGGACCCGTAGCGTGTTCCTTGCTTTTTCTGATTAACTTGGTACTGATTGTTAAGTTTTTTGGGTTTTTTTATATATGGGTTGTACCCACGAAGACACCTTTCACACATTTAAAAAAAGATAAACCGTTCTAGGTATAGACCCATGGTTTTACGTTTTTTATTAATTTATTACTTCCTTTTTGTTAAGTCTCTAGTCACTTGGTGGGTCCGGACCCATATCAAAAAAAACCTTTGTGGGTATGGCCCTAAATCGAAAATGTATCAGCGGGCTGTACTAAACATCAATAATGGGGCTATAATAAACATTAACTAGGCCTAGCCCAAGAACAATTTACATTTTAATATTTCAGAAAACCCAAAATAGCCATATAGGGTTGTACCCATTGACTAAAAATAAACTAAAAACCCTTCCATGGGCCAGCCCCATCACAACCAACCTCTACACTAGGCTTACCCCATCACCAAATTCACACCCTTAATGGGCTGGACCCATTTACGGAGTTCATAAAAAAAACCCAGATCGAGAACAGATCGAACGAATGGGGTCTTCATGTTCTTCATCGAGGTGGCGGTGCAGCGATGAGTTGCAAGACATAGGGGAGTCTTCAAGCGACGGGGTGGGTCTTCCAGTGACAGGGTGGGAAGAACGGGGTGGGGTTTGGTGGTGCAGATCTCGGCGATGAGTTTCTGGATTCTGTTGATGATCTGGAAGGTGTATCTGAAGGGGATGGTGCAGTGTTGGCGTGGGATTGGTTCGTCGGCTTCTTCTACAACGGCGGCGCGGGGTCGTCAGCCTTCTTCTGCGGTAGTGTTGCGGGTTCGTCGGCAGTCTTCTACAGCAGCGGTGGTGCGTCACAGCAGCAGCGAACAACAGATCCGTTGAAGGCTCACCAGCAGATCTTGTGCAGTAGTGGTGGATTATTCGTGGTGGTTCATGGTGGTGGTGGTGGACTGTTGGTGCTGCAGTGGTGGTGGTGGTGGTGTAGGGAGATGGCGACGGTTTTATTGCACGGTGGTGGTGGTGTCTCGGTGCTGCTGTTGGTGCTGCAGTGGGTGGTGGTGAGTTTTGTGAGGGTGGGGGCTTGGTGGTGATGAAGCAAGGGATTGTGATAAAGGTGGGGGATTTCGGTGGCCATGGTGATGTTGGTGGTGGGGGGCGGCGGTTTAGGTAGTGCGACGGGAGAGAGAGAGAGAGAGAGAGAGAGAGAGAGAGAGAGAGAGAGAGAGAGAGAGGAGAGAGGGGAGGGTGAAGAGGTGGTGAATGGTTTTTGGAATGGGTGTTGCGATGGTTAATAAGGGAATGGTTTTTGGATTTTCAGCTTTTCAATATGGATAAAAGGGTGGGAGGTTAGTTTAGATTTTTTTAGACTATTAGTTAATTTCTAATAGACTAGGTTAGGTTAGCCTTTTGTTTATAAATAAGGTATAGCCATAGGCCTTAGGAAATAAATAACCCACAAAACATATTACAATAACAGAATGAACCCTCAAGGCTTGTCAACAACACGTGTAATAAAGCCAACAAATTTTATGAGTTTTTAGAAAAGAACTTTGGTAAGCCAATTGACATACTAACAAAATTTAATTCAACTTTTTGGCCATTTTCGATAATTCGTTCTAGGCCCTACAAGTTCAATCTCCTAGCAAAATCTTCCACCTTCCTAACATGGAGAAAAACAAATATAAAACCTTTGTCCGCGTCCAAAATATATATATATATATATATATATATATATATATATATATATATATATATATATATATATATATATATATATATATATATATATATATATATATATATATATATATATATATAAAATCTTTGTACCGTACAAATTAAAAGTGAAAATAACATTAAGCATTTAATAGAACAATCATGTCAAGTTCTTCCCTCAGTACATGATCTATTCACTATCATCATCATCAATCATATGAAATGTGAGAGATTTTGATCTTTGCAAATTCAAGCTTTCACTTGGAGATGTCACATTATTATTACTAGGGTTAGCAAAACAAAACCGAACTGACCCCAAAAACCGCAAAAACCGACCCGAAAAAACCGTTCGGTTCGGTGACTTTTTAAAAAACCCAAAAAGTTTGGTTCGGTTTTGCTATGGTAAACCGAACCGAAAAAACCGAACCGAGAATGTACAAAAACTAATTTATTACCCTAATTTTTTTGAGTTTAATGATCTCCCATCTATTCTTTGTTAAGACATTCTTGATTAAATTTTGAAAAAAAAAAAAAATACTATAGCATGCACCACTATTGAACATATCATAATATGCAAAATATTTTTTCATAAAATATTAGTTGATATATTTTAAAAGATCGTTCGTTTATTAAAATTCTTGAATCTAAAGCATACAGATTAAATTATATGATTTTTTTTGTAATTAGTTATTTACAATTTGAATGCATAATATATATATATATATATATATTTATATATATATATCAATTTTAAAAGTAGATTTTTCTTATACTGGTCAATAAAATGAATATTGAACATTTCATATACACTATGCTAAATAATAAAATGTCTCAAAAAGACGTCCGTGAAACTTATCCAATTACCGAATCAAACAAATACCAAAATCGAAAAATATACCGAACCGAACACAAATCGAACCGAAAACTGACAAAACCGAACCGATGAAAACCGTTCGGTTCGGTAACGGCACCCTTAAAAACCGAATCATTATGTTTCAGTTTTGGCCGAAAGCTGAGTCAAACCGTACCGTGCTCACCCCTAATTATTACAATCATTAGAATAGTTACCATTTTTCTTGGTAGAAAAACTTGAAAGCTACTCATTTTTTCTCAGATTTTTCTTATTATTCTTAACAGGCTTCGCAGCTTTTGAATTTGGCCAAGAATATGTTTAGGCCAAGTTCAAAACTTACAACTTGTAGCTAATTTATGTATAGAAAAATAATTACAATTATCTCTATTGTTTATGAATGACAATAGATCCTCTACTGGTCGATGCTCCTCTTCAATTTCAAAACAACGCATATTTGAGTAATTAAGTTATGGAAAATTGAAGGTCCTTTCTTTCTTCTTACATTAAATTAGTGTCATGTAATACTTCTAATATGGCGAATTGAAGGTCCAACCCAATCATTAATTCATTTCTAACACTAATTTTGACCTTAATTTATGAATTAAGTCGAAACTAGTTAATCCCATGCTTCTAATGTGACCTTCCATCAACTGGAGTGGCCGGTGGATGACGACGGTTGGTTTGGCAATGAGATGAGAGCAAGCGGATTCTCAACTAATAAGTTTGATATTTTTCATATGATTATTTGATATATAACTATAATAATAATAGACAAAGATGCATTTAGTAGTTGTATGTTTTTATTTTATTTTTAGTTAAAAGGTCTTGTATTAAGAATAATCAACCAAGAAGGAAACATCCTACTCCAGTTGAAACAAGAAAACCAAAGTTATTACAATGAAACAAATAAAAGACAAAAACCGCGAAAACAACACCAATTAAACGAGGAAAATAACTAGAAAAAACAATCGCAATCCAAATAGTTGTCTTGTAAACTGTCCTTCTAATCCCATGAAACTCGATTCAAATGTGGATTTAGTCATGCTTCTAAAGTTTTCAAGGACAAACATGTTCTTCTAGAGCAGTACGTGATTGGAGACTGTATATCATGAAGACATGTTGCTGCATTAGATTCAATATTAATGCAATATTAAGTAGAGTGTAAAGCGAGACTTAGAGCACCACAAATCGCCTTAGCTTATGCTTCATAACTGGAAGAGATGAGGCTATGCTGAGGAAGATAAAAAATAACTGCATTCTTCCAATTTCTTACAACTAGGGCTGTTTTTCTTAAATAAAAGTTAATGAAAACAATGATTGAAATGTAATTATGTGGGGGTAGACCAAGTAGAAATGTGGATGATTAAAGAGACATTATCCTTAACAAGAATAGGGAAAGAAATCATCAGGGCAATCCTCAAATGACTCAACAGTTTCCCAAAACATAAAAATTTCCATACACTGCTCCAAAAAAACCACAGCCAAAGCCCAAAGCAACATGTTTCCTAAAAATAAAACACAAAGCAACCTTGTAAACTTGTTGGCCTCAAACGGCCCAGATAAAGAAATGGGCCACTTTGCCAAAAGAGCTGGGTTTCTCATCTTTCCCATAGCAATATTTTACAAATCAAATCAAATAAATGCAGCGGCCAAAGGAGGAACCAAAGGCGAAAATGGTAAAACAAGCGGGGGAAGAGCCACCACCGTCATCCACTTCACACGAAAACACACAACCCTCAATAAAGGATAAAAATTAAAAATCAGTAACAAGGAAAAAATAATTGTTATGTGGGATTGAAATACCATATTGACCAATTACATAGATAGATGAGACATTTCGAAGAATCAGCGACCACCAATGAAGGATGAGTACAAATTTGAAGCTGATCCAATCGGAGAAAAATGGTTACCCAATTCAACAATCAAGAGGTTGTAGATCTAAAAGAATTGAGGGATGGCTAAAGGAATAGGAACACAAAAGAAACAAAAGATAAAGAAGAAGAAAAAGAAAGTAGGGAAGGAAAGGAGGAGAGACCGCCACCACCAATAGGAACCTCAAGTAATGGCGGTCCCTGAAGGGTTTGGGGGTAAAGGGTTTGAAACTAAACAAGGCACTGAGGAAGGAGCGCTTCCGTGTAGCGTAACATATAGTCATGTGTACTTAGTTGTAGGTAAACATGAGGGATTTTATTTTCCTTATTATTAATCGGGCATTAAAGTTTTAATAAATTGCATTAAAGTTCCTATATTTTAATAAATTTCCCTTAAGTCCATATATTTTAAATAAATTGTGCTAAAGTCCTTATAATTTAATAAACTACATTAAAGTCTCTATATTTTAAAAAATACATTAAAGTTCCTATATTGCTATCAAATACACTAAAATTACACTAAGTCACCTATATTTTTATTACTTACACTAAGATTCATATATTTTAATAAATTGCACTAAAGTCCCTATATTTTTTAAAATTGCACTAAAGTCTCTATATTTTAATAAATTACACTAGAGTCTCTATATTTTTAAAAATTGCACTTAAGTCTCTCTATTTTTAATAATTTCACTAAAGTCCCTATATTTTTAAAAATTATATTCAAGTCCCTATAATTTTATAAATTGCACTAATATATATATATATATTTTTATAAATTACACTAATGTCCCTATATTTTAATAAATTACACTAAAGTTCCTATATATTTAAAAATTTCACTAAAGTCCCTATATTTTTTTAAAATTGCAATAAAGTCTCTATATTTTTAAAAATTGCACCATAAATTGTGCCACATTAACATAATATTAACAACTAAATTTAGCATTAACACTAAACAATTCTCAAAACAAAAAAAAATAAAAGTTGGAAGAAAATTATTTTCTTGTGTTTTTGGAAAGTGGATTGGATCGTGAGTGATTCAATGCTTGCCTGTCTCCTTTAGAAGATAAAATCTGCTTAAATGGAATGGAATTAGTTTTTTTTTTAAAATAGAATGGAAGATTGAATGAATAAAATTACTTATTGCGTATTTTTGGAGTGTTGATTTGCTCTGAAATTAATCGACTACCCTTGCTTGATTTGGAAGAAAAATTTGAGAAGAGTTCATTATAGTTCGTTTGAAATGGAAGACATACGGTTTTATAAGCCGACTCTTTAGGGACGACACGATGTCGTCGCTAATAACATCGAAATATCGTCGCTAATGGTTATTTTTTATTTTTTTAATCAATAATTGTCATTAGAGACGACATATGTCAGCGCTAATGAGTCTTGAAAACTGACCCTCGAAACTTGACCGCGAAAACCAACCTTGAAAATTGAAATTTGGTTACTAGCGACAACATATGTCGTTGCTAGTAATAATTTTAAATATTTTATTTAAATGGCAATAGCGATGACATTCGTCGTTGCTAATGACAATGATTATCAGCGACGAGTTCTTCATGAAGAATTTGTTGCTAAAAACCATGATTTTCGTCGCTAATGATCACTGTCATTAGCAACGAGTTACTCATGAAGAAGTCTTCGCTAATGACTATGATCGTTAGCGACAAAATCATTGTCTTTAGCAACGACAATGTCGCCTCTAATGACGATTTAAAATGAATAAGGATTTGTTTAAAATATCTTAATCTCGTAATTTTTCTGCCTCTTAAATACAAAATGCACTAAATAAACACTACTATTATACCATTCCTAAAATATTTAGTTAACAAATTGTATTATATTGTTTAACATATCAAGTCATGAATTCGTACACAAGTGCCAAATAACATAAGAGTGTCCTTGATACGTGTCTTCCAGTATGTACATCACGTCTTGCACCTGTTTTGTCAAACATTAATCTGTTAACACCTTACAAGTTAACAAATGTTAAAGTTCTCACAAATGAGTGGAAAAAGTTTACTAGTCTATCTCGTAACCATAATCATCGCCATCTATCGCTATTGATGTATATTGTTTGACGAGATGGTTGTCGGATTCATCGATATAATCATCCCATGTATTGTCAAGTAATTCATCATCATTGTTCAAAGAATCATGCACCAACGAGTTTGGATCAGCCTTTATGTCTTCTCCGCCAGACAAATGTAATTGAGCGTCATCTAAGATATTTGTATCAACTATAGTAATGGAGATCAGATCTGAAATACGCGATATGGAATCCGCACCCTTTAAATCGGCGTTCCACCCACGGTGGTCGTTTACTTCCCATACAACTTTTTATCCCTTTGGGGACTTTTTTGCATTTATTTCATCTATCTAGAATACATTCTTTGCTTGAGTGGCTAAGATGTAAGGCTTCTCGCTCCACCAAAGAGAACATGTGCTGATCATGGTTGTTACGTGTTTCGACTTTCTCTATTTCTTACTCTCGTCGGTGTTGTGTCACTTGCATTCGGATACGACAACCGAATAACCACCACCGAATTCAACCTCGATGATTGGACTAACTCGTCGTAAAACGTTACTCCGTCTGTGACTGTAAAACACCATAATCTTGAGTAACTCTTTGTTCACCTTTTGTGCATGTACCCCATTCTACCATGTTTATAACACAAGCATTGAATCTATACACGACACTCCGTGACCTTTCCTAAATGCAATAATTTATGGTATTACACATTCTTCTCTGGACTTTCTCATTCCAAAAACCTAAAATGAATCCAGACTAGTTCTCTTAGAGTCTGATAGTGTTCAAAATAGGAAATTTTAATATACATTTTCAGTGAACCACCTAGCAAAATGGAATAAATAAATTTTTCTACATCTGCAGTAGTGACCCGTAACGAAGACTTGTGTTCGCTATAATAGGAAATCGTGTAAAATAGTTGACAATAAGGAAAGTGGACTTTAAAATTACTTACATCATATATGGCCAGATCTCATCACAATTGTTGAGAGTGTACCAATCAATTATCTCATTTTCTTTGTAGGCGAGAGTGCAAAAATATTTCTTACCCAATGGTAGACACTCGCTCCTAATCATGGATATTGTTTTAGTTATGGTATCGACACACCTTATATGTCGGGTTGGTTGAACTTGGTTTCTTCTTCTTAGCGTGAGATAAATGTCAACGTTTCCTCTACAATGTATCCCTCTGTAATCTATCATTCAGGCCTAGCCATATTTTGACTATATCCTTTAAGCTTCTTCAAATACCTTTTGAAAGGGTTCATCCAATGATTTTAACCGGGCCACCTAGCTTGGTTTCCTCGTATAAGTGACAAACAACAATATTGGATAGTCAAAGCATAAAAAAGAGACCGACGAGAAAATAATAATAATGATAGATTGTGTTTGGTGGGATACGTCATACCAAATAAAAAACCAGAAAAAAGAAACATAACTTATAATTACCTTTGTTCTCGCATTTTGTTGTAGCAATTATTAACACAAATTTGAACGTAAATTTAAGAAAAGTATTGTCGATGAATAAAGATGGGCGGAAAGCACAGAACCTAGAGATACAAGCACCAAATGCAACATAACACCTATCCAATGAACATCTTATGGGGTCAATATGTAGAGAAACATGGGAATAAGGATCTATGACTTTTATCTTGGAAAAACAACCCTCGAGATGATTGCATGACAAATTAGAATCACAAAAAATCTCATTCGAACTTTCAAAAGCGTAGGATAGGCAATTTTATAGGAAATAGTATATACATAATGGAATTCAATATGCGTCATGATATCCTTTGGCTTCATGGTTGGTTTAGCTTTAAATTTATCTAGGATGACATCACTTACGACTTTGGAACATAGTTTACTACTCTTCAGATTCTTATCAGGTGCAGTGTAGGTGTGATATTTGATGAAGGTCTTGACATAAAGATTTTGATTTGCATTCTTAGTTGACAAATATATCTATTAGACACACCCCGTTGATTTCTTCTTATCATGGTAAACACTAATTCTAGTATCATTATTGTGTGAAAACTTAATAATGTAACTTGATTCACAAGCATAATTTAAAAAGGTGCGTCTGAATTCCATCACAGCATCATAATAAAACTCACCAACTGATTTAAGCCTTTATCCATTCGCTACTTCGCAGATTCTTAACTTTATGCTAATTATCTATTGGTTGGTCTAACAAATGACGATCAGACCCGAGAGATTGATTACAAACCGTATTATCAAAAACAGATGTTGAATTTGAAGATACTATGTGCGAAAAAGATGTAAGGACTGAAATACTAATATCACTAACTTTGATATGCAAATCAGTTTCACTGCAATGATTAATAAGCCAAGTAATAGTTGCAAAATCTGCGTCTGTAACCATTAAACTCTTTCGCATACCGTAAGAATAACGATATTGTACAAAACTGTGTTTCGATCTGACCATCTATCGGTTACAAATTTCTTAATAGATGCAAAGAAATGTAGGTGGTGGTCCCCCAAGGCATGATATGAAAGCCACACTCGAGGACAGCTCCTCGTAAGTGTACAAGTTGTCCCAAGTAATCAAATGATAAGTATATTGTATTGTTCACCACAGGGATTATAAAGCTAATTTCATGTTTTAAAAAGTGTATTTGGGTGTTAGTTGCAAAAAAGGCCATAAAATAGATGATTTAGTTGGGATTTTTTTGTGGTATATATATTACGAAGGGACTAGAGTGCAAAAAGGTAATCTTTAAGTAATAATATAATAGAGTGACCAGAAAAAAGGCAATGAAGTGAAATATGAGAATAATTAGCTTGATAGTCACTCGTAGTCCCCAATATTTACAACTTAGACGTTTCTAACATAAGGGAGAATTGGACAAATCCCTCCTCGATAAAGAGGGGCTATTTTGAGTATCTAGGGACCTCTCTCGAGTATCTCGACGTAGCCTTCAAATGCTTAAAAAGCTAATCGTATGTGAGTATCCGATTAGCATAGACATCTCGGTTGTTAGCCGAACATCAAATACATATAAACTAGTTTGTTTTCCCCCTTCTGGACGTAGTCAAAACAACCTAATCCAATACTTGATCAAGGTAAGGGCTGAAAATCTGCATACATGATTATATGCAATGGAAATTCAACAATCCATTTTTATACAATCATCCCAAAATACATGAAAATGTCAGAATTTTAACTTATGGTTCATACGTGAAGCAATTCTTAAGCTATGAGAAGTTTAGGTTATAATATAAAATGAAATTACAAAGATTAAAAGAGTCATATTCATACTAGAATGGAAAGAGTTAAAGGATTACACTAAAAAAATGACAAAATGGATGGTGGAAATAGATGTAATGATGAAAACCCTTGCTCCTCCTCTTGTGTTTTTGGCTCCAGACGTTAGTAGGTCATTAAAATGACGTGTAACTGATTCCAATCTTAATTTTAACTAGTTAGTTATGGAAATACGTTTTTGGATTGTGGGGCTCATTTGGGTGGTTCAAAAGTGACCCAAAAACGTATTTACTGATTGTAGACTAGTTTGAGTCACGGTGGCAACATTATTATATCTTTATCGTCTCAACTCCTATTCACGAAACGCTTCCTCTCATGCGCTCCTGATTTAAAGGACTGACTTTAGCTCAAGGGGCTTGATCATAAACCTCACCAAATGTGTGTGGCGACTCTCTCACATTGACTTTAAAGTTTTACCGACAATTGCACTTGACTCTATAATGTGACTTTTTTCACTTTTTACACCCTGACTTGGTGATGACTTTTTTACTTATCTACATCATCTCAGGGTCTCGTATCGTCCAAGTACCTAGGAGTTTCACATTTAACAAATAGTTAACTCAAAAAGCTATAGAAGTATCAAAAGTTTTGTGAATATAAAAGAACTCAAAATTTGTGACATTATAGGGAATACTTCCTCAAGTTAGTCCATTAAAACAACAAAATGATATATCATGACCTATAAATCTATCACAAAACTCGAGACATAACTAAGTATCATTGAGGATAAAAAAGATTATCATCCTTGTATAGAATCCAACCAAAACAGCATATGACACCCAAAAAATCTGGAAAAAAATCTAGAAATACAACCAAAACTATTAAAAAAACAAGATTGTAACTCTAAAAAGTACAAAAATCAAAGCAAGACTAGTAAAAAAAGCAAAGATTGAGTTGAATTACTAAAGGAAATATTGTTTACTAGTTTTCTGGGATTTATCCCACCACACTCAAAAATGTGTACAAAGTGAACAATGGATGAGCTAATATAACAACTCAGTTTCATACCATGATCAAACACCTGAACAAATCAAAAAACTGAAGAAAAAAAAACAGATTTCTTTAAATGCAACACTTAAACAAAGAACAGTTGTGATACAAAAATCACGTTTAAGTCATACACAAGCTAAAAATGATAATAAAATAACTGGAATTTAAATGAATTGATATAAATGACATTCAAATGTTGAACAAAAAAGATGAAAAAATAAAAACTGGATTAATATGCTTGAAACTACAATTTATTCAAATAAATAATGAGATATAAGATTGATTTAAAAAATGATACATACATATAACACTAAATCGTTGAATTTAAATATGAAAGAAAACGATTCTAAAAACTGAGCATGAGCCTGAAATTTAGTAGATATGAAACGATGACCATACAGAGGAATTGTGAGATCAAATAAATCTACATAGATAACCGTGGTGATAATTTTGAATTCAAATGATAAATCACGCAAAAAAAGGAGAAACTAAAGGTAAATATCTGTTAAAAATGGAATAAAACAATCACAAGAAGTTAGTTAACTCTCTCATTTAAGGTTAGTGACAAGAACAAATAAAATGATGACATCAGTGGTAAAAGAATTATTTAAGGGAAAAAATTCATTAAGGTTTAAGAAGATATTCCCTCCGTCTATTTTTGTTTGTCCACTTTTTTGGTGCACAAGGATGAAAAAAAGTATTTAATACTCTCCCTCTTTACACATATACCCTTAATTAATATACATGAGATCATTTATTACGCTACCTTTTCTATTATTTAATTAAGGGTAATATTGGAAAAAGTAAAGAAAAAGTGTCTTGGTAATGAAAAATGGACAAACAATATTGGATACCCTCTTTTAGAAAATGGGACAAATAAAAATGGACGGAGGGAGTATCTTTTACAAACAAATTGAAAATGAATGGTGTCAGCGGCATTAAATGCCGGGTTTAGAAGATCGATAGTTGGTTTAGTGGTTAAACTACTCCGTATAGACCAAGAGATCCTGTGATCGAATCTTACTGGAATCAAAACGATTCCGAGTCCAAAGTGGGTCTCATATGTATCCAAAAAAAACGTCGGGTTTTGTGTTTATTTAGTTAAAATTTCAATCCAAAAATTAGGTTTTTTTATAATACGAAAGTTATTATTATTTTTTTAATCATAATTCGAATGTTTTTTGATATATTTAGTATTTAACTCTCACTTTTAATTCTATTGATCTATTTCGATAAGGAAGGACTGGATTTAACTAATTTATCACAGATTTGACTTTTTTTAGTCGGGTGCATACTTTATGGTACGGGAGAGCACGAGTCAGTTTTACCCGATTTTAGGCTAAGGTAAACCGAGAGTAATATATTTCGATTTAAGGAATAGCTAGGGTAACCTAAGGGTAAGGTAGAAAAAAGTTTATCCTCGAGCTAAACCGGGTTACCCTTCTGTTTAACCCTGTTAGTCAACATTAGTCAAACTTTTTTTAACGCATGAAAAAGCTAAATAAATGACAAAATTTGAAAAAAATGATATCATTATACTTTTATATATCAATGTTACAATTTTGACATTACAAAACAAGAAGTCGTGAATCGAATACTTCAAAATAAGTTATGCATGTTTGGAATATCCGAGAAGTCAAATGAAATGACTAATCCGATATGCATGTTTTGTATTTTTTTATCACACGGTTTTTTGGTTTGAGTAATTTTAACCCAATCGCTTGGGTAATATAGGTAAAATACATGAAACGGAAAAATCATAGGTTAACCCAATGGGTAAGGGTAGCCTAATTAAAATTAACACATGTTTTGGATCGGTTTGGTTAAAATTAACACAGTTTTTTGATTTTGTTAAAATCCTGCTCTGCTCTGCCCTACTTTATCAGATAGGGTTCAGGCCAGATGCAAAATTTTCAAAACAAAGATTTGAACCGTCCAATGATACATACAAAAGCAGTTGCTGGATTATGGGAACTAGAATCCGAACATAATAGTAGGCTTGAGCACAGTTCAGTTCAGCTCGGCTTTTGGCCAGAATCGAAACTGAATGGTTCAGTTTTTAAAGGTGTCGGTACCAAATCGAACGGTTTTTATCGGTTCGGTTCTGTCGGTTTTCGGTTTGGTATTTTTGCGGTTTTGGTATGTGTTTAATTCGATAGTTAAATATATTTCAAGGGCGTTTACATGATATATTTTTTTTTCAAACAAATCCATATATGAAGTGTTTGATTTTTATGTTATTGACCCATGTAGGAAAATTAAATTTTTGGAACTCAAATATTATGTATTAATCGTAAACAAATCATTTTAGATGAATATTTATAAAATTTAATGTATATGCTTTACCTTCAACAAATTTCAATAAACGAATGATATTTTAAGATATATCGACTAATGACTTATGTAAAGATATGTTGCACATTATAACATTTTTAGGGGTGGTGTAGGTCATATATGAGCATTTTTTTTCTTCAGAATTTACTCTAGTCATAATATCTTCGAAAATATAAATTAAATTCAAGAGTGTCCTAGTTTTTGTATTTTTTTGGTTCGCTTTAGCATAGAAAACCAACTGAACCGAACTTTTTCGATATTATAAAAAGCTTATACCGAACCGAATGTTTTTGTCGGTTTTCAGTTTTTTCAGTTCGATTTTTTTTTTTTGGTTTTTCCGGTTCGGTTTTGTGATATTTTGGATCGGTTCGTTTTGTACTTATTAGGTTCGGTTGGTTATGGTAGGCCAGATCCACCAAGTATTAGATTTGGATTTGGGTCGGACCCAATATTGTTGGCGTGGTTGAATTGGACTGCGTCTTAAACATGACGTCATTTTGCCTCATATCTTAGTAATATTTAATTAAATTCAGAAACTGCTCAGCATTACCTCTTTCGGATGCGCAAAATATTGAAACAAAAACCCCGTCAATCAATTTCTCAACACACCCACTTGAAACCATTTTGACTAATCAATTCAAATACTTTCTCCACTTCTTAGCCTCTGTGTTTTCAGTAATTCTTTCCCTTTCACTATATCCCTTATCTTCTCCAGGTATGTTCTGCTTCATCAGCATTTCTTTATATAATTTGGGTTTTGATTTCTGTTAATGTAATTCACTATACTGTCTAAGATGGATTAATGTAGTTCAACTAAATTACTTCAAATATTTGTTCTATTCAGTTTTTAAGTGTTACCGTAATGGGTTTTTTGTTATTTTCCAATAAAGATCTGATCTTTATTGATATTTAGTTTATTATATGTAGTAATGGGTAAGCAATGTTCGGAGTAATTCTAGCCTTTTGTTCTCTCTTTTCGTTGGATCGATATTTACACTCGGGTTTGTTTCTGGTATTTAATTAGCTTTGGATTGTTCTGCATTGGGTGTGATTCTTAGTAATGGTGAAACATAAATTGACAAAAATTGAAAATATACCCGTTTTATTATCTGTTCTAAATAGACTTGGCCATTGTTGTAATTATGTTATAATTGTTGATTATTGCATCATTTAATTTACTCTTATTCACTTGGAATATTTGCTCCATTTCTAAGCAGATTATCATACCTAGTGTTATTTTAACGTCACAGTAAAAAAAAACTCAGTATGTATAAGCAATCGCCTAGTAGAAACCAGAGATCAAAAGGAATAAAGGTAAAAAATGTTATCCAAATCTGCTTATTAGTGGCTGTTTGCTTTTGGTTAATTTTCCAAATGAAGAGATCTCATGATAAGAAGAAAGAATTTGAAGAACACGATCCAAATACTTCACTAACCAATGAAAAGAAAGATGAAACTTTAAAACTTGGAAGAAAAGATCTCGATCCTTTAGTTGATAATGTTGAAAAACGTGCTAAACAAAAAGAAGAAGAAGAAGAAGATGATGAAGAAGATGAAGAGGAGCCTAAACATGAAGAGCAAGAAAAAATTACCGAGGGTATTAACGTAAAATCAGAAAATGATACTTCTTTGGTTATTCAAAAAGGAGATACACGCGAAGCACGTGAAGAGAATTATAAAGCTGATGATGCTTCTAGTGCAGTTACACATGATAACCAGAATACCCCTTTGGTTAACGAAGCTGTAGAAACTTACGCTAATAATAACACTTTGGTAAAGGAAAATTTAAAGTCTAATTCTACTGTTACAGAAGAGTTGTTTGATCAACCTGAAGTAAGTGAAAAGACTCTTGATTTAGCTAATGTGACCGTATCAGACTCTGCTTCGAACTTGACGATAGTAATGAGATCCGAGGGTATAGATTTGGGTCCCACCAAGGAGGAGATTAAATTAAGTGAGGATAAATCTGAAAGTAAGGGAGTAACTGAGGATAAAGTGAAAAATGATCAGGTGGATTCATCTACTAGTTCGATTATGTTGGAGGAAAAAGATGTTGGTAAAAATGAAGATGTTGCGAGTGAATGAATTGTTAGTTTACATCTTTAGTAGGTTATTATTATATTTTTAGTGTCTACTTTGATCGTATAAAATATATATCTTTTTTCATTCTATTTTGGAGGCAACATTGTAGACGCATTTTTAAGGAATTTATATGTATAATTAGTTTTTTATTTTTTAAATATTTGGTGTCTGTGTTAATGTTCCCGGGACCCCCTTGTGAGAAGCGACTACGTCAATAATCTAAGGATGGTTGCCAATCCTCAAAGATGGCCAATTTCGAGCAAGGGTATTTTTGACGAAAAAAATTTAAAGTCCTTACTGTTTAAATTTAATATTTCTGTTGCTTGTGTGCTTGAAACAAAAATTAGGAGATCTGATGTTGGTAAGTATAAACCGCTTAAGTCTTTTAATACTATGCACACAGAAGACCCAAGGGGAAGAGCGTTATACTACTGGATTGGAAGGACTCGATTAATCTTAAAGTTGTTTTTTCTTCTGCGGCTTTGGTTGTATGTGAAATAATTGAACCATGGCGAAGTGGTATATTATCTTTGTTTACTCCCTAAATAATGAGGAAGAAAACCAGATGGGATTAGCTCACTGGTCAGAGCCTTGGTCATCCAATCTAGTGGTGCAGGTTCAAACCGAGTCAATGACTCCGAGTCCAAAGTGGCTCTCCTATGTAACAAAAAATAAATAATGAGGAAGAAAAAAACAAACTATGGTCCGAACTCATGGATTGGAATTCTAAAATCAGGGATTCAATTCTAATCACGGGTGATTTTAACGAAATTAGTAAATTCTTTGAATAACAGAGTAAAAAATTGCCTAGCTTTGAGAGGATTAATAAATTTAACGACTTTATCAACTTAAATGCATTAATCAAACTTGAATCCAGAGGATTTTTTTTTTACGTGGAATAATAATAGAGAGGGAGATGAAAACATTAAAGAAAAACTCGATAGAGGTCTCGTGAATAATAAACCATTTAAACTTTTTTCGAATGCTATCATCAAAATTCGGCCAGTAATTGGATCTGATAACTCGCCGCTTATTATTTAAAAAGATTGTACAAAAACTATAAACAACCACTATTTCATGTTCGAATCGAGATGGCTTGAAAATTTAAATGGTAGAGATGTAGTGGAATCATCATGGATTACTAATTCAAATTGTTCACTCGAGCATATCAATGACACTCTCACTACGCTCATTCCTAAGGGTGAACCTCGGGAATCTCCAGCGGACTATAGGCTGATTGCGTGCATCAATTTTAGCTACAAAATTATCGTAAAAATTCTTGCGCTTTAATTACAACCTCTCATGAACGATATCATTTCACCAACCCAATATGCGTTTATCAAAGGTAGGAGCATTCATGACAACATCATTATCGCTCAAGAAGTCCTTGTATTTCTCAAATAAAAAAGAAATTCAAGGAAACACTATGCGGCTATTAATATCGACATGGCAAAGGCTTATGACAAAGTGGACTTGTCTTTCCTTATTGAATTCTCAAACGACTAGGCTTTTGCGAGAAATGGAGAAGCATGATCTATAGATGTATATCCACAGTCTCAATACAAATCAAAATTAATGGTGAACGCCTTCGTAGTTTCAAACCAGAACAAGGTATCAGACAAGGAGACCCTCTATCACCTTTTCTTTTTTCTATGATGACTAAAGCTCTCATTAGTCTCACCAATGATCATTCTCGAGAAGGAGATATTAAAGGTTTATCATTTTCAAGGAATTGCCTAAAACTGTCTCACCTTTTATTCGCGGATGATGCCTTATTTTTCATGGAAGCAACTAGCAACGAATTTGTTGGCAAATAGGGAATGGTTTAACGGCTAATGTATGGGATAATACCTGGATTGGAAAAGGAATGATAATAGATTAAAAATAAGGAATTTCTATCACCAAAGTTGCTGAACTTTTTAATAATAACTGCACGTGATGAAACTCCTAGTTAACCAATTTAATATGTAATGATAGGGAGAAAGCTGAAGTCCGGAGAATCCCCATTATGAACTTGGACAAAGGGGATAAAGTTACATATCCATACTTGAAAGATGGGATTCACTCAACCAAAACAGGATATCATTGTTCGGTGCACAAAGAAATTCGCAATGAAGCTCAACCCTCAAACATTGGTGAAAATAATAACGAATATAATATTTGGTCAACTTTGTGGCACTCAAATGTTCCTACAAAAATCGGGAATTTCGTGTGGAAAATCTGTAAGGACGCTATTCCAACCAAAGTAAACTTACATAAAAAAAAAAAATCTGAGATAGCAAAATGTGAATGGTGTGACCAGGAAGATGAGACCGTTGACCATCTATTTCTCATATGCCCGTTCAGCATTGCGGTATGGGCTGATCTCCTATGCAAATTAAGATCAATAGAGTTCACTGGAATCCATTAAGATATGGATAATGGAGACAATCCTTTCCTTCTCGAGAAACGGTTGGGTTGAAAAAATCTAATAACTGCAAATATCCTTATAATCCTTTGTAACATTTGAAAAGCTAGGACGTAATGTTTTTTGAAAAGAAAAAAGAAAATATTTCTGAGATTGTCAACAAATCAAATAAATTAATCAATGAGGTATTCAGTACAAGCTTTAATAACAACAAGCAAGTCGTGATTAGTAGGGATGAGAGGAATATTAACTATGACGAAAATAAAATTCTTCAAGACTCCGCTGATGGGAGCCGGCCGGTATTGCGTCAGTTGCAATCAATAAGGAAGGTGTCATTATGAATAAACAAGTAAGAAGGGGTCGTTTCAGCAATGCTAAAGAAGGAAAACGTTGGGCAATCCTTCTAACAATGAGATTTGCTGTAAATCTTAATTACCGGAGTTGTTTTTTTATTCCGACAACCTTGAAATTGTTCAAGGTATTAATAGAATTTGGGAAATTAATTGGAAAATCCGTCTAATGATTCTTGAAGTTTGAAAATGAATTGAAAAATTTTCTTCCTGAAAAGTTTATCACATTGATGTCTCCTCATTTGTGAAAGTAAAATATACTCACGAGACATCATTTTAGGCTTATTTATTAGTTTATAGGTTGATTTTAGCTTATTTTAGTGCACTTTCCTAATTTGAGTCTTGATTTGTAGAATTATTATTTTTAGAGCATATTGGGTTTAATTGTTTATTTAGTGTGAAGCTTTAAAGATAATTATGGAGATTAATTAGAGTCCAAGTCAAAGACTACAACTTATGGAAGGAGATATGCATGGAAATTGGAGATAAGGAAATAAAAGCTAAAAAGATGGAAAAGGAAAAGCTGCCTAAATCTGGGATTCTGCACACACGTCTAAAGATTGGTGTTTTTACGTAAGAAATAGGCCGAATTTGGTAATTTCCTTCTAAAGGGTCTAGATAATTCTGTTGCGATTCTTTTGGTATCTTGTGGAGCAAAATCCGACCAATAACGAAGAAGATACACCCAAAACAGCGCAGCAGTGTTTATCTTTATTTCCTTACGAATTTGAGTTGGGCTAGGAGTCCATTACTTAACTTATCTCTAAAGAAACGAATTAGGTCAACCTCTACACTATAAATATAGCCTCTTAACAATCTTAAATCAAACTTGGTGAAACCTTAAGCCAAGAGGAAGCTTAGAACACAAGAGAGAAGTCTGGAAGGAGCTGTCATCAACAATGTCTTCTTCTACCTTTAGATTTGTAATTTCTTTCTTTTCTTGCATGAACTAATTTTCTTTAGCTTGAGTTTTAGCATTAATGTATGAACCCTAGTTTTGATTGACATCTATCTAATTTGGGAATTTAATGTTTTAAATAGAATTATAGTTTTTATTCTCTGTTTATGTGTTTGGATTTATATTCTGTGTTCTTGTGGACGGCCGCCATTAGAATTACCATCTAGTAATTAGGATACCATTGACAACGGTGTTTAATTGCATGTTTAGCACATAACGTCTAGTATTAGGTTTGATCTGACAACCCAACCTAGCTAGATAATCACTATGGTTTAGTCTTTTTGACTATTTACCAATTACAGGAAAAGTTTGCTTAGGAAGCCTTATTGACACAGGTAAATCCTATTTGAAACTACCGATAGCATATTGGGACCGATTAGGGAAATACTACATAATTCACCCTTACATGTTTAGAACGGCAAAACTAGTGGGGATTACATGCTAATAACTTAAGCTATATTCTCATATCACTTCTCTTTCATATTTAATTTTCTGTCTTTAATTTCTTAGTTTTAATTTAGTTTATTAGAAAATCAAACAAAAATCTATTTGTCTTTACTTTTATTTGCGTTTAGTTGTTCTAGCTTTAATTATTTACACTTGGTATTTGCATAAGATTCTCCTAACCTCTGTAGTCTCTGCGGAACGAATCTTTATCTAAAACTTGCATACGATCTGTATACTTGCAGAACCGTGTAGTTCTAGGGTGTTTTTGCACTTTATTTATATCTTATTTTATCACACCCTAGGCCCCACCACACATCAAAAGAGAATTTAATGAAATCGCAGATCTTATTGCCAAGTATGCTAGACTTGAAATTGATCTTTCGTATTGGGGACTATCTAATATTATAACTGCCGCTAGATAGCTTAATATTTTGTATAAAAAAGGAGGTGCGGGTGAATAAGTCTCTTAGAAAAAATAATGTTAATGTTCCTCGTTTCATTTTAGGTTTCTTGCATTTTACCTCTTATTTTGGTGAAAATGCAAAAAAGTGTGGTATCTCGTGTGGTTTGAAAAGTGTAGCACATGTCAATTATATGAATTGTTTTTAACAAAGTTGATGTTTAGAGTAGATTATAAGCAAAATAATCATCAATCAATGTGGCAAAAATAAATAAAAGTAACAGATAGTAGGCCAAGTTTTTTAACTGTCCAATATTAGAGGAATTTACTTTATAAAGTCCAACCTCCACCTCACTTTCTATTTTAGTTCTTCAACCCAATCAGTTTCTAACTAGTCTAACTAGATGAAAGATTGTACCAAAATACCTCAAAACCCTTCACTACACTGAAACACAAAAATCTCATCCCCCAAACCCAGTATTGAAACGAATCACGCTCCTCTCTCCTCCATTCTGCTCTCTCTCTCTCTCTATCTCTCTCTCTCTCTCTCTCTCTCTCTCTCTCTCTCTCTCTCTCTCTCTCTCTCTCTCTCTCATATGGCCACCGTACCGCCCCCCACCAACCACTCACCAACACAAAGCTCACATGCACCCTCACTCTCTCACCCCTCACCATCATCCTCCATCACTGTAAAGGACACTACGAGCCCCTCACCACCACCAACAACACTCACCACCACCGCTTAAGCACTGCCGCGTCGCTGGACCACTAACAACACTCACCACCGCCTCCTTAACACCTCCGCGTCGCTGGAAGACCGTTACTCACCGCCGACTTGCAGGAAAAGGCCACCACTGCTCAGATCTGCTCGAATCTGACCTTCATCTTCCATTCCTTGCGCCAGATCTTTGTCTTCTTCACCCGAACATACGCCGCCATCATCAACGCTGTTCACCATTACAGTATAACTGCCGCCGCAGTGACCTTTAGATCTGTTCTCGTCGTCGATCAGACGTTCAGATCTGTTCGCGCGTCCAAGGTTTTGGTTTTTTTAATGTCGAACGTATGTTGGGGTATGTGAGGCCAGCCCCATATGATGTTTGTTCATTTTGGGGCCAGCCCCAGATTGTTCATCTTTGCCGCTACACTGAGAGACCGCCGCCACCACCAAGAAAACGAAGAAAAGCAGCAGATCTGCCTTCATCTTCATCACTGCTCGTTCAAATGTTGTTGTTTTTTTTACTGCGATTCGAAATGGGGTCAACCCTAATGTTAATTTTGTTGGTAATGGGTCTGGCCATTATGGTGTACAAATGTGGTTCAGTTTTGTTTATCTTTTTGGTCAGTATGGGTTCAACCCCATGATGCATTTCGTGTATAGTGCTTAGTTCATAATGGGTACAGCCCCTACTGTTAGTACCATTTTTAGTTTGTGAATAGTAGAGATTGAATTTTTGTTTGTTGTGTGTTTTTTGTCCTTATGGGGCCAGCCCCTAACTGTTGTTGTTTGATAAAAACCACTTGGGTACGGACTAATGTAGCTAATAGTCAATATGGATTCGTACCCCATGGACAAAAAAAGAAAAATCAAACCCTCAAAACTAACTTGAATCAAGGAATTGAACCCACCAAAACGAGTATGGGTCTGTACTCAATATGAACAAAGGTAAAAGAATAAAAAATTAAAACAGAAAATTAAAATTGAGACTTAAAAAATAATTTTTTTTAACTAAAATTTAAAAAAGAAAGTTGATGAATTTGGATCTTGAATGGTATTATCTTCTTCAATATTATTGTGTAGGACCAGAGAGCAAAATGAAGCCCAGTGCGATAATAAAAGTTTTTTTTTTAGTCGAAAGAAGCATATATTAAAAAACTTCCAAAAATACATCACCCAATTCCTACAGCGTAAAAGTCTCTAGCTAAGAGAGATGCGAGTTTGGGAGGTGGAAAAGAGTTCCAAAGGCTAAACAAGGAGCCTTTAATCTCCTGTTTAGCCACCCAATCTGCGCAAGAGTTTTTTGATATCCTTACAAAGGAGATTTTAAAATTACAACATTGTTTCATCTTACAAATACTACTAACTAGCCCTTTAACATTACAAAATTTTTTCTCTCTACTAGTACACTGCTGAATAAGGGTTAAACAATCATTTTCCACTTCAACTTTGCCTAAAGGAAGACTTGAAGCCATAGAGCATGCTTGAAATAGTCCTCTAGCCTCTGCTTCAAGTGGAGAATGAGCAAAAAAACTTCCTTGAGCATCCATCAATTAACACCCCTTTACTGTCCCTGGTAAGACAAGCATAAGCAGCTTGGTTAGTTTTGTGATCAAAAGTTGCATCACAATTAACTTTAAAACTTCCATTTTCAGGTGGTATCCAGTTCTCTGCTCTGCCTTCTCTAAGGTGAATCACCTGAGTTGCATTATTTTGTGAGTTATAATGTTGTGTAGAGTTCAGGACTCTCATAATATCATTATTATTCTGATTAGCCTCAGTCTTAATCCTTTTGGATAATTTAAAGTCATCATTGGCTTTTAAAGCTTTTGATAAAATTTCTAAAGGGTCAGGAGTTTTGCCTCTAAAGATAGCCTCATTTCTGCCTTTCCAAATTGACCAAACAATGTAGAATGCCAATTCTCCAATGCCTTTATTACTTAGTTCAGTTTCAGAGATACTTAATCTAATGAAATAAATCCATTTCTTGAAATTAAACGAAGGCTCAGAAAAAGAGATAAAATTTAAAGGACTTGCAAGCCAAACTGCCCTAGCCCAAGAACAGTGAAAGATAAGGTGTTCCACATTTTCAGTTGCCAATCCACATATTGAGCATAAATCAGAAGTACAAGACTTCCTAATTTTCCTGTTCTCATTAGTTGGTAAGGCATTTTCACAACATTTCCACACAAAGTTTTTCACTTTAGGAATAACATTCATACTCCAAACAGTTCTCCAGTCCTCAGAAAGCAACTTAAATGATTGTTCACCTTTACTTTTTACATAATTCTCCTCCTTTTGTTGCTGAGCCTTCCAAATCCTCTTGTACATTTCTCTCACTGAAACTCCACCATTTGGGGAGTAAAGCCAGAAGGGCACATCCTCAAGGTACAGATGAGAAAGATGTATAGAGGAGATGGTTGCTACAGCCTTAGAAGGGAAGAACTGATTTAGTAACTCCTGATTCCATGAAAGAGAATCTGAATTAATAAGATCTGAAACCAACTCTAAATTGCATCCAAAAGGTTTTATGAGATTAAACTCACAAGGTAACCAATTATCATCCCATATACTCACAGTTTTACCATTTCCCACATTCCATTTGATCTCCTTCAGGTAACAATTTCTACCCTCAATGAGACTCTTCCAGCCCCATGAGTAATTACCATTCAGTTGAGCCTTAAGGAATTCTGTCTTAGGGAAGTACTTCCCTTTGAATATTTTATAAAGAATAGAGTTTTTATTGATGTTAAATTTCCAAGCATTTGATGCCAAAAGGGCTAAGTTTTGACAATGAAAGTCCTTAAAGCCTAACCCTCCTTCTTCTTTTCAGTTCATGAGGGTTTGCCACTTAATCCAGTGGCATCTTCCTTCTCCTTGATTATTCCAGTAGAAATTAGATATCAATGAAGTTAAATGAGATGTTACTTTCTTAGGGATAAGAAAAACTGACATAATATAGTTTGGGATAGCCCCAAACACTGCTTTTATGAGCACTTCTTTTCCACTTTTAGACAACATTTTAGTATCCCACCTGTTCATGTTTTTAAGGACCATATCAATTAACCATTCCAAAGATTTAACCTTAGATTTTCCCCATGAGGAGGGAATACCGAGGTATTTCCCTAAGTGATCAATTTTGTTCATTCTCAGAGAAAGGGAAAATTTGTTCCTCAAGTCAAGTGGTGTGTTCTTACTGAAAAACACTCCACTTTTATTAAGGTTCATTTTCTGGCCAGAAGCAAAAGTGTACCAGTTAAAAATGTCAATATTGTTCTCACTAGCTTCAAGGAAGAACAAGCTATCATCTGCAAAAAGAATATGTGTAATTCTTGGGGCAGCTCTTGCAATAGCAATGCCCTTAAACAATCCTATTCCCACAAAGTGATCAATCAGGTGAGAAAGAGCTTGGGTAACAATGCAGAATAGGTAAGGTGAGAGTGGGTCCCCTTGCCTAAGACCTTTCTGAGGTTTTTCAAGATCAAGTAAAGTACCATTCACCTGAACTTTATATGAAACTGTTGTAACACAGTTTTTAATCCATCCAACCCAAGTTGAATTGAATCCCATTTGGGATAAAACATCAATTAAGAAATCCCACTCTATATTTTCTTAAGCTTTACTCATATCTGCCTTGATAGCCAAGTAATATTTCTTAGAATCTCTTTTGTTGTTAAGGAAGTGAGAAACCTCCTGAGCTATCAATATATTTTCAAAAATTGACCTTCCAGGATTGAAGGCAGTTTGTGTCTCAGAGACCAAACTACCAATCCATTCTTGAAGCCTCAATGTCAAGATTTTCGAAATTACCTTATATAAAAAGTTTGCACAGCTAATTGGCCTAAAAGAAGCCACCATCTCTGGATTATCACACTTAGGGATAAGAGCAATAATTGTGCAATTAATTTCCTCCAAAGAAGAATTATTCAAGAAAAAATCTGACACTAGTTCCACTAGATCATCTTTCAATAAATCCCAAAATTTCTTATAGAAGAAACCTCCATAGCCATCTGGTCCTGGGGATTTATCACTCCCTAATGACCAGATTGCTTTTTTAATTTCATCACAATCAACACATTTATTTGAATGTTATTCCATCCGCCCAAGTTTATACGTCATTTTGAGATGTTTAACATTATTTTTGTACAATATATTTTTTTTACTTTTTCAGTATAACATCTATTTAAATATTATATTTATTTATCTTCTTAACAAAAATGTAAGATAAGTAAAGATATTTTATAAAAATAGAAATTCTTATTTCTCCCTTTTTCTTAAAAATGTATCCAAATTATTTTTGTTATTAAAAAAAGATTATTGTCCAAGAAACACCTCAAATTAGAATTAATGCCCCCCCACCCCCGCCGTTTTCTTCTTGCCCATAAAAGGCACTCTTTTTTTTCCTTTCCTATTTTACCCTCACCTCAGCCGTCGTCCGTTTATTAGTCGTTAGTTCGTATACATTGAGTTAGTCATATATATCTCCTCTCTCTTTCTCTTTCTCTTTCATCTCTATCTCTTTCTCTCTCAATCTCATTCATCTCTCTTCATTACCTTTTAAATTTCAAATTACACGAAAAAATCACCCTTGCCAGCAGCAGACAGTACAAAAGTGTACTTGCACGAGTGCTGAAAAACATTCTCATTACTCAACATTAGCCACAAGTACAAAAGTGTACTTGCACGAGTCCTGGGAAACTACTCATTACTCAACATTAGCCCACAAGTACAAAAGTGTACTTGCACGAGTGTTGGGAAACATTCCCATTACCCAACGTTAGCCCACAAGTACAAAAGTGTACTTGCACGAGTGCTGGGAAACATTCCCATTACTCACCCTTTACAAAAGTGTACTTGCACGAGTGCTAGGAAACATTCCCATCACTCGCCCTTGGCAGCAACAACAGACAGCAGTAGACAACAGTAAGGGCATTAAGGTATATTTACCTTAAGTGTCTTTTATGGGCAAGTGGCTAAGGTGGCAGGTGCTGATTGGGCATTCACCCTTAAAAAAATATCAATATTGTCTTTATTTAAATATTAAATTTATTTATGTTCTCAGTAAAAATTAGAAAAATAAGGATATTTTTGTAAAAATGAAGATCATAAATAATTTTTTTAGTTTATATGCACTACAATTAAAGATATTTTTAGCGGCAATAATTTTAACACTAAAAATCTTAAGTTTTCCGCTATTAGCCGCTATTTGTTTGTCCCTATAAATTCGTCTCTATAGATACCTTTAGTAGCAAATTGTTTGTTTTTTCCTCTATTGACTTTATCTTCAACGATAAATATTGCCGCTAAAAATATAATTAGAGGCCATTTTGGTGTTTAAAAATATTATTAGAGGTCATTTTAGTGTTGCCGCAATAACCTCTTCCCTAATGATAATATTTCTTGTGGTGATACACTAAATCGGTTTTTAGTGGACAGATTAATTTAGATAAATAATTAAATATTCACTTAATTTATTTGCTTCATAAAAAGTGAACAAAAAAAATTTTGGGTGGAGAAAGTTAATAATTTTGTAATTCATTTGTACCAAAAAAATGTAAACATTATTTTTTAATATGTGACATTTTGACTAGTTTAGTGTACTCTACCTACTAGAGAAATATCAATCTTAATATAAATAAATTTAAACAAAAAGAATAATTAGTTTTCTTAATTATACATTTCCTCCAGAAAGTTTTTACATTAAATAAAAGTGTATTTTCTTTAAAAAAATTTGTTTAGAATTCTAATATATATTTTTTACACTATTATTCTTATTAAATTATTAAAATTTATATTTTTAATATGATTTAAACTATTAAAACACTTTATGAAAGTTTTTTAATAAAAAAAATAATTATAACATTTTTTAAATCATGTGGAAAATTTATTATACAATCTTTTAGAAATAGATCAATTGGAGGTAATATATTAAAGATTTGATAAATATTAGATGTAAAAGAATTTTGAGATTGCTTTCGATGTCAAAAAGTTAAAGTATGAAGGATAATGTAATTTTGTTGATTGTATTGTTTATCAAAAATAAATTCATATTCTTTATGTTAAAAAAACAATTGTCATTGTTTCTAAAACATAAATTAGTTGGAATTAGTTCAATTGATCAAAAGTTTGATTTTTTTTAAGGTATAAGTTCGAACCAAGTCAATGACTTCAAATCTAACATAGTATTTCTACTATATATTAAAAAAAATATAGTTATTTATATAAAAAAATTGTTTATTTAAAAAACATTTTATATTTTAGAGGATTGATATAATGAATTTCGAAGACTCGCTAATAAAGAGGATGTGAAAAATATCTTTTACTAAGTGCCACCATATAATAGGTAACCACAGAGTCTTTTTCTTATAAAATTATAAAAACTCTTAATTAAAAAAAGTAAAATAAAATAAAATAATACAATAATGAAAAAATAAAAGGGTCAATGACCCAAAAAATCAAAATAATATTATACTTGCCCCAAAGAATCATCAATTAACTTACTATTATAAGATTACATGTTTACCCGTCAAGGACGATTCCCGTCAAGGACGATTCCTGTCAAGGACGATTCCCGTCAAGGACGATTCCCGTCAAGGACGATTCCCATCAAGGACGATTCCCGTCAAGGACGATTCCCGTCAAGGACGATTCCCATCAAGGACAAAATTTAGTTAATGATGTTATTTGGAAGAAATTTTGTCATTGATGTTATTGGGCTGAAAATAATATTATTTTGATTTTTTGGGTCATTTTCCCAAAATAAAAACTCTTTTAAATTACAATTAGATCATCTTTTAACAAAATTGTAAATTAGAGTAGGTATTATTATTATTATTATATTATTACCTACCAAATATTTATACGATTGACAATTTTAGCAGGTATTGTAAAATAAATTTTACCTACTCTAAATTTATATTATATCATTATTTTAGATTTTATTATAGTTATTATAATTTAACTTTACTAATTAATTTTTACTTCTTGCAACATTTTTATTTTAATTCAAAATTAATCTAATTTACGATTTTTTTTTAAATTTCCATTAATCTTATAAAATCGTATATCTTATTTTAATTTTCAAATATTTCTATTATAAATTAAAATATTTAACAACCATTAGATACAATCTTTTATTTTCAATGTCATCCGATATATTTTATTTATATCTAAAATCGTAGTTATGAATAACAACCATTGTAGTGGGAAAAATACGGTTACAACCAAGAATCACATGTACGATAGGCGCGGTCCTAGCGAAGGAGGTTTTTGACTCCTAATAAGGGTAGCGATAATAGACGTGGACAAGCCCGTAAAGGAGTCTGGTCCGGTAAGAACAGGATACCATCCTTCTATATGGGCTAGTGGTAGGTTACTTGTCCATCATGGAAAGTATATCCAACGACCTTATGACTTAGGCCTCTAAGAATGAGTCATTTTGGGTTACTAGATAGTGACTTGGAGGACAAGTAAGTCGCGACTATATATGTTGCTAGACATCAAAGGTATAAGGGATTCGGAAATACAAAACCCTAAGCATTCTACCCTCACAAGATCCCCTAAGCCTTTACTCACGTCACCTCGATCCCTCATCCTCCCTAGGCGAGGAAATATCAACTCAGATCGCTGAAGTCATACCTGTAGCAAGTACCCAGTCGAAAGGATCAAGGACCCCGACCCTTGATCCATATTGTACAATCTCACCCCTACAACCATTAGTTTTGATCTATAATCTTCAATTTTGTCCATTTAATTTTTATCTATATCAATTTTTTTTAATCCTAATACCAGCCGTTAGATATGATTTCTATTTTCTATATCGCCCGTTCAGTTTTAATCTATATCCAAAATCCTTTTCCTAATAACCACCATTAGATACAATCTCTTATCTTCAATCCCAATCGTTCAATTATTATTTATGTAGAAGCATAGTCCTTTGATCATATATATTATCACATTCACCATCACTTACACACTTTAAATATCCTCCACACACATCTTTTCGTGTAAGGGTTTCATTATGAGTTAGTTTTCTAAATATAATTCTTCATTTACTCTTTCTAGTTCGGATGATGCATCTGAAGCCGTTGATTGTTTGCGGCAGCTGAACGTCAAAGATTACTACAACAAAGAGTACATTGAGGTTCAATACAGGGTCGATGTACGATTAATCATGATAGTTTGCAAGGTTATTATAACATTCACTGTGATTACTTTGCACAACCTCAAGTGTATCCATAACACATCTTTCAAAGGAGGTTTTGTGTGAATACTCGTTTATTTACCCGTTTCTAAATGCGGTTCAAGAATACGATGAATAATATGTGTACTCACCGGCTAGTCTCGGTCCGTCTGCTTTACAGAAGGTGACAATTGTTTCTGAGATACTATGCTATTGAGTTTCTTTCGATGCAGTAGATGAGTATGTGGGCATCATATTGTGCTTGAGAAGATTTGTAAAAGAAATATATGAAATATTATTTAATGAGTACTTGAGATCGCCAACTGAGGATGATACTACTCGTCGCTTAGAGATCAAAATACAACGAGGCTTCCATGGTATGTTTGGAAGTAGCGATTGTATACACTGGACATGGAAAAATTGTGCAACTGCATAGGATAGAACATATACTAGTCATAACCTAGAGCCAACAATTATTTTAGAAGCAATGGCATCGCAAGACTTATGGACATGGCATGCATTTTTTGAAATGTCAGGTTCTGATAACAATTTAAATGTCTTACAAGTGTTTGATATTTTCCAATCACTTTCTGAAATTTGAGCTCCTTCAGTAAATTATACCATAAATGGTCATAATTACACTATGGGATATTATCTAGCAGATGGAATATACCTAGTTGGATAATTTTGGTGAAAACTATACCATCAAGTCTTTGTCTCGGGCGTGCTAATAAATTTTTTGATCACTCATGAGGCAGCTCGAAAAGACATTAAACCCTCTTTTGGTGTGTTACATGCTTGTTTTGCTATTATAATGGACCAGCTCGTATGTGGGATGTTGAAACTTTATGTCTGATTATGAAGGTGTGCATTTTAATGTATAAAATGATCATCGAAGACGAGCAAGGTCAAGATAACATATACTATAACAATAAGAATATTGAAGGGATTACACTTGTACCTGTTGAAAGAAAAAAACACAACAATAATTCATTCTCTAATCAAAAGAACATTCGATATGAGGGATAAGAGCGCACCAATAACTGTGGTGTCGCCTAGGGTGTGATAAAAATAAGATAAAAATAAGTCAAGAAAACTACGCACTCTCACCCTAGACAGGCACAGTACTGCAAGTATTACAGGACGTATGCAAGTTTTAGTTGATAAGTTGAGTTCGTTCTCAGGGACTTAGTGTGCTAGTCGAATGGGTAACAATAACGAGTAAGAAGTAAATAATTAAAAAGACAGAAAATAAAAGGAATAAAATTCGAGATTAATTAAACTAAGAAAATAAAAGACAATAAAATAAATACGAAGAATATGAGATGCGAAGTATAGCTTAGGTTTTGCTAGTATGCACTAATCCTTCTAATTCTTTCTATTAGATCTAGTTTATAAGGGAGATAATTAGCTCTTGTATACTTAGTCGGGATTCTAAATTCCCATACCTTAGACCTTGAGAGCGACTAAGGGGGCTACGGACACACCACGAGGCTGGTTCAAATAGCGTTATCAAACGCTACTAAGGCCCTAAGCAATCAATTTCCATACATAATGATAGTGATTAATTCATACCCTAATGACTATCTAGTTAGAATCAGTGTTGTCAGGACCAATATCGACACTAGACGTTATGTGGTGTTTCAATAATTAGACCCCAGCTAAGGTGACCATCTAACTACTATTAAGGTAATCATATACTCGTGCACTAGCAAGGAAAACAGTCATTAAATTAAAACACAAACAAATATAAAGGTAAGCAGCTAATATCAGATTAAAACATGTAATTCCCAAAGAAACTTAGATAGAAAAAAATTAGAATTCATAGATTATAGATGATGCAAAACCCAAGCTATGGGAGGTTTAGTTCATACCTGAAGAAAATAAACTAAAAGAAATAACTAAAGACATCATCTTCCTCTCTACAATAATTTGGAAGAATAAAACCTTAAGAAATAATTACTATGAGGCAAGGATGATTTACAAGTGATATAAGGGTGTATTTATAGGTGTTTAGAAGACCTAATTCGTTTTCTTGAAGGAAAAGGTAAGTAATGAACTCCAATCCCAACTCAAATTCGTAACCCTAAAAACATGGAATCAGACCCGTTTTTCTTTTGGTCCTAGCACCTTCAATTTTCATCCGTTTGACGCGTATGAGTATACCAAATTCATAGTCTTGGAAAGATATTCAACTTTGCTCTTGACCGTTTCTCCAAATTCCACACCGTTTTTGAGATATAAGCTGATTTGTGGTCGTAGGTGCAGAAATTCAGGATTAAGGCAGCTTTTCCTTTTCCATGTTTTTAGTTTTTCTTTCCTTATCTCCAATTTCCATGCTTATCTCTGTCCATATCTTGTAGTCTTTGACTTGGACTCTAATTAATCTCCATAATTATCTTTAAAGCTTCACACTAAATAAATAATTAAACCCAATGTGCTCTAAAAATATTATTTTACTAAATCAAGACTCAAAATAGGAAAGTGCACTATTTCTCAAGAAAATCGACTATTATGACTTCTAAATCACTAAAAATGATGTCTCATCCTAATATAAATCTATCACAAATGAGGAGACATCAAGACCCCCAACTCAAAGTTGTATCATCCCGATACAATAAAGATAAAAACAAAGGGAAGTCTATAAATACACACTTATGGAATTTTCAACACAATGGGAAGAACATAACATAATACATATAATAGACATAAAGAAACAACTCAGAAAATTTCATGCAATAATATTCATAAACTACATACCTGTACACTTCTCATATCCATAGTCAACACGACTTGAATTTAAGATCAGATTAGTTTCGCAATGTAAGAAGGATTGAGACTTTACTCAGTTCTCCAAGGAAGCTATAGATTGTTCATCGGACTTCACTAGTATTCAAAGTTCCACTTAACTAATCTCTAATGGCTCAATCACTTCTTGATAACATATCAAAGAATCAAAAGGTCTTTAAGGTTGTAATTTAGGCTTAGGGACGGTATGATAGTATATTTGGATAATTTAGAGTGAGCTTTTGGCTCTCTCCTCACTAGCCATCAACGAATCGCCCTAGAGGTTGAGTTACTCTCGTAAAATGCTTCTCACTCAACCCAATGAATTCTTTGATGCACAATTAGCATCCCCAATAACCCAATTAAAGCATAAGATGTTCACATAAAAATTCCACTTTGTCGGTCAGAATATATATATTTTCTTTTCAAATCAAATTTTCTATAGCTATGATTCTCTTAATGTTGAGATATCACGCTATTTTCTCATATATATATTTTTCTTTTAAGGCCCCTGTTGGCAAATTTAGCTCGTATCTTCTTTTTCATTCACTATTACCCCAACAAAGGGTTACAATATAATCTATGAGTCATCATCAATATAATGAACAGAGCACAATTAATAAGCTCCAAAATCCCATCCCAATAACAATTCCTATAATGGTGGACCCACCACCCCAAACTCAAGCTCTAAAACAATTGTCTATGCATCGCGATTCGAGTGCGGGTCATATGGAAAAGTCCTATAAGCTAAAGGGATATGGCTTATAATGTGTTTCAATAAAAAGATTTAGAAAGGCTAGAAGGGGCTGAGAAGGATATAGCATATAAAATCAAAATAACAAGGTGAGAAGGTATAAAAAGGCTGCAAATGACTTCAAATGTGAATGAACCGCCTTAATCACTTTCTACACTATGTAATTTCGTTATTTTCTTACCTTTTAGCACTTTCATCAAATGGGTTGGTCAACTAGCTTGGATCTCACGACCTACACACTTCTCAAGGTTCACTGAGATCGAACATACTTTCTATCGCATTGCTCATTAATCTTTTCTTTACTATCAACGCGTGTTCCTGCAAATACTCAAAGCATACAAATACATAGCCCATCAACATACTACTTACTATTATTAATCCACTGAGCTTATGCTTTCAAGCTATTAAACACACTCTACATCTAATTCCCATGTATCAAAAATTTTAATTTCTACCTAAAAACAGAAAAATGGAGATGAGAGACAACGAATCCCCACACCCCCAACTCAAAAATGAGCCGTGTCTCCACGACTTGAAAAAGACTCGAAACAGAAATTAAAATTAGCAGATAAAAGCATTTACATAAATGGTAAGGAAGAAAGAGAACATACTCTCGAGGCTATTGCCTCGTATCATTGATATCCAAGGTCGGATTTTCTTGATCTTTCGTTAATTGCTCAAGGAGTTTCATGATGTGCACTTTATTAGCGTTGATTTGTGCCACATCATTGACTAAAGAAGTTTGAGCTGCTTCGAATTTTTTTAAACGCTACTCCATCTTCTCTTGCCAACTTTGCTCCTTTTCTTCTTTAGAGACTTGCTTAGCACTCCCTTTTCGAAAGACTTCCATGATCCAAGCATTATCAATATAACTTGTCTTAAATTCGAGTTTCTCTTCTTCACCCAATGTAACATTCGCTTTTCGCACAAGACACGTGATCATAGTAGGAAATTTAACATTGAAAATTGATTTAGGAGAGACCGAAAATCGCATCACCTCCTCATAGATCAACTGTGCCACATCCACTTCTTCTCCTCGCAAAATACAATCCAAAAGTAGAGCGTTCTTTTTAGTCACATCCAAAGTTTGTGTGTTTCCAAAGACATTAGGAATAAGGAAATTGTGCCAAACTCTCGTACCCGGTTGAAGAGATTTGTAAGGCCAAGGTGCCTTCAATTCTCCCTTATGTGATTGCACTTTCTTCTTGTCTAAAACATGCTCAAAAAGTAATTACTCATCAAAGATTTTTCGTTTAGCAACTGGTGGTCCTTTGTGTGTTCTAAAAATAAATGCAAATGCTAATCGAACCACAACCGCAAGTGTACGGTTGTCCCAAGTAGTATGTATGATAATACAGATTCGTTCCAAGGACGGATGGTTGATCACAATGTTTAGCAAGTAGTGATTGATGCACTTATGAAAGTAAAAGATAATAAAATGTTTGTTTGGTTTTTGTTATTAAAGCTAATGATTGAAAGACAAATATTAAAATGTAAGTAAAGGCTAAGACGCAAGTAAAATGAATGGAAACGCAATATGAGATGTAGTACTTGAGAACGCAAGGATCCTCCTAATCTTACTTCCTAACTTATGTTGTTTAAGGGCTAAATCGGTCAATTACAATGGTCGGGATTCTAAAATCCTTATACCCCCGTCAGGGTGGACTATAAGGCAATCCTAAAGTGTCACTAGTCCCGTCAGGGTAAATATGATCCACCGTTGGATGATTAAGTGTTTTACCTCATTGTCCCTAGAATTAGCTAAGTTCGTCAGAATCAATAGCTTTTATCCTAGATTGAATAATTAATTCTATACCTAAACCCTCCGTCAGGATGATCCACACGCCACATATGTGAAATATCTTAGATACTAATACCTAATCTTAGTTCGCGACTCTAAAATCAGTAAATAATCACAAATTATCGAAAAGAGTAATGAACCCAATCTAATTTAATTTAATATAAACCCAAATTCAACATTCGTTATTTCATAAAATTAGGATTCACCCATTGTTTGTTCTCAAGCACTATGAAAAGTTTAGCTCATATTAAAATTAAAAACTAAATTAAAAGAAATGGAATTCATATTGTTTACAAAATTGAAATATAAAAAGAACCTAATTTCCGGAATTGGAATGACTACGAACGGAGCTATAGACCCACTCCAGTTCTTGTAGCTTCTTCTTTCTTCCTTCTGTTGCTTCTCTCTTGTATTTAATCTTGTGGAATGTGAATTGTCTGTAAAATAGAAGTCCAGACCTCCTTTTATAAGCATAAATTCGTACTAGGGCTTGGACCAGAAAATAAAAGACTAATTAAGTGTCCAAGCCCAAATTCTAAGCCCAAAATCCCGTAACTGCTGATACACCTTCACTAAAACGGCTTTTACCGATGCGTTATGACTCCGATTGACCTCATTCCAGTTGCTAAAGTTCCGTAACTCGATAAGGAATGTTTTCTCTTCAAAGGTCAGCGGCTAAATCATCGCTTAAGCACCTCGAAATCAGCACTCTATGGCCTGGAAAATGGATTTTCAGCTTTAAAAATAATATCTTCGGGACTTATCTTCAAGTCTTGACTCTAATTCACGATCTTTGACTTTCTCCTCGGATTCCTCTCCTAGCTAGCATCTAAAACCTGTAAAATTTACACTAAAAATACCAATATTACGCGCAAAAGTTTAATAAATAAAAAATGCTAGAAATAAAAAGGTAATTCCGGATTATTGCAAATTTAGTCCAAAAGTCTATCATATTAATTAAATAAACACCAAAAATGATGTCTCCCAAGGGTCGAAAATAAGAACAATTAGGGAGACATCAGCAACCGCTTCACTATCTCGTATAGTGCGCTACCATTGGCACTCTGACTATCGCAACGTGTGCAAATAGCTGAAACACTAAAGCTATAAAATCAGATTACATAGTGGATCTGGCTATGCACGTTTCCTTAGTGGATTTCCAAGATACACCTGCTCCTCCTAACATGTAGACAAATCCACTTGTGGATTTTGAGCCGGTGGAGTCTCATATCCAGTTTGCATCATTGTATCCTTCTAGTATAGCTGGATATCCTGTGTACAACAACCCTTTGTTCATAGTGTATCTAAGATACCTTAGAACTCTTACATTAGCAATCCAGTGGTTCTTCCACGAATTATGTGTAAACCTACTTAGCTTGCTTACTGTATGTGCTATATCTGGCGTAGTGTAGTTTTTTAGGTACATAAGACTCCCAATAATCTGTGAGTACTCCAACTGGTTGATCGTATCACCAGTGTTCTTAGCAAGATGTAATTTTACATCACCATGTGTCTTGGCGATATTTTTATCGCTATTACTAAATTTGTTTAACACTTTCTCAATATAGTGCGACTGAGATAGTATAATACCTTCAGATATTCAGATACTCAAAATAACATCCGCAAGGCCTAGATCTTTCATTTCAAACTTACTTGAAAGCATCCCTTTGGTGAATGTAATCAAATCATTGTTACTTCCAGTGATTAACATATCATCCACATATAAATAGACAATGACATATTCAGTCTCATTTAATTTTACATAAACGCATTTGTCACATTCATTGATCTTGAAATCATTCGAGAACATGAATGTATCAAATTTGTCATGCCATTTATTCGGTGCCTATTTTAAACCATATAAATATTTAACGAGATTACATACTTGCTTCTCCTTACCTGGAACTACGTAACCCTCAGGTTGTTCCATATATATCTCTTCATTTAGTTCTTTATTTAGGAAAGTTGTTTTTACATCCATTTGATGAATTTTGAGCTTGTATATTGAAGTTATAGCGATTAACATTCGAATGGATGATATTCTCTTGACTGGAGAATAAGTATCAAAATAGTCAACACCTTATTTATTACTATAACCTTTTACAACAAGGCGAGCCTTGTATTTGTCAATAGACCCATCGGTCTTTTGTTTCTTCTTGATTATCCATTTGCATCCAAGCGGTTTATTCCCAGGAGGGAGATCCATTAGTTCCACGTATGGTTTTGCGTAATGGAATCTATTTCGCTATTTACCGCTTCTTTCCAGTAAGGGGCGTCAGGGTTTGACATAGCCTCCTTGAATGTTCGTGGTTCGTCATCTAGCATGTAAGATAGAAAGTTAGGACCAAAAGACGTAGAGGTTCTCATTGACTTACTTTTTCTTGGTTCTCCTTCATTTGAAAATGATTATTGATCTTGCTTTTCGGTTGGGAATGATTCTTGATCTTGCTCTTCTTGAATTGCATCATGTGTTCTTTTTAGGAAACCAGATTTTGGTGTTGTCTTGTATGAAAAGGTTGTTTCAAAGAAATGTGCTTTCTTGATTCAATCACCATATTGACGTGAATGTCAACATGAAAAGATTTGTGTACCAGGAATCTATATGCAGCACTGTTGTGAGCATATCCAATAAAGACGCAATCGATGGTCTTTGGTCCAATTTTGACCATTTTAGGAGCAGGAATTGCTACCTTTGCCAAGAATCCCCACACTTTTAAGTATTTGAAGGAAGGTGGGTTTTTTTTTCCACAATTTGTAAGGAGTTTTATCTACCTTCTTGTGTGGTACCTTGTTGAGGATGTGGTTTGCAGTGAGCAAAGCCTCTCCCCACAAGTTCTGTGGTGACCCTGAGTTAATCAGCAAGGCATTCATCATTTCCTTCAACGTGCAGTTCTTGCGTTCAACAGTTCCATTTTGTTGAGGCGAGTAGGGGGCTGTGGTGTGATGGATAATTCCACGCTCAGCCCAAAACTCCTCAAAAGGCGACACAAATTCTCCCCTATATGTTCTAAGATTCTTAATCTTTTTATTTAGTTGATTCTCAAATTCAGTTTGTATTCATAATCCTTACTTCAAAGAAAGTATATCTGACAATACCTTGTGCAATCGTCAATGAAAGATATAAAATACTTTTTAACACTTATAGTTTGCACAAATTTTAAGTCAGAAATGTCACTGTGAATTAACTATAAAGGTACCGATGTCCTTTTTATAGATTTAAACGAGGGTTTGGTTAATTTTGACTCAACACAATTGAGAGTAACCTCAATGTAGTTATTGTCCCATAGAATCCAAATTCTTCCCGAGTCATCCTTATTGTAATTACGCATAATTTCCATATTAGAAAAATAAGCATTTATTATATTTAAACTTCTATCATGCTTGACCTTTGATTCCAAAAGTCCAATGAGCTTGATATTATTACTTAAGATAAAATCCTTCACATCTAATTGTCTAAGAAGTTTGTCAAAACCTATTATATTCCATGAAGCCAAGATCATATATTTGGAGGACGACTGATCTCAAGATCACAAGAGTCCTTAATAAACCCGAGAACATCTTGATCAATGGAGCTAGAAGTACTCTCTTGTAATTGTTCAAATGGGTTAGTACTCAAAGTAGAGCTTGAATTGTCCAGCTGCAATTTACCAACAAATTTAGTACCACTTGCCATTCCTCCGCCACCTTTTTATCTTTATTTTCCTTGGTTTTAGTAGTCTCAGTAGGAGTAACATTTGTTTTTGGAACCCTTAATTTTTTAACGTTATTACATTTAGATTCTGAGTGACCAAACCGATTAATCTGAGACAAATCACTGGTTATTAGTCATACTCTACTCCAACTTCTTGTGGATCTTCTTGTACAATGTCAACATAAACTTTGTCAGGCAGTTCCTCTATTGTGTTTATTTCTACACACACCCGAGCATAACCCAACCGTGATTTGGACTCAGTCATTGAATCCATTTGTAAAGGATATCCAATAACACTAGCAATATAACCGTGCCATGTATTTGTCCACATCGCCATTGAAATGTTTTGTACTTCACCTATAGATAGGAATCTTAGTTAGATCTACTTTCTCAAACTGCATTCCTCCCTTCCAAGGTCTCAACAATAATGGCTTACCATTAATGTGCCACATCTATTCCAATGCTCGACTGTAATACATAGAATTCTCAAATTTGAAGATGAACATGCCTTTATTACTTGATTTAATATCAATCTGACCTAATTTACTCCATTGAAACCTTACAAAATTAACAACATGAAAGGGAGGAGTATTATCCAAAAATTGTCTGATTAAACAATTCTCCCATAATTTTGCTCCTTCCTTTAAAACTTGAGGTGTAGAATTGATAATTCTTTTACCATCATGTCTAGTAGTTTCATAATACTCAAGCTTTAGAGATGGTTTAACAAAACCCTCAAATAAATTTGACCAGACTTGTGGTTTATATGAGCTAATGACTACTTCCTTATCTTCTGTGTTAGTGATGTTCTCATCAGTGATTTTGGTAGCCGATTTGTTACTAGAACCATCATCACCGCTGCTCACAGCTTCAGATCTGCGATTAGCAACTGGAGTGGTAAGATTCTGAACATTTGAATCAGGAAAGAGAATCATTTTAGTAATATCCATGAACTTCTGCTACTCTTTGGAGCTTTTTGACCAACGTTGGCTGACGAGTTGACCTTAGCTGAACTCAAAAAATTTGTCATGGTGAAGGTGAAAAAGAAACGAAAAAAAGGAATGAAAATGAGTGTGTAGACACATGAGGCGGAGGAAAGAGAACTAAAAAAAGTGGATAAAGGCAGTGAAGAAAAAAAGGAAAAAGAGAAAGATGATTTGGCGTGAGATCCAAAAAAAAATTGGAAAAACACCAAATCAAAAAGAAAAGTAAGCTAAAAGGTAGCTAAAATTTAGGAAAAGGCTAAAAGAGGAAAGATAAAAGATGGAATAAACTTAATGATGGATGAATAAGTAGAGATGATTTTTTAAGTGGGTTGACTCTTATTGACCTTACTTTTTTTAGTTCCCCATACCACGTTACATACCACTTATTAACTGACACGACTTGATTGATATTCCATTTAATTTGTCAATCTTGCTTCAGTTCGTCTCTAATTAAATTATTACATAAATTATGTGTATTATATTGGGTGCTATGTTTCAGGGTATATGCTCAATATTATAATAGAGCATGAGATAAGTGATGAGAGTTAAATGTAAGGATCTTAACTTCCTGGTCTTGAGTTTAACTAATGTCTTATCAGAGATGACGTATAAGAATAAAAAAAATGGTATTTAGGGTTGTAAATGAGCCGAGTCAAATACTAGATGTACATGCTTGTTTGTTTAATTTCTCGAGTCGAGCCGAACTCGCATTTAAACGAACTGAGTCGAGCCGATTTTAAATTTAAACGAGTCAAGCTGAGCTTTCGACGATCCAACTCATAGATGTCAAAACTTGTTTGTTTGATTATGTAACAAGTATTTTAAACCTGATCTCGAGTTGCTCATGAACAATTTGTTTTTTATGGTTGAAACCAGACTTTCATGAACGGTTGGTATTTGATATAGTGTATGATATGAAAATATGAAGCGCAATGTTAATGAAAAAATAAATGTCTAAAAAAATTAAATATCCAAGTTGAAGGTTTAATAATATATTTATAAGTAGATAATATATTAATTTAGAATTATAAATATAAATGTGTTATTCACGAACGAGTTTGAGCAAACTTGTTTACATAACGAGCTTAATTTGGAGCTTGAGTTTAAGCTTGTTTACGTTTGAGCCGATTTCGAATGAACTTTTCTCCAAACGAGTCTGATATGCTCGCAAACGGTCTGGTTCATTTAATTACAGTCCTAATTAATGGTATGGAATAGACGACCGAAAAAATGTTTGGCCAGCAATTTTATTATATAATTAGTATAATCCTTTGAAAAATACAACATCCACTTTTATTCATAAATAAGCTTATAAGATTGAAACAAAAATAGCTTATGTACATTAGGAAATCACACACATATATATAATATATATAGATCTATCGAAGATATTATCCTTATTGATTTTTATGTATAAGTTCGTTCCAATACAAAAGTGTATATTATATTAAACTATAGTATGATAGATAAATAATAAAAAACGGTTGCATTTTTTTTTTAATGTGAATTATTCATCAAATTGTATTCCTCTTAATAAAATCACTTTTAGAAGGAAAAAAAACTACCTTTATGTAAAGTATTGCAGTTTATTTTTAGAAAAAATTCAAGGTATCAGTAATGAATATATAGGTGATATAATTGTTGGAAATATATTATTTTTTTGACTAATAAGAATAATAAGAAGTATTAATAATTCAAATCTAGAGTAAATTAATTTGACAAACCTATGGTAGAAAATCCAAGGGTTTAACTTTTCATTCTAAGTTTTACTAGAATTGAAGAATTGTTAGAGTGTTAGTTTTATCATCAATTCCCATGACTAGAATTTGGGCAATTATTGGTTTAAAAATCCAATATTTTTTATTTTAAAGAGCTCAATTTTTAAAGAATATCGTCTTTAACTTGTTTTAATATAGAGAAATTTTGAACTGCGTTTTAGAGAATTTAATATCGATGTTTTAATTTAGATATGACTACAAGATTTCTATGCTCAACTGATTGACTTTAATTTTTTTTCAAAACTCAAATAATATTTTTTACTTTTACTGAAATCCTATTTTTTATTTCTCTTCAGATGACTTTAACAATTTCATGTATTGAAATATTAAATCACATTTTATGATTTTATTTGATATATTTTTTTATAATTAATATTTAATTAGTGTTTCAAATTTCTATATAGGGAAATTTCAACAAACAAAATTATAAATTTAAATTGTTTTAATAATATATTTAAAATAAATAAATAAGTGTAACTCTAGTTCTTTTCTGAAAGTGTAACTTTAAATGAAAAATTTTGAGCCTCCACCCAACACACACCTAAATAATTCATGCATATATTTACAACGTATATTAATTATCTTGTAATAAATAACATTTGTAATAAGTATAAATTTCTAGAACTATCCAGTTTTATTTTTATTTTTATTTCTAGAAATATCTACACGACAATTAAGTGGATTGCTAAATTAGAGATTTTAAGCATTATGTTTAGTTTTTGGGATTTCAATATCTTAACTTACTTAGCTAATATTTTAAATAGTAATAATAAAAATTTTAAAGTAGACTAATTTATAATCTTTTTAACTATCTTATCTAATATATTATTATACTTTTCAGAAAAATGAGGTTGGATTTAGGCTTATCGTTCACAAGAATCTTCTGTTCAAATTCTTGGATTACTTGCCAAATATAACTTTGTCTTAATATATTAGTTGTTAAAATAATTCCAAGAACAATTATTATCTCAAAAGATGTCAGATCCATTATTAAGATTAAACATGAAACATCATCCATGACTTTTGAAAGCACTATGTTATACTAGCAACTAGTAGAGACAAATATATAACAGGTCAATATCAACCGAATGGAAGAAGATTACCAAAGGCATAGGGTTGTCACATCGAACTACACTGTGAAAATGAAATGTTGTTAGCCTTTTGCAATTGTCCATACACATGTGAAAAGAATTCCAAAACCCTAGCCCTAACTATCTCATTTTTTATTTCTCTTTCTTCCTTTTTTTCTTTTCCCCCCTTTTCCTCCATTTTCTTCTTTCTGGTACAAATATCATTAATAAAAATGACTCAACCTAATTCTTTTTTATTTTTTGAATTTAAAAGTTTTAACTCAATCCAAAATCGGATATGAAATTCATAATCCTATTTATACTTAGATTACATTTTTGTTAAACACAATTTGCACAAACCTACCCAAACCGCTAAGTGATTTTTTTCAGATATTGCCCCCAAACCCCAACAAAATATACTAATATAAAGTAATATCTAACTTAACTAAAAAAACCAAATAGATTGATTTACTAATAAAGGGAACCACTATACTAGAATTTGAGTTATTACTTCTTCTCTACTCTTTTATTTATTTGACAAAAAAAATCACTCTCTTATTTAGAAAAACATCATCGTGAACAGGGAACTAGGAAGAGGTTAATTATAAACAAAGTCAAAATGATAACCTTGGTTCTAAAAGACGTTAACCACTACTAAGACGGCCAAATACCTTCAAGCACCTAGATGGCTAGGCGGCCCATTAATCCGATTTTAAGCGGTATTTACCTAGGTGGTTTTTATTAATATTTTATTTATTTTTTTGGTTACATGGGTGATCCGGGCTAGCTTGCGCGCACCCGACTAATCCCAAGGAGATATACATGCCTCCCCATATATATTTTCATGGTAAATCAGAACTAGGTTACCCATGTTCAGGTAGGGGTTCGAGCCTTGTACCTCTTATATTAAATATATATTACTAATACATTGATTGAATAATATTTACATCCTAATATACTTAAAGTAGATCAATTTGACATAAATAATATATATGTAACTGTATAATAATAACAATTCATTATTATTAACCTAAAAATGACCAATTCAAGAAATCTAGACTTGAAATTTGAAAAATCCTACCTTATTCTTTTTTTCTCGCATTCAAACTCTAACCTAAGTAGTTTTTTTATATTTTACTTATGTGTTGGGTTGTATTAGATTCAATCAATTATTTATTGGCTAGCATGTTAGATAGTATTATGGTTGGGGGACACATTAATCCGATTTGGTAGTTTATTAATTATATTATGCGTAGACGAACATTCGAGCCACCTTCAAGAAAAATTCTAGGCGGGTCGCATTTTGGAACGCATAGGCGGCCTTGTTTTAGAACACTGATGATAACTATGGCTAATAACATCATAAACAAATAAAATTTAAAAGGAAGCTCCGTAATTGAAAGTTTGTTTTTGAGTTTCAATTCTTTTAAAAAATAATCCAATTGTAGTACAACAGAGTTAGACACAAAACATGCATCTACTACATACGTAAATGCAAATAGTATTTTATAATGAACATTCATAGACTAAAATAAAATGAATAAATGAAAAAACAAACTACCAATGAAAGTCACAACAAACCTTAATGGTCAACTTGAAGTCACCAAGCAACTCACCCAATACCTACTTGAACTGAACAACTCGAAACTGTTGGATCCGACACTTGATGAGTTGTATTATTACAATCTCCTTTTGGCACGTCCATGTTAGGGTTGAATTTATACTTGTGCATCTGGGTTGGGTACCCAACCCATGCTCACCCCTAGTCACTAGTTTAATGTTGGATTCTAGATGTTGTGGTTTATTTTTACGTCTAATTTGTTAGGGTATTGTCGCCTATTTTAGAACTCCGGTGAACTTCAAGTGTTTTTTTTCGACAGGGTATTGTCGACCACTTGGTGCAAACGTGGATGTTGTGCTAGTCATTGCCTCATTGGTGAGGGACAAGATAGTGATTTATAAACATATTAACAATACTGTTTTGTCTTGCAAACCAACACCTTGAACATAACATCATTCAATAATACCAATAGTTCATATAAACCTCGAGCAAATAGAATATGGTTTGAATCTCATGAAATAACTTTCATGTTTCAACCACTTTTATCTAAATCTCTTAATCATACGTCCTTAACCGTTTATGGCTATGATCAGAGACACCATACACAACATGGGTAATGATACTACTTAATATGTTATATAAGTTAACTATCTTGATCTTTGGTCAACTGGATACATGTTTCTTATAGTAAACGACTATCTAACAGGTTATATACCATATATCATCCTTCCAAAGACGATTGAGATGACAAATCCATATATATCTTTTATAACACAATAATGTATAACTTTTTCTTACCAGATTCTACCTCGAGGGCTCCATCATAAATTTCTTTTGACTTAAGTGTAATGTTTTTATCATGAACCTGGCTTTTGAGGGTCCTAATTATGTATTTTTTTACAAGTTTGCATGACAAATTTCAATCAAATTGTAGGAGTTAATCCATTTGTGACATGATTGCATCTCAACATGATAGTTGGATAAGATATTTTTTTTGCCTTATTTAAATTTAACACCGTCTGTGGGTCGTATAAATTTCATAAACTGACTCATTGATTCATTATTACTATACCAAACAGACACATGCAAAGTTGTTGTGATATTCATAGAAGTTGAGGTTTCCTTTACACGTCTTATCACAAAGGAAGACGAGTAAATGATGGGTGCTTCGCAAAGTCGTTGATTTCTTACGAAAACATAATCATTGTAGATATATTATGTGACACTATCTATTATAAATTATCTTTCTCTTTATCACTTTTGGGATGCTAATGATTGGTCCATTAAAAACTAGGGATACCATTCCTGAATTATATATTAAATTCTACTATATTTAATTGGGGGATTTTATATAAATAGTTGAGGTTTGAAGTTTTTTACTATAAGAGACATTATGTTATGGGTGAGTGCAAAGGGGAAAATCCTAAATCATGTAATTCTCATGCATAACTAATCTTACAATAAATTCTTAATTGCCTCACTTGCATGAATCGAGAAAAAAACTTGCCTACTCTTATGAGGGAGTTCTTATTAGGCACTCCAACAATGATTGTAGTCACTCTCCCACACTAGATAATTGATGTCTCGTCTTTTATGATAGGTTTGAAGAATCATGAGATATTATTTAGGAGGATTTTTAGAGTTAACGTAGGATTTATCCCCCATAGCTAAAACAAAGCTCCACCAGATACATGGAGAGCGGAAGTATCAATCAACGTAGATAAAGCTGCCCCTATATATAATTTATGGGTATGTCTGTCAAGGTCGAATGTCATCATACTTTGGCACCAACCCCAACCGGAAATACAGTTTGCCCCTCTAACATCGGAACGCTTACAACGAACCCTACAACCACAAGCATAAATGATGATCGGACCCTTTCACAAACATCTGAGTATAGTGAGGTCTTAAATCCAAATATATGATAAGAGACCCCTTAAAGAACAAAGTAGATCAGAATTGATTAGGGAACAAAAAGAAACCAAGAGAGAGCTTTCTCTTGGGAATTCTTAGACGTGTCTCTACCTACTATTTCAAACCTCTTCCATTTCCATCTAATAATGGATAGTTACCAGACCAACACGTTGACATGTACAAGTGGCATATGGAAGTGGTCAACGACTCCGACGCTGTTGTTTGTCGTCTTTCACCACCACCCTATCAGGATAAGCACAAAAATGGGTCTCCAAGCAGGAGCCAAAAATAATAATATCCGCGGAGCAGCTAACTCGAAAGATGAGGACACGCTTCACTGAAATTAAGGATTCAGATCGAGACTTGTCGTCACTAATAGAGTTGTACCAAAAGAAGGCAGAAATATTAAGAGATTACACCAAGAGGTTTGGTAGTGTATAGCGTATGTTATCAAAACTTTGACAACACAATATCGCATCTGGACTTCACCCATGTGCTTTAGATCAAACTAGCTACCAATCATAATTCGACTCTCGTTGAGATCCTCGAGGAACCCAAAACCTACATTAAGGTTGAATACGTGATGATTAGGGTCAGTGATAGAGTGAGAATTCTGGATGCCGAGTCAATAAAAGGACAAGTCCAAATCAAAACCTAAGATGAACAAGTATATATACTGAGGACATGCCTCGTATCCATTGGTCCAAAGTCCTTGGGAGATATTAAATCTCATTATGCACGATCCTGAGCAAAACTGACCTAAAAATGATAGGATGTTGGGCACCATACTAGCATGTTTAGCTTGCTTCTCACTGAGATGATGCGACTAAGGAGAATAGGAAAGATACCCACACTTCGCTGGAGAGGCTAAACCAGCGATCCATCAAGAGAAGGAGACCCATCATGGATCGAACCTTATCCACCAAGTTGGTTGGTATACATCTAGCAGAAGAAGAAGAGACATCACTAAGGGACATAAGAAGGGCTAGCATGTGGGATAAGAGTTTAAGATGTAAATACAAAGAATCGTGGGTAGTTCCGCCGTTGAGGCTACGCAATTAACTCGGTATGCCAAGTAGGTTCGATCTCCACCATCTGAGGAGGTGCCTCCAAATAACTATTCCATCAACTACAACGATAAATACGCAGAGAGGTTGATATTCCCCTTAGACAAAGCCCTATTTGTCAAAATATTTATAGGAAATGCCCTTTCTAGACAAGTTTTAATCTACACAGGAAGCTCGGTGGATCTATTATTTGCCGCCACCTTGTTTAAAGGGTAAAAGAAAAAACTTAGTTAATGACACGTGGACTTAGATATAAAATCTTACTTACATATGTGTAAAGGACCATTTTATTCATCATGATTGGGCTCTGAGAAAATAATAATCAGTTTGCCATGGTGGAAAACCATAAGGGTGAAACAATAGGTAAAGTAGATTTTATGTTAAAAGATTAGCAAATCGGTTGTAATTTGATGGTAAAGGAAGATAAAGGTAGTTCTAATGGCTAAGTTATTAAATATATTTCCTTAGAATATATTTTTAGTACAAAAAATATAGTTATTGATCCATTTATAAGTTTTTAAATTAGAATACGTTTGAGGCACTTATTTTGCATGCAAAACTGGTTGAGGGATGGTGTCGCCTAGGGTGTGATAAAAATAAGATAATTAAAGTCGAGAAAACTACGCACTCTCACCCTAGACAGGCACAGTACTGCAAGTATTACAGGACGTATGCAAGTTTTAGTTAGTAAGTTGAGTTCATTCTCAGGGACTTAAGTGTGCTGGTCGGATGTGTAGCAATAACGAGTAAGCAATAATTAATTAAAGACAGAAAATAAAAGAAATAGATTTTCGAAATTAAGAATTAAAACTAAGAAAATAAAGACAATAAAATAAATACAAAGAATATGAGATGAGAAATATAGCTTAGGTTTTGCTAGTATGCACTAATCCTTCTAATTCTTTCTATTAAATCTAGTTAATAAGGGAGAATATTAGCTCTTGTATACTTAGTCAGGATTCTAAATTCTCATTCCTTAGACCTTGAGAGCGACTAAGGGGGCTACGGCACAACCACGAGGCTGTTTTAAATAGGGTTATCGAGCGCTACCAAGGCCCTAAGCAAACAATTCCTTCAATTGGTGATATGGTGATTAAATTATACCCTAATGACCATCTAGTTAGAATCAGTTTTTTCAGGACTAATATCGACACTAGACGTTATTTGGTGTTTCAGTAATTAGACACCCAGCTAAGGCGATCATCTAACTACTATTAAGGTAATCCTAAACGTTGCGCACCGCAAGGAAAACAGTCATTAAATAAAAAACACATAAACAAATATAAGAGTAAGTAGCTAATATCAATTTAAAACATGTAATTCCCAAAGAAACTTAGATAGAAGAATTAGAATTCATAGATTATACATGATGCAAAACCCAAGCTATGGGGAGTTTAGTTCATACCTAATGGAAACAAACTAAAAGAAATTACAAAAGACATCATCTTGCTCTCTACAATAAACTGGAAGAATAAAACCTTAAGAACTAATTACTATGAGGCAAGGATGATTTACAAGTGATATAAGGGTGTATTTATAGGTGTTTAGAAGACCTAATTCGTTTTCTTGAAGGAGGGGTTAAGTAATGGACTCCAAGCCCAACTCAAATTCGTATGGAAATAAAGATAATTACTGCTGACTTGTTTTGAGCATATCTTCTTCGTTATTGGTCGGTTTTTGCTCCACAAGATACCAAAAGAATCCTCACAGAATTATCTACGTCTCTATGAAAGGAATCTTCCAAAATCGGCTTAGTTTTGGAGTTATCACCACTTCTTTAGGCGTAGCTGTAGAAATTCAGATTTAGGCAACTTTTCCTTTTCCATGATTTTAGCTTTTGTTTCCTTATCTCCAATTACCATGCTAATCTCTTTCCATATCTTGTAGTCTTTGACTTGGACTCTAATTAATCTTCATAATTATCTTTAAAGATTCACACTAAATAAACAATTAAATCCAATATGCTATAAAAATATTATTCTACTAAATCAAGACTCAAAATAGGAAAGTGCATTATTTCTCAAGAAAATCGACTATTATGACTTCTAAATCACTAAAAATGATGTCTCATCCTAATATAAATCTATCACAAATGAGGAGACATCAAGGGACTTGATTCCAATCTCCCTTAGAACTTAAATGGATTACATTGAAGAATTAGAGGGAGAGTCTGGTACGTAGTATTTATACTTATATTCAATTCTTTATTGTTTAATTATTTACTTACTTAGTCCCTTGTTCTTACTTCTTTACAAAGTACTTTTTACATGACCACGACCTAAGCCGTAGACGATACGACTTAATATTGGTAAGCACTCCATTCAATTTATTAACACAATATTGGTGACCCATGTTTTGTTTCCATCATGTTTGAGTTATTAAGTGTTGTTGAGTTTGCTACAACTAAAGAATATAAATGAAGTTACATACGAGGTTTATGATGATTGAACAAAAAAAATTACTCTATAAATGATAATGATTTGAATAATAGGATTTCAATTTTACCTAAGTGTCTGAAATAACTTTACGAGTACCCACGATGATTTAATAGGCCCTGAGCCTTCACAACTAGTTCGAAGTTATTAGTTGAAATTTGATATTTTGTAATAGTTAGGTACTTAAGTCAATCGATTAGTTGAAGTTCGATGGTTTTGTAATAGCTAGGTTAAACGTTTATTCGACTTGTAAACTAAAATAAGTTTGATTTTTGTCGAAAATAGAGAGTTTTTTAACTTATAAATTTATGCACATTTCGGGAAATTTTAGTTAGTTACGGGTAATTTTCCGATTTTGTAAAGTTTTTGGTGTTAAATGTATTATTTCATGTTATTATTTTCTGATATATATTTAAATATAAGTTTACTTTTGAATTTTTTGACTACTTTTGATCGATGTTAAACCGAGGTTAACCTAAATCAAAGTTAAACATTTAGTAACTTAACCTAGGGTTAGTATTCCAATTTTAGCAACACGGCGTAATTAATTATTATAAGATTAAGATGTTCCAGAATTCAATCACCACATGACCCTAGTTCAATCCTATATTTATATATTTCTCTTTTTATTTTTGTTTTAAGAACATCAACCATTTTTTCTTCTAATTTTTATCAACTCATGCCCAATTATATACCCGTACATCCTAATCTAGGACATAATATACTTTAACTCCCTTTTAATAAAATTTTACTAACAATTTTTTCTTTTTTTATTTTAAATTTATTGTATGCTATTCATCATCTTCACTTTGCATCTTCTATACACCCACCCACCGGTCACCCACCCACCTCACTCAACAATTATTATTGTTAATTAACGGACATTTTAAATGTCTCTGATTGGATAGAATGGATGCTAAAACCCAATTGTATCTAAAAAACACACGAAACAACTAATACAGACGTCAGGGGTTAAACTTATGCATACTCCCCCATACTATGTATGTTAAGAAAGTGGAAGTATAAATCTGCACCACAAAACTTCATAAAACATCTGCTACCATTTGCTATTGGTAATAATAAACTAAAGCAGCAACTTAAACCTTGGGTGATAAAATATCTTGCTTATCTGCAGTAGAAATTTTAAAAAACAAATTGACATCAGCTAGGATGTTAATTTTCCAGCATCAGATAATGTTTCCAACAAATACATGGAGCTAGATGTCATTTTAACAGAGCAGTAAAACAATATATATATATATATGCAGCAGCTTTTTGTCGTTAATGAAAATTCTGTGTGTAGTATTTTTTTTTCCGACATCGTTGTCCTCAAACTCCAATGAATCACACAACACAAAGTCCATAGGGGAATGAGTAGTAGTACCACCCCCAACGACACAACCACCAAGCGTATAAGTAGGCATCCCCCCTAAGATGAAGACAAGACTCCACCAGATCCATGGTGGGTAGAAGCATCAATCAATGTAGATAAATCTGTCCCCAAATATTTTTTGAGGGTATGTTCATCAAGGCTGAATGTCATCATACTTGTGCACCAACCCCAGCCGAAATCCAGTTTGACCCTCTAACATTGGATCACTTACAACAAACCCTGTGACGATCATCAATGATACTCGATCCACCTCATAAACATCCAAGTATAGTGAGTTCCTAGATCCAAACATATCACAGGAGCCCCCTCATAGAACCAAGTAGATCATAGTTGATCATGGAACTAAATCAACAAAGATAGACCTTTATCTTGGTAAATATTGGATGTGTCGCTACCTAGTCGTGTCAAACCTCCTCCATTTTTGTCCAATAATGGATCGTTAGATCCAGACCAGCATATTAACATGTACAAGAAGCATATGGAAGTGGTCACCGACTCTGACGGTGTCGTATGTTGTGCTTTCCCCACCACCTTGTCAGGTAGAGCACAAAAATAGGTCTCCAAGCTGGAGCCAAAAATAAAAACATCCTTGGAGAAACTAAGTAGGATGATGAAATCGCGTTTCGCCAAAAGTATAAGAAGGGAGAACAGTTAAGAGATTACACCGAAAGGTTTGGCAGTGTAGCGTATGCAATCAAAAACTTCGACAACACAATATCGCGTCAAGCCTTCACTCGTGCTCTTTGAAATAAGGAGTTTTTTATCGAACTAGCTACTGAGACTAATCTGACTCTCGCCAATATCCCGAAGGAACCCAAAACCTACATTGAGGTTGATTACGTGCTGATTTGGGTCAGTGATAAAGTGAGAGTGCAGGATGACGAGCAAATTTGGTAAAAGGACGTGGCCAGAGCACGACCTAAGAAGAGAAAGACAGACTAGTAAGAATACCAAGTCCATGCCTCGTATCCATTGGTCCAAAGTCCTAGGGAGATATTAAATCTCGTTATGCACGATCTCGAGCAAAACTGACCTAAAAAGGTTGAGCAATGATGAGAAATGAGATCGGAATTGGTATTTTTAGTTCCACAAGGATGTTGGGAAACCATACTAGTATATGTGGCCATTGCTTCTCGCTAAGATGAAGCAAGTCGGGAAAATGGAATAAAATTCCCACACTTTGCTGGGGAGGCCAAACCAACAATCCATCAAGAGAAGGAGACCCATCACGAACCGAACATTATCCTCCAAGTTGGTTGGTACACATCTAGCAGAAAAAGAAGAACCACTACCAAGGGACATGAAAAGGGATGGCCCTACGGGATGAGAGTTTAAGATATAAATGAAAGGCATCGTATTAAGTTCCGGCCCCGAAGCTATGCAATTAAGGACTCTGTATGTCAAGTAGGCCGAGCTCCGCAACCCGAGAAGTTGTCTCCAAATAATTATGCCTTTAACTTCAACGATAAATATGTAGAGAAGTTGATATTCCCCCACGCCGAAGCCATGTTTGTTTGAACTGTAATAGCAATTTCCCTTGCTAGGCAAGTTTTAGTACCCGTTTGGAAGTGCTTTTTTGGAAAAGCACTTAAACATGCTTTTAGCATTTTAAGAGTTTTTTTGATCTTGAAAAGCACTTTTTGAGAAGCACCAAATTGATGCTTCTCGAAAAAAGCACTTAAAATAATTTTAGATTTCAAAATTATTTTTAATATTTAAAATTTAAAATTTTATTCTAAAAGCGCTTTTTTCCTTTAAAATAAGCACTTCCAAACGAGTCCTTAATCGACACGTGAAGCTCGGTGGATCCATTATTCGCTGCCACTCTATTTAAAGAGTAAAATAGTAAACGTAATCAATGACACATGGACTTTGATACAAAACTTAATTACATATGTGTAAAGGACCATTATATAGATCATGATTGGGCTTTGAGAAAATGAATAATCAGTTTGCCATGGTGGAAGACCATAAGGGTGAAACAGTAGGTAAAGTAGAATTTATTTTAAAAGATCAGCACATCGGTTGTATTTTGATGCTAACAACATATAAATGTAGTTCTAATGGGTTAGTTACTAAAAATATTGCATCGAAATATGCTTTTAGTACAAGGAAAAAAGTTTTTGATCAATTTAGAAGTTCTTTGAATCAGAATACGGTTGACGCACTTGTTTTGCATGCTAAACTTGTCGAGGAACTCGATTCCTATCTCCCATATAACTTCAATGGATCACGTTGAAGAACTAGAAGGCTAGTTTGGTACATAGTATTTATACTTATATTCAATTCTTTATTGTTTAATTATTTACCTAGTCCATTGTTCTTACTTTTTTTCTAGGTACTTTTGACCTGAACTCGGCCTAAACTGTACATAGTACAACTTAATTTTGGTAAGCACTCCTATTAATTAGCATTAGTTAACATTGTTTTGGTGACATGTCTTTTGAGTTATTAAGTGTTGTTGAGCTGGCTACAACTGAGGCCTATGAATTTACAAGTGATGTTTATGATGATTGAAAAAAAAAATACCATATAACTCATAATAATTTGAATAATATGAGTTCAATCTTGCCTATGTGTTTGGAATAACTTTACAAGCACCCAAGTTGATTTAATAGTCCCTAAGTCTTCATAGCTAGTTCGAAATTATTAGTTGAAATTTGATGTTTTTGTAATAGTTAGGTACATAGGTTAATCGATTAATAGAAGTTTGATGGTTTTGTGATAGATAGGTCAAATATTTATTCGACTTGTAAATAAATAAGTTTGATTTTTGTCAAATAATGTGTAATAGTAAATTCTTTTTTTGAAAATTTATGTATATTTCGATAACTTTTAGTTTGTTACTGTTTATTTTTGCAATTTTGTAAATTTTTCGGTGTTAAATGTTTTATTTCATGTTATTATTTTCTAATATATATTTAAATATAAGTTTGATTTTGATGAATTTTGACTACTTTTGACCAAGGTTAATCTAAGGTTAAACTGAACTGACCCATACTAATTTACTCATTTAATAACTTAAACGAGAGTTATTATTACAATTTTAGCCACACAAGTTACTTATCCTAAGGTTAGAATTTTCAAGAACCCAATCGCAACCCCCTGAGTTCAATTTTCTCTTTTATCTTTGTTTTAAGGACACCAGCCAATTTCTCCTTTATATTTCTATTAAATCATGCCCAATAATATAACACATTATGTACATCCTAATTCAAATCTTGGACATTATATACTTTAAGTCCCTCTTAATTATTTTTTACAATTTATAGTTTTCTATTTTATTTTTAATTTATTTTATATTATTCATCATCTTCAGCTTTGCATCTTCTATACACCCACCCACCCACGTCCATCTCATTCAACAATTATTGATGTTAAGCCTGTCGGACATTTTAAATGTATCCTGAATGGATGGAATGGATTGATACAAAAACCCAATTGTATCCAACAAACACACGAAACAACTGATACAGACAGAGGTTAAACTTATGCATACTCCCCCATACTACGTATGCTAAGAAAGCGGAAGCATCAATCTGCAACACAAACTTCACAAAACATTTGCTACCATTTGTTATTGGTAAGAATAAACTGAAGCAGCAACTTAAACTTTGGAAGATAAAATCCTTGCTTCTAATAATATCCTTATAATACAGATAAATATTAAAGTCATGAACCATTGTTTTAATAATATCTGGATTATCTTGCCAAACCCATCCTCATTTTGAATACGTAGAATTCTATTGATATAACGACGTTGGGTAATAATGGCATATAATTAAGATAGCCGACATACGATCCTCGACATTAATCCAATTAAGTCTACCTCTTCTAGCCCTTTACTGTTTTCTTCTCTAGCCCAAAAAATGTATAATTATTAACTAGAGTGTCCTTAATCTTAGTCAAGTTGTTTGGAGAGGGGTCAATTCTGAAAATGAGAAAGGTGCTTCTGGAATTTTTGAATCTGGTTCCTATTATTCATGAAAGTACGTCTACTTCAATTATTTATCACCCGGGTGCACATAACTTTCTGCGTACTCTTGATTCTTGAATATTCTGAACAGGGAGGTCTTTATCTCAAATAAGGTCAATAGGTCCTTTTTTTTTTTTTCAATCGAATTAACCAACAAGATTATTTTACATTATTACAAAGCTTATTAAGATATAAATCCGATACAATAAGAGACCTATTCATCCAATCAGAAATATCAATATTTTTCCTTGTGCATTTAGCCAGCGTGCTATTATACTTTCTCGGAACATGATAAATCTTCCACCAGTACTCTTGACCTAACCATTTCCTAACTTCCGCCAGGATCGGTTTGAGACTCCAATGAAGTCCGGTCTTACCTAAAACTCCTTGAACTAAATCAAGGTTATCAGAGTAAAAAGAAACACTCTGATTCTTAAGGTCACTACTAGCTCTTATCGCCAAAAGAAGTGCCCAAACTTCACCATCAATGACCTTGTTAATTTTTCCTCTAATATTGATTTTCTTAATTATCATACCCTTCTTATCAATTCCGATTGCAGCAACCACAGCTGGTTCATTCTTATTGACGAAAGACGCATCACACATCCAAATCATGTCCGCTTCATCATTAATTGTCGGTTTTATGTCTTCCGCTATATTTTTACTTATCATGTTAACCTTATCATTGTTAGTCGCGTCCGTATAAGATCCAAAAAGTCTATATACCAACTCCTTTGCTTTATCAAGAATATTCCATTTGCTCCATTTAACCCCTTCATGGTAACATTTCATTCTCTCTTTCCACATATACCACATGATGCTTAAAATATACGTCGTAACCTGTTTGGTATTCCAACCATTCCTAGAGTATTCTTTGATTAACGAAATGCACCATTCCTCAACCGTACCCCTAAAATCTTTATCAATTTTAATTTGTAGTGGTGATTCCGCCCAAATTTCGATACTAAATGGGCATTGAAGTATAAGATGGTTGATATCTTTAGTTTCCATTTCACACCATTCGCATATATCATTATTCACGCATTTTTTCTTTTTAAGATTTCCTTTAACCGGCACTGCATTATTAAGGATTCTCCAACAGTAGTTTTTTATTCGAGGAGGTAAATTATTTTTCCACACAATATTCCAAATTTCGCAATTATTTGTTTCACCCACTCTTGATGGTTGAGCTTCATTACTAATTTCCTCATTAACTAACACATGGTACCCCGTTTTAGTCGTGTAATCCCAATTCTTCGTGTAAGGCCAAATGATTTTGTCATCAAGATCTCCGTGACACCTTTGTATATTAACAATACCTTGCGCAATTTCCATGGGGAAAATCCTATTAATAAGTTCACACTTCCATCCACCATTTATATCATCAAATAACTCATTGAGAGTTTGAACATCACATCCCGGCGGGTTTTCTAGATAAAATCCTTTGCTAAGCCAATAACAATTCCAAATATTAATTCCCTTCCCGTTACCAATTTGCCAAACCGCGTGTTTTTTAATGAATTGTAAACCCTTAAAAATACTAAACCAGCTCCAAGATCTTCTCTTACTGATTTTAGAATTCCACATACTACCATTTGGAAAATAAATTATTTTCAGGATTTTATATGCAAACGAGTCTTGATTATTTATTAATCTCCAAGCTTGATTAGCGAGCATAGCAATGTTCATTTTGTAAAATTCTCTAAAGCCCAAACCACCAATCTTCTTTGATCTAGTAAGTTTCTTCCAATTCACCCAATGAATCTTTTTTTTATTACCCGCATCCCACCAAAAATTAGCCACTATACTTGACAATTTTTTGCATAGCATTTTAGGAAATTCAAAAATCGACATAGCGTAATTTGGGATAGCTTGCAGTACTGCTTTAATTAAAACTTCCTTACCACCCTCTGATAAAACCGACGATATCCAACTAGCCGACTTCGCTAGCAATCTATCTTTAATATAATTTAAATTCTCATTTTTCGCTCTTTTAATCATTAAAGGAAGACCCAAATATTTTCCAAGGTCCTTGGCAATACCTATATTAAGTTTTCTTGACACTTCTTCTTTCATATGTTCTGGCGTATTCTTACAAAATATCATTGCCGATTTTCTTAAATTCACCCGTTGACCTGATGCATTACAATACTCCTTTATAATACTTTGAAAAGTTTCCACTTCTTTTGCGTTAACATTAATGAAGAATAGTGCATCGTCGGCAAAAAGAAGGTGAGTAATTTTTGGACAATTTCTCGTAATAGATGTACCTTTAATAGATCCTTCTCTACAATGATGATTTATAAGATTTATGAGACTTTCCGTGAGAAGAGAGAATAGAAGAGAGGATAGAGGATCCCATTGTCTAAGGCCTTGTCTCGGTTTAAATTTTTTCAAGCGTTGACCATTAACTCTAACCTGGAATGAAACCGAAGATATACATTTATTAACCTACTTAGTCCATGTATCACAAAAACCCAGAGCTTTTAGAGTTTTAAGAAGAAATTCACAATTCACTTGATCATATGTCTTTTCCATATCAACTTTAACAGCCGCATAATACTTTTTTGACTTCCTTTTAGTGTTGAGAAAATATGCAATTTCCTGCGCCACAATAATGTTGTCTTGAATATTCCTTCCCTTACAGGGCCGGCCCGAGCGTCTCGGGTACCTAAGGCAAGAAAAAATGTTGGGGCTTTTTCGATATATATTAAAATAATTTACTCATGACCTGCAAATAGACAGAAACTTTCATTTACACTAGGCCAATTGTTATATATATGTCATTTAAGTAAGCGTTAAGAACTATATACTATACGTTAGTTACTATTTTTTTTTTGGGCCTTCAAAAATCCGGGGCCAAGGCGACCGCCTTGGTGCCTTGCCCCCGGGCCGGCCCTGTTCCCTTAATAAGTCCCTTTCAAGTTGAATGCATTCAACTTTTTCACAAGAGGCCATGTCTTCATTAAAGACACCTATCATAATACACGGTACATAATTTTTATCATTCTGGTTAGGGATAGAATCCCAAAGTGCAAAACTCTCTCTTTGGATCGATTAGTGCATGAATGAAAAATTATATACCAAACTAATGTTGAAAATACGACAATAATGGCATGAGTTTCAACTACTGTATTGATATTATCATGCCAAGAGACCAAGATGGGCTAATGTTTATCTAATAAATCTTTAATGTATCTTCTGGTCAAGGGAGTTGAATCCTTGACAAACCCATGCTAAGATATTCATTTTGGACTCTTGGACTATGGGGATAGCCCGACACTCACCCACCTAATTTCTAAAAATGCTCTCAAATATTCCCCTCCAGGGCGAATATAGTTTGTGGTGGTGTCTTATGATGGAGTAGCGGCGGATCAACGGTCGAGGCTGCATTTTTTCTTGGTTTACCGGTGTTTAATGAGCACCAATGGTTCTGTCCATGGCTACTATCGGATTAGCATCGGTCCTTGTCCAGGGCTAACGGTGAAGCACTGACGGTTCTTGTCCATGGCTAATGGCGGAGCAGCGAAGCAATGGCTTCGAAATACAGTTGGTCGCGATGGTGGAGATGGTAGTTTAAGCTAGGGTTTTTGCAAGCTTCCTTGGCTGAACTCGGAACCCTATAGTTCATGGTTGTGGAGCCATGGCTAGGTTTCCATGGTATCTTCGTTCGAGTTTTTAGATCTGTGAAAAAAAAAATCATTTTTAACCTGAATGATGTTGACGTTACCTTTTGCTAATTACTTGTAATAATCTTATTATTTATTACTTAATTTTAATTGTAATGTTATTTTTAGTTAGAATAATTATTTTTAGTGCAATATTTTCCATACAATATGTGTTATATTTTAATTTCGTGAATCTTATAATTACAAAAATGCTCGGTTGAAAATCACGCTAATTATTATTCAAACATATTTAATGATTTTTTGAGTATACTAAAAAAAAAATTAAGTATACCTAGACAATTTATAAACAAGGCCTTGACGTTATACCGAATCCGCCTAACCTATCGACCTCCTCCACAACTACTCCGAGTCAGCCGAGTCAGTCGCCGAGCATGGTGGACACGCTCCTCCAAGCGTTGAATAGTATGAGACCCGACTAAGGTCTTTCTCCGATCACCGCCCCCGAGGCCCCATCAACTGAAGAGAGAGAAGATGAAGAGGAAGAAGAAAGATTGAATGATCCGTGAGTGTTTGTGTTGTGTTGGTGTTGGTTGGTTTATGTTGACTTTTATTATCGAATGTATGACTTAATTTTGACTTTTATTTTTCTATGTTTGACTTAATTTTAATTTTATTATGGTATTTGCTATAAATTTGTTGTTTTTATTTATTTATGAATTTTATTTTTATTATATGTAAAATAAAAAACAAATTAAATCAAAACAAAATACAAAATAAATTAAAACTAAAAAAATAAAAATTAATTTTAAAATGTAATAAAAAAATTAAAAAAAAACAAAAAAACATTACTTACTGACGAGTCGCGTCGTCGCTAATATAATATACGAAAAAAAGAAATATAAATCAATAATTCGGGAATAAAAAAAAGATTTATTATATACTTAGCAACGATATTTCCGTCGCTAAGGTAATATACTAAAAAAAGTAAAAATAAATCAATAGTTCGAAAAAATGATTTATTAAATTAATAGCGACGACTTGTTCCGTCGCTAAGGGTATAACTTAGCGACGACTTGCGTTGTCGCTAAGCTTCTCTGAAATTCAGGGCGAGATTACTATTTTACGTCGCTAACACGGTAATTTACCGACGAATCTCTAGGGACGACCACTTAGCGACGAAATGTCACCGCTAAGTCTCATTAGCGACGAAAACTCAGAATTTAGCGACAACGCGTGTCGCCCCTAAACATGTCGTATGTTGTAGTGTATGCACTTATCCTTCTAATCAATATTCTAGTTATAAGGGTGATTAAAGCTCTTAAATAAATAGCCAGGATTCTAAATTCCTCCTAACCCCCTTCCGGGTGGACATAGGTGGCGACCTCACAATTATTAGGGGACTTAACTAAGGTGCTCTTACGCCACTAGGTTCTTAGATGAGACTGGCCTGCAATAATGATTGGTGGTTAAATTAAACCCCTAATGACTATCTAGTTAGGCAAGCCCTTCTGGATCACTACCGCACACTAGACGCTTATGTGGTGTTTCAATAATTAGACACCCCTTCTGGGTGACCATCTAACTACTATTAATGTGGTAGTCTATACTCGTGCACTAGTAAGAACTACGGTCAATAAATCAGAGCACATAAAACAGGTATATGGTTAAGAAGCTAGAATCACTTTAAAAGGGTTTTCGCAGATAACGTAAAAACAAATAAAGAATTAGAAATCAAATATTATACATATGCAAACCCATGCTATGGAAAAAATAGTTCATATCTAAAGACATAGAAATAAACTATGAATAAAAGTTATTAGAAACAAAGATAAGCTAAAGAATCTAATACAAATTACTCTAATAATAGAGAAAAATGATGCGGAAGAGAAGTTTGCTACTTTCCAACTTCTTGTCTTCTTCTCTACATGTCTTGTTGCTTCTCTTGAATGACTTCTATGATACTTAAGGTTTAGAACTGAGCAAGGACAAGCAAGGACATATTTACAATAGTTAAAGGGTGTATTTATAGGAGTATAGGAAAACCTAATTCGAATTTCTTAGAGTAGGAGGCAAGCAATTGGACTTCTTTTCCAAATCAAATTCATAGCCTAAAATATAGAAAATATAAGAAACTGTTGTTGTCTTGTTTTGGCCGTAACTCCTTCAATATTGCTCTGATTGACGTGTTCTTTATATTGAAACTGATCGTCTCGGAAATAGCTAAACTTTTTCTTCCGAATATTCTTCTAAATTTCCAGCACATTTTGAGTTATGATCACTTTAGTGGACATGGCTGCTGAAATTCAGATTTACTTGACAACTTTTCTTTTCCTATTTTATCTTTTCCTTCCTTTATCTCCAATTTACATCCTTATCTTCTTTCATTTATCTCTTTAGAATTGATTTGGCATCTAGTTTAATACCATATATCTTTAAAGCTTCACAATTAACAAACAATTAAACCAAATATGCTCTAAAAATAATAAATCATCGAATCACGACAAGAAATAAGAAAATACTAGTATACTAATAAAAATCAAATAATTGCTTCCTAGTAATTTTTAAAATGATGTCTCCAATATAGATTAAATCATCACAAATAGGGAGACGTCAACAACCAAGCCGCTCTCCTACACAACTACTCCCTAATGTGTCTTTATAAAGAATCACTCCTAAATATATTCCTATAGTAAATCACAATTTCATTTGTTAAGATTATTCAACATTGCTATTAACTTGTGTTTTCTAGATTATTCACCGTTAAGTTTGAACCCTCCTCTAAATGATAAAAAGGAAAAAGGGCGTTAGTTTCCAGATTTTTCCCCCTAAACCTACGCATAGTCTAATACCTTAGCTGTCATCCTATAGTATTCCAAACGTTGGTTATCAAGTGATGGATAGATCTATAAATTATAAAAACAACAGGGAATTAATGGAACAAAAATCTAAAGCCATGTGATTGGTGAATTGACGCCAATCAACCTCCGTATTCCTCGTAAGTGATGCAAATAATTTTTATAAATTGGAACGGTGCAAGTAATTTACTACTAAAGCCGCTAACCTGCACAAAAGCCCGCCAAACGCGTGTACAGAGCCCACCAAACTAGTGTACAGAGCCCTCTAACATGTGTACAAAGCCCACCAAAACGTGGGTACAGAGCCCATCAACAGTGTGTTCATAGCCCACTAAACGTGTGTACAGAGCCCACCAAGGGTATTACTGAGAATGAATATTATAGAAATGGGCTGGTCCTGTTAAAGAAAATTATTTTGGCTGTGGACCTTTTGGAATAATTACCCTAATAATAAACCTACTACTAGCTAGCGTACCAATTTACTTGTTATTGTTGCTAAATCGACTAATTTAAGTTCTATATATTCAAAAATTGGTTCGTAAACAAAAACTTCAAAAACATCATTGAGATTCGAAACTTTGACTCCATTATTACTTGCCTAATTGAGATTCCAAATCAGCACTTCGATTATTCTGATTCAATGTTTCATATCGAGTTATGTGTGAATTTTGGCTGCCAACAACTTATAATTAATTACCACTTACCCAAAAATATAATTTAAAGATCTCGTATTCATATAAAAAAATTGAAATCATACAAAATTTTATAAGACAATTGAGTTAGATAACAGAATATAGTGAAAGTGGAGAGGATATTGAATTTTATGTAACCTTATTGGAGATTTCAGCAAATGATGGTGGATTTGGAGTTATTTTTATTTATTCATTCATTTTAGACCATCTCTCGTAGTTGCGCCAAATGCTATTTACTGCAAAACAATTCAAAAAAACGCAATATAAGACTAAATTGCTCACTCACAGCAAATTATGGGACCAAAAAACTAGAAAGTGAAGATAAGTGGTCAATTTATGAATTTATTTACTGTCATTAATTTATAAATATTTTTCCTTTTCTTGAAACCATTACAAGCAAGTTGCTCCAAATCAATATTTACTGCAAAATAATTCAAAATCTGCAGTATAAGACCAAATTGCTCACACATCATTTCCCTACCCATATATGCCGCATCAATCATACGGTAAAAGGCTACCAACTGTCATAATATGGGGATTGTAGGATTTGTATAAAAAGATAACAAACAATACTATTATAATTATACTTGAAACAAATAATTCTTTTTTTAAGCAAAAAATCAAATATTTCTGTTAAGTTGTAAAAGTGATGAGATTATATTAATAATTACTTTTTTTAGAGAGTCAACGATAAAAATTGATTTTTTACCTTTGGGTTCTTCGATTGTTGGTGGCGTAGAGTCGGGTTGATGATGGTTGAAGATATTTTTTTTTGTTCAAAGGTGAGTGTGGAAAGATAGTTTTAGGCTTTATGTTTCATTAATTGTTTTTCAACCTTACCTTTTCTTTTGATTTTTGTTCTGAAATTTTTTTACGTTTATAATTGTATATTTTTTTTTTAAAAACTTAAATTTTATTATTTTATTTTGTATGAATTTAATTGAGAAAAATTATACTATTTTAATATTTTTGTAAAGAATATTAAATAAAAGGATGAATAAGTATTAGAAAAATAAAAATATTAAGAATATCTATATATATCAGTGTTGGTGATGATTATATATATTCGTCTTATTTGATATTTTTTAATAATAGCTTATTGAGAACTATCAAGAAATTTGTTGACGGTTTTTTAAAATCGTCAAGAAATTGATTTAAATATTGACGACTCAAATAAGCATCTTAAGAAAAATAGAGGTCAAAATTTTAAATTGACGGTTGAAACAATTGTCAATAAAAAATCGTCATTGTATGGGTATTTTTCTTGTAGTGGATGGAGCTCAAATTTATGGGGTGCAGAATCGATATCCACTGGTCCAGATCCGATCAAAATTCCTTTGGTTGATATGCATGCACTTGGACTTGGAATATCCATTATTATAGTTGACTACTAGTCAAGGGTAAGATATTGATCTTTACATGTATAATCTTAGACTCGAGAACTTGATTAAAGTCGATGACAAAGTACATGACGAGGCGTTGGATGAGTACGGTTCAGACGAGGACACTATATATATATATATATATATATATATATATATATATATATATATATATATATATATATATATATATATATATATATATATATATATATCGATAGTGATGACCATAACATAAGAGTTAATGGGTACGAGACTAACTAGATGTTTCTAGAGTTCTTATCATTTTGTATTATTATCGAAATAATGTACTTTTTGAATGTTTTTTATTTTTATTTTGGAATGTAATTGGTGTTATTGTGTTAGAATTATATATATTTTGGAATCGTGTATGGTATTTTAACAGGAAAAAATATAGTTCAATGATTTATAAAGAAAAAGGCAAAAGGAAAAAATATTTTCTCATTTGCGAGGACTTGTCCTTGCGGAAGTCTGAAAATGTCCCCCGAAAGAGTCTTTATCTTTCGAGAGAAGATTTTCATGAAGAAATTCTCGCGAAAGATATGGACTCTTTTGCGAGGAGTTCTTCACAGTGAACTACTTGCAAAAGACATTGAACTCTTTTGCGAGGACATTGTCCTCGCCAATTTAAATCTTGAAAATTCTGAGACATGGTTATTGGCGGTCTGGCTTCCCGCTCAAACTATTCACGCATCTTTCTCGAGGACAAGTGTCTTTCGCGAGGACACATGTCTTCGCAAAAGCTAAAACCCTCTGTAAACCCCAAACAGTTCTTTCATTTCCACTCAACTCCTTCATCTTCTTTTCTTTTTCTTTGAGCTCCGCGATATTCGGCGAGTACTAAGGTGATTCCACGTTGTAACACAACATCAAACAAGGTATTAAACAACACATTAACATTAAATTATTTCAGTTTTCATTTTTAATCGAACCTAATAATTTTCTTTTGTTTTACTTTTATTTTACTTTTTTTTTTTTGTTTTTTGTTTTTTGTTTTTTGTTTTTTGTTTTTGTGTATTTGTTTCCACTAATTTCCACCAAGAAGCTTGTGATTCTTACATCTAAAGCATCAATATACAAGGTATGTACTCTCAACGAATTCTTTTTCTTTTAGTATTATTATATTATATTATTTTATTTTTAAAATTTCCAATAATTATTTTTATGAATTCCGAATGTAGTAGTTGGGTTTTAAATGGTAGTGTACTTCTTATTTTGTGGAATGTGTAATTTTAAGTGTTTTTTTTTTTTGGAATATTGCAAATTCATGTTATTTGAATGATTACGTTTATGGTTATGGTTATGAAATTATGTAATTTTGGGAAATATAGGGTTTTTGTGTAATTTAGGATAATTAAAGTGTTGTGTAATTATAGAAAAATATTGGGGTTTTGTGCAATTTAGTATAATTAAAAGAAGATATTGTAATTTTAGAAAAATATAGGGAAAATTGTGATTTTGGAAAAATATAGAGGTTTTGTGTAATTTAGTATAATTATAGGGAAATTTTGTAATTTTAGCAAACTATTGTGCAATTTTGTAATTTTGGAAAAAATAGTGCTTAGTGTAATTTGTAGAATATTTAGGGCCTTAATTGTATTTTTAGAAAATATAGAGCCTTAGTGTAACTAAATAAAATATTAGGGGCTTAAAATATATTTTCATATTATTAAGGGTCTTAAATGTATTTTTTAGAAAATTTAGGGCCTTATTGTAATTTTTAGAATATTTAGGGCCTTAATTGTGTTTTTTTTTTAATTTAGGGCCTTAGTGTAATTAAATAAAATTTTAGGGTTTAAAAATAATCTTTAATAATATTTAGGGCCTTACTTGTATTTTGTAGAAAATTTAGGGCCTTAGTGTAATTAAATAAAAATTTAGGATTTAAAAATAACTTTTAATTTTAGCGAGGCCACCTATAAGATGTGAGAGACGGAGAAGAATAAGGTAATATTACTGGTTTACTTTATAATTTGTAAATATATATATATTATTATAATATTATTTGTTTTGGTTAAAACGGAAACGGACTAAAGCGAATAAAAATAACCGAAAGAAGCAAAAACACTCAAGTAGGGCATGATCGAGGACTTACTCTTGGAAACGGGAGAAGATATTTTTCGTAAGGAACATAACGTCATACTTTTTAACATTAATTAATCCTACTAACACATTTATACTTGACTAATTGACTAAAGCAGAAGGGGAAGAAGAACTTGGTGCTTCGAGCACCAGTGGAGGGTCCAGAAAACAATTGCCCCTCCCCGGGATGGCCGACTTCTTCTTCGCTATCGGTTTTGACAAGGGGAAGTATGAGTGGAGGACGGAAGCTTATCAGCGATCGAATGTAAGTATTTAAATACGATTTCTTATGTATTTTAAAATTGAGTAAATGCCACTTAGGGTCTTGAACACACACACCCCCCCCCCCCCCTCTTCAAGATACCACCCCCACCTAGAGCCTCTGCTCACTAAAGACCTCAAAAACTTTTTAACACATGAAACCCAAAACCCCTGTTACCTTTCTACCCTCTTTTTTTCCCCCTATATATACTTAATATTTTATTAATCCTAATTCTTATATACATTGTACGTGAATCATTCTCTATTCCCAAAAGCTCTCTCCTCTCTCATAAACCTCCACCATAGCACCACCACCTCCCTCCTCCCTCCTCCCTCATAAACCTCCACCATAGCACCACCACTTCCCTCCTCCCTCATAAAACTCCACCATAGCACCACCACCACCATAACACATAACACATCCGTTTTCTGGTAGACCCACCTCTCTCTCTCGAGCTCCGGTGAGACCCGCCTCTCTCTCTCGTTTTCCAGTAGCTGAAGTTGCAGCAAGCTTCGGTTGTGCTGCCTTGGTCTCAGCCGAGCTTGAAGGAGCGGAGCTTGAAGCTTCGAACAGATCTCGCAGTGAGCAGCCATGGCTTCGAACGGCTTCATTGCAAAAATCCGGCGAAGCACCCGAAGAAGACAGCTGTAGTGGAGCTCTGATGACGAAGCTCCGATATCTGAACTTGGATCGAAGAAGAAGAAGCAGGAAACCAGATCTCCTTTTCGTTGCTTGTCTCATCTTCTTCGAAGCAGCAACAATGGCAGCACCAAGGTCACGCTCGAAGCAACAATCGATGGAGGTGGTGGAGCTTTGGCGCCGGAGTTGCAGTGACGCGAGCTTGGCTGCGCGATGGTGGTCCAGATCGATGGTGAAGCTTTGGCGCCGGAGTTGCAGTGACGCGAGCTTGGCTGCGCGATGGTGGTCCAGATCGGTGGTGAAGCTCGTTCATGGTGAAGATCTCGGAGTACTCCTTCAATGGCTGTTGAGAGGAGAGTGGTGGTGTTGGTGGGCTGGCCATGGACGAGAAGGCTGTTTCATGGTGGTGATGCTTCTCGTCGACTAGAAGAAGTATTCTTTTTTTTTTCATTTCAGATCTAGATCTTGTTTGACCAGATTTGGTCAAACAAAATAGTAATTAAATTATTATTTTTTATTTGTATATTCATTTGTAATTGTTAAGATATATGTAATAAAGGTGAATAAAAGTTTTTTTGGACTATTTATGCTTTGTTTTTTAATAACACTCATCAATTTGACTGAGTACTCATCAAATTTACGGAGTACTCATCATATTTATCAGAGTACTCATCAAATTATCCGGAGTACTCATTAAAATTATCCGGACCACTCACCAAAATATATAGAGTACTCATTAAAATATATAGAGTATTCAGGAAATTTATAGAGTACTCTCAGTTTTTTCTGATACTCATCATTTTTATCCGATACTCTATGTTTTTTCCGGTGACTGGTGGTCGATGGTCGGTGGTCGGTGGCCGGTGGTCAGTGATGGGAGGTTGGAGGTAGGTGGATAGTGGTAGGTAGAGGAGAGAGAAATAGTGACATCACACTTTTTTGTCTTTTAGTGTTAGTAAGGGTAGGAAAGACTATTGTAAAAAATGAGGTCCCTAAGAAGAACAACTTTCTAGACACTACTCTATAGAGAAGAAATAGTGTTTCTAAGACCCTATATATAATTCACCCTTTATAATTTAATTAAATATTGTTTGTTTGTTTCATAAAACAGGACGCACAATTAGGAAAATTATGCGTGAAAGGGTCCGGAAATCCCAGACTCAATCTGACTCGTCATGATCTACGCCATCCTTCTCGCAAAAGGATGAAGTGGAGGCGGTAATAGAGGCGACCCGCCAAGGTATGGGTGAAGGGACCCGAAGTTGGACCACCTCCCAAGGCCAAATTTTTGAAGATTTCTACTGATCAGCCATCCAATAAGATGGTCTGGGATTTTAACGCGATGATGGAGGTCATCAACGAGTATCTTATGTCGGTGGACATGGATCCATTCAATCTGGAGGAAGAAAGATTTCAATCCACGATCTCTACAGCTGTCACCCGACACACGAGCCTCACCATCGAAGATCGGTTGACTAGAACCCTCGACTATCTTAATCGGCGTAGGGAAGAACAAAGGCTATCTACTCACGTGCCTCCTTCTGCTACTTCTGCTATTGGTCTGTCCGATCCTCCGACTTCTGATCTTCGTCCTACAGGTCCTTCAACCAGCCAGCCCAACCTACAATTAATGCTCAGAGATGCGGAAGTTAATCATGAAGAAGATGAGACCCGAGTTTGATTTTTTAATGTAAAATTGACTTGACTATTTGTTTGACTTTTTTAGATTTTTATGTAATATTATTGACTTTTATGTTTGAATTTTTATTATTTTTGTAATGTTTGACTATTTATACTTTATCTGGTTCTATTAATAAAATATTACGATTGCTTTTATTTTCGCGGTTTATTCAATTTATTTAATAAATAAAAGATAATAATTAAAAAAGTATAAAATCAATGCAAAACAAAAAAAATAATAAACAAGTTAAAAAAATAAAAATAAAATAAACTTGCGACGAAAAGAAAACGAAAAAAGTCCTCGCATAATAAAGCGTTCGCGAAGACAATTGTCCTCGCGAATGTCATTGTCATTTGTGAGACATGTCCTCGCGATAAATGTTTTCCTCTACATGCATATTTGTTCTCGAGGATGATACACATCCATCGACAATGGCGCGCCAAAATAGTTGTTGTATTAGTCTTTTGCTACAAATCTTTATAGTAAGGAATTTTTCATAAGGATATATTTTCGTGAAAAATCAAACGATGGCTTTTTCGCGAGGATTTATCAAGTCATTCGCGACAACAAATATCGTCGTTAATGTTGGAACTTGGAATCGGTAGCCGTTCTCATTCAGTGTCTAGGGCAAAATATAACTTGTATATTTAGTATCAAAAAGAAAGTCACTTACTTAATAATGGACATCAAAGAAACTACGTGTCTTAAATAGAAGTCACAAGATTATTAGATTATAGTGTATAAATAGATTAATCAGTGGTTGCGTACACCATATTGCTTTTTAGTTCTTATTAATAATAGACACACCATGGATATGAAAAGTCTTCCACTTGGAGTTACCAAAGGGGCATGGACAGAAGAAGAAGATACTCGGCTGAGGAAGTGTATTGAAAAGTATGGAGAAGGTAAATGGCATCAAGTTCCTCTTAAAGCAGGTGTGACCTAGTATTTCTTATTTGCAGATTCAATATTGACTTTTCCTATTTAAAAATTATATATTTCAGTTTTTGTTAACTATTTCAGGCTTGAATAGATGTAGAAAAAGTTGTCGATTGAGATGGCTGAACTATCTTCAACCAAATATCAAGAGAGGAGAGTTTGCTTTTGATGAAGTTGATCTCATTCTCAAACTTCATAAGCTATTAGGCAACAGGCAAGTTCAGAATCTGCTCTTTTTTCATTGATCTGCCGTCATGTTTCAATTAATTCTAGATTATTTCCTCCTAGTGTCAACTAATCTTCTTGTTATCTTTTTTTTTTTTTAAGATTCTTTTCAACTTTAATCTATGAGATATGTTGATAATTTATATATTACTGCAAAATATGTATTGTTGAGATAATATTTATTTATGTGTTTGCTTTCCTTTTCTATATATATATATATATATATATATATATATATATAGCACATGGGTTATTTATTTAACCTATATTCTTGATACTAAACTCCTTAAGCCATTTTCAAAGATATTAATTTAATTTAACAGTTTTAATTTTTTCGTTAAAAGTATTGAATTATTATGTTTCGAAATCTGTGAAGTTGTTATAGCATGACATACATAATACGTATTTTTTTAATTTATAAATCAGAGTATATATAACATATAACGTGAGATAAATTTGGTGTACATATGTATAGATGGTCACTTATCGCTGGTCGATTGCCTGGAAGGACAGCTAATGATGTGAAAAACTATTGGAACAGGCGAGGAAAGAAAACACTTAGTCCACGGGGTGATCAGAGCAAAAATTTCGCCTCAGAAATCATAGGAAGCAAGATTGTAAAGCCCAAACCGCTTAAACTCTCAAAAAGAACATCTTGGTTGAATAAAAAAACAGCAGCAGAGGTTCATGATAAACCATCTACATCATCAGCACCACCAGGGTTAAGTGATGATGTTATGCAATGGTGGGAGACTTTGTTCGTTAAAGCAAATGAAATAGGCCAAGGGAAAAGGTGGTCTTCTTTCAGTGCCTTTGAAGAAGAACACGTGAAAGAGTTATGGTAGGAAGAAATATTACTTGAAGTTATGAAATCCAAATTTGTCATCTACTAAGCTTGACTTGGGAGACACAGATCTAGACTTAAATTGATATTACATTATGTATTCTCACTCCTAAGAAATAAGTGCTAATATTGAAAGCATTCTTGTGATAAATGTTTATTCTAATATTTATAAGTGTTATAAAATTTAATTTATATATAAGTATATAATCAATTAAAAATAACCTATAAAAGGTAAAATATATATATTCTATCATTTACACTCACGGATTTGTTGTCAATCAATCTCTGAATACTTGCCAAAAAAAGAATTGCATAGCAATTGTGTGATTTCATATAAAAAACAGTCCCTGAACTATTATCTCCTTTAACGGTTTGCCCTCAAACGTTAAAAAAGTCTGACGGTTTTAGATGTGAGGACAAAAACGAAGTTCATTGTGGGTAACTTTCAAAGTCAGTAAAAATCAGTAAATAGTCAGTATGAAATAGACATTTTGGTAAATATTATATGGTGCAGGAATGATTGCAGCTACTTTTTATGTCCTTTAGATGTCATCAAGACTGGCTTCAGGTTCACTGGCTGCCAAAGCTAGATTATGGCATTATGCTAATGTTAAAGGTAAATCCAATGGAATCTTGCAACTAATTGTTAATATCATTTTACAGTTATCTAATGATTCATTATGGTACTTTTTTTAACACATATGAGAGCCACTTTGGATTCGGAATCATTTTGATTCCAATAAGATTTGATCCCAAGACCTCGTCTCTGCAGAGTAGTCTAAACCACTAGACCAACTATCGATCTTGATTCATTATGGTATAGTAGTAGGGATTTTTGAATAGATATTCCATAAGGAGGGGATTTATGGTATGTATCGTGAGCTTGGTCATTCAATGTTGGTTTACTTCCAAACTAGGTTATGTGTATGACATTTTCCGTATGTTACTCCTAACTTCATATGTGTTTCTGTATCATTTTTAGAAGTTATAATAAAATTATTTATTTAGCATCACTGCAATTTTTCGGTTCATTATTCAGTAAATTCATCATGTATTTTCACTTTCAGACTGAACAATCATAATTGTAGTTTTTAGTTCATTTATCTTTAATATAATTGATTTTAAATAGAAGAAAGAAAGAATATGGACCAATGGCACAATTAAACTTTTGTGATGTTACATTATTGAAGAAAAAGGAGTTTCAGTGTTTTATTTCTAGTGTTAGTTTTTTTTGTTACATAGGAGAGCTGGACACGGAGTCAAGTGTTAAGTTGTTGTAACAGTCTATTACTGAACTTGATATTATAGGCGTATACTTCAATAAAGGTGCATATATATTAAGCTTCACAGGATCACATACGAGTAAGTTTTCAGTTATTGTTTCTTCATTTCTGATCATCTACATGAAATATCATACATGGATGTTTTTTCCTGGATCATACGGGGATAAATCTTTGAGAGAAACACCGAAAAAAAAAATTTGGAAGTAAAACAATCTGCTAAAGAAGAAAACCCATCTGAAACATAAAAGCTGCGACCTTTAAGGAAACAAGGAAAAAGATAGCCAAGCAGATCAGACGTGTTGTTCTTAATCACATGAAGATGTGTCTTACATATCACTACTACTGTTGTTGTCTTTAGCGGGGACCCGCACTCTCGCTAAAGACAACAAAAGTCGTCGCTTAAGGGTGATTTTGTCTTTAGCGAGGACCGTTCGTCGCTAAAGCTTCCTCGCTAAAGTTTCTTCGCGAGAGACATGAACTCGTGACGACATATGGTGTCGTTGCGTGAGACACCCTATCAATTGCGAGGACTCCCTATCCTCGCTAAAGACAAAGTCTTTTGCGACGGAGGTGTCCTCGCGAAAGACTTGGTTAACTGCAAGGACTAAGTCCTCGCCTTTGCTGGGCAAATCTTAGCGACGACTTTGGCTATATTTTTAGCGAATAAAAAGTCCTCGCTAAAGATAATTTTTTTATTTAATTGTTTTTTGTTTTTCTTTTATTTATTTTATTGTTTTATTTTATTTTATAGTTTTCTTTGTTTTTCTTTTATTTAATTTTTTTTATTTATTTAATTGTATATAGAATAATCCCGAATTATATAAGAAACGAGAACAAATTATAAAATAAACAGGAATAGATAATTACAAAGTCAACATTCAAACATACTTCAAAGTCAAAATTCGTCAAATAGTCAAACATCAAAAAAAGTTAACAAATAGTCAAACAACACAAACTAGGGATTAGATAAATCTTCTTCATCTTCTTCTTCAGCTGAACTATAATCCAGGTCCCTAATCTGGAGTGGCGCGCCGAACAGAGCAGTACGAGGATCAGAAGGAGGATACCAGTAGGAGCACCAGAAAGAGTGCCGGGTGGAGGGACAACTGTCATGAATCCACGTTCTTCTCTGCATCTATTAAGCAACGAGATGGCCCGACTCATCCACGCGTCTACCCCCTCATTGGTGTGTCGGGTACTAGATGTGGAGGTCGAGGATCGAGATTGGTCGTCTGGCATAGGGTCCTTGCCTATGGAGACAAGGAACTCGTTTAGCGCTTTCATCATCCACTCGTAGTCCCTCAGCATCCTCTCGCTAACCGGATCTGAGGCAGTAGTAGTCGTCCTCTTCTCCGGAAGCGGGTGTTCAACTCCCGGGACCCAGTAGCGGGTCCCGTCACCCAACCCTAATCGCACCGCCTCCATGACTGCGTCAACTTGTTCTTGTTGCGTCAAGGAGGGTGTACATGACAAATCGCCGTTATGGCTCTACGATTCCCGAACTTTGTTTTCGAGAATTTCTTTCAGCGCGTCATGTACAAAAAATATAATATTAAAATATAATTTGTAAATATAATTGTTTGCTTATTTTACAACTTACGTGCGATCTCTCGTACTCGCGGCTCCTCCACCTATTCTTTTTCGTGCTCCACCCTATTTCAAAAAAGACTCTGTTTCGTGCTACCAAGATACCTCGATGTCGGTCAGAGAGTATACATATTGTACGTTGCATCATAACATATTTCTTTAGCCGTTCAAGAAAAAAAGTCCAAGAACGTGTGGATTCACTGTCGGCCAAGGCATAACATAACGGAAACAACTGATTGTTCCCGTCATACGCAACCGCAATTAGTAACCTTCCATCATACTTACCGTATAAATGGGTCGCGTCAATACTAACAACGGGCATCACATATTGGAACCCTACTGGGGAAGCCCTAAATGCCTAAAACACCATATTGAAAGTTGCTTTGTTTTCGATTATTGACTTGTATTCAAACTCGACAATGGAACCCGGGATTTTGTTAACCAACGCACCAAATAGTCTCGGTAATAAGGTAAAAGCGGCCTCATGGGTTCCAAATAATTCTTCAAGAATTTTTGCTTCGCACGCCACGCCTTCCCATATGAAATATGGTGTCTAGTTTCTGAATGTATCAATGACTGAATCGATGCAATTTTGGTGTCTATGTCACTAAACACCATAGTGTATGCACGTCTTGACACGGAAGTGGAAGTGAGTTGACAATTATTTTTTAAAAGAATTCCGGCTAGAGAAGTATGTATACCTAGTTTTCTAATCTCCCACATTTTAATAATTGAAATGAATTCCCCACGAATGTGCCACTGACACTCATCTTCAGCATATACACATTTACGTGTCACCAATGTACTTGTGGTTTGATCGGTCTTATATTCTTTACCGTTCTTAACATGCCACATATCCACCTCCATCAAAAGCTCTTCTTTCGATGCATACAACGCATTTAACATAAGCTCCTCTCCTATCCCGAATGAATTTGGTTGACTTGTTGACCAATCGGTATATTTTACCATATCAATCGTATCAATATCTCCAAAATGACGCATACCAAAATCTACATTTAAATTATCATCGTCTGAGCTAGTAACATTATGATATGAGTGTTCCTCTTCTTCATCGTTTAGAAAAGAATCACTATCACGATCACTATATTTATCACTATCACTGTCTCCGTCACTGTCACTATCACTATCACGAACCGTATCACGCATAGTCAAATGAGCGGTAGATGCAAAAGTTGACTTAGTCGCACGTTGTTTACCCTTTTCGCGTCGATAATCAACCAAAACTTTTTTTTCTCTTTACCATCGACATAAACCTCAACACAATAATAGTGCCCGTTCTTTACACCATTAATCATGGAATTAAGCATTTCATCTTTTACAACTAAAACATGATAACGTGGAGGATTCGAGCAAATGAGACAACGCCAAAGTATATCAAAACTAACCTCTCTTTCGATTAAATTACAATTTGCGCATATCTTATGTTTAAGTTCCCGAAGAGTTGTATTTTCCTTCGTCGTAAACCCACTTTCTTCACCGATATAATTTACCGCACCATTACTACCATTCGAAATTCTTTCACCATAATGATATAACCTATGAAATTCCATATTATCAAACCTAAAATAAAAAATTAAATTCAATAATTAACCATAATTTTCAAAAAACAATTGTTATTCCAAACAATTTAAACTTCAATAACAAAATGCTAACATTTATTAGCTATACCAACATGCATTAGATATACAAAAATTGATTAAAAAAAATGCTAATTATATCACAATTATCAAAATAATAAAACAAATAAAAACATAAACATATATTAGAATTGAAATAAATAGTAGGTGTAATAGATAAATGATTACCTTTTTAGAAGATTAAGGTAAATTTAGTGAGCTGGTTGATTATTTGGTTTGATTTTTGTAATTTTTGGAGTAAAAGAAGAAAAGAAAATTGTGGAAGAGATATATACTGAAAGCTAGGCGCTCCTTGGGGGAGCGCCTCATAACCAGTAAAAAAATTATTAAGGGAGGTGGTCCTTATAAGAGCCTCTCGCTAATTCGTTAATTAAAAAATTAAGATGGAGACGCTTTTCGTAGGAGCATTTATACGTTAGTTCCGCAAATATTTTCCTATATACGTTTATGATGCAATTATTTTATTACAAAATGTTTTTTAAAAGAAAACTCCATTGAGTCAGGCTTACAAGTTGCTTGATCGACTAGATGTCTAGATCCTTACAAAGTACATATGTCATGTGAAGACAACTATCTAACTATATTAGACTAAGTGCCCGTTTGGAAGTGCTTTTTTGGAGAAGCACTTAAAAGTGTTTTTACCATTTTAAGAGTTTTTTTTACTTTGAAGAGATAATTACACCTAGGGTCTTGACCACACCCCCCTCTTCAAGATGGGGACCCTGCCTAGAGCCTCTTCTTACTAAAGACCTCAGCAACTTTTTAACACATGAACCCCAAAACCCCATTTACTAGACTACCCCTCTTTTGTTTTTTTATACCTATATATACTAATTAATCTATTACAATTTCATTTACATTTCTATATTACTCTCCTTTTTATCTCTCTCTCAAAACCACCGCCACCACCACCTTAACACCACCATCGCGCAGCCCTCAAAACCACCGCCACCACCACCTTAACACCACCATCGCGCAGCCCTCAAAACCACCGCCACCACCACCTTAACACCACCATCGCGAAGCACCATAGCGAAGAACTAAAGCACCACCATCGAGCAGATCTGGACCACCATAGCGAAGAAGCACCACCATCGAGCAGATCTGGACCACCATCGCGAAACCCTAGCAGCTCCGGTGGTCACGAATAGCGCAGCAACATAGCGCAGCTCCGGTGGAAGACGAAGCCTCTTCAATGGCTGCTTGATGGCCTCTTCAATGGCTCCGTTCGAGCTTCGCTGGTGTTGGTGTGGTGGAGATTCGCCGGTGCTTGGGGTGGCCACGCGTGAGAAGAAGGAGAGTGGTGTTGGTTGTTGCTGTTCGAGTCACGGAGTCTGTTGCAAATCGGAAAAATGCTGCAAGCAACGCGCGAGCTTCGAAACTGCAGCAAGTTCGATTTGAGATTCGAACTTCGGCGAGCCTCTTCACTGCAGCAAAGTTCGGCTGGAACTAGGCCCTGTGGTGGTGCTTCATTGCTTTGGAGAAGAGGCAGCTGGAGGTGGTGGTGCTTGTTGGTGAAGAGGCAGCTGGAGGTGGTGGTGGTGCGCCGAGATGGTGGTGTTCACGCGTGAAGCCATCTTCTTCTTTTTTTTTTTTTTTTTGTTTAGTTTGAAATGGTTGACCAGATCTAGATCTGGTCAAACCACTTAATGTTTTTAGTTTTTTTTTATTTTTTAATTGTATATCTTTTTGTAATTGTTTAAAAAAGTGTAATAAATGTGAATAAAAGCTTTTTTTTACTATTTTTATGCCTTGCTTTTATAGAGTATTTATGTAATTTCTAAGAGTACTCCATCTATTTTATAGAGTACTTCGACTTTTTTACAGTGTATTCGGTTAAATTGTTAGAGTATTCTTTTAATTCTCGAAGTACTCTCTCTATTTCATAGAGTATCGGGAAAAACTGAGAGTACTCTCTCTTTTTCATAGAGTACTCTCAGATTTTTCCGATACTCTATGTTTTTTCCGGTGACTGGTATCGGGAAAAACTGAGAGTACTCTCTCTTTTTCATAGAGTACTCTCTCTTTTTCATAGAGTACTCTCAGTTTTCTCGATACTCTATGTTTTTTCCGGTGACTGGTGGCCTGAGGTGGTCGGTGGTCGGTGGTCGGTGGTCGGAGGTCGGTGGTCGGTGGTCGGAGGTCGGTGGTAGATGGTCGGAGGTTGGAGGTAGGTGGGTAGTGGTAGGTAGAGGAGAGAGAAACAGTGACATCACACTTTTTTGTCTTTTAGTGATAGTAAGGGTAGGAAAGACTATTGTCAAAATTGAGGTCCCTAAGAAGAATGTCATTTAAGAAACTACTCTATAGAGAAGACAATTTGTCTCCAAGACCCTATATATAATTCACCCTACTTTGAAAAGCACTTTTTTGAGAAGCACCAAATAGCTACTTCTTGAAAAAAGTACTTAAAATAATTTTAGATTTCAGAATTATTTTTAATAATTTTTTAAAATTTTAAATTTTATTCTAAAAGTGCTTTTATACTCTAAAATAAGCACTTCCAAACGGGCTCTAACTTACTGTTGAAGCAGTCTGAATTATTTAAAAAAAATTAAATACCAATTATCTTTATCGAACCTATTTTCTCATAAACATCATTTTACTTCTGTTTCAATTTTATACTTCTTAGAAGGTGTGACTGGTAATGTTCTTAGAAGGTGTAACAGATAATGTTGTAATAAGATCAGTAATTATATTACTTTACTAATTATTACTTATTTATCTTTAATTACTATAATTTATAATATCGTAATCAACTTTTTAATGTTATTATCTTCCTAATCATATTATAATGAACATGTAATGTGATTGTATTATTTATTTATACTTGATTAAAATGATTGGTATGTCATAATCAACTCTTTAAAAGTATTACTTTTATAATTATATAATAATAAATTTGAAATTTTTTATAGAATAATTCTTAATTAATTATGAATTTTAAAATTTTATTCTTAAAAAAAGAAAAGAAAAAAAAAATCATTTATACTTATTCATAGTTTAAAATATTAATTCTAAATTGTATTTACTTTCTACTATTACCTTTATTGTTATTTTAAATTTTTTTAAATTTTATTATATAATATTTATAATATATAATTTTTTTATTATTCTAAAATCCTGCCACCGCACCGACCACCACCACTACCTCATGCATTTACCACCGACTATTACCACCACCTCATACATTCTCCACCGACCACCACCACCACTACCACCACTCAAGATACTTAGGATTCAGGTTTTGCAGTTTAGGAAGTACGTCGTACTTATCAACCAATTCAAGCTATTTCGCCAATTCACCTATCTTAAAAAACAATTCAATGAAAGCAATCATAACAAGGAAACAATACTACCAGCCACAAACCACACTTTTGTATTGTCTCAAATATGAATTACGTGGGGGATTTCAAGGAAGCATTAAATCACAAAAATATATATCCAACTCTTTAAAATCTACTATGTATAGAACATGTGTTTCTTCTCTACATTTACTGGTATATAAATCTACAAAAAATAAAATTTATTGTTGTGGTTTAACCACTGACTACAAGTTAAAATTATATTTATATAAGCGTATATTAGTGAGTTAAAACATCTGGTGATTATTTTTACATGCTCCACATTCTTTACATCACTACTGTATCAGTGAAGAGTATAGTACTGGCGGACGTTCTGCATCGGCGTATGCATTCCATTTACTAAGTGTGTCAGCGTTTTAAGACACACACAATATTTACACCTTTTGTATACAAATGGAATAAAATTTCGGTGAAATTTACCAACTACACTTACAGCAAAATAAGTTGGCATAAACCAATACTTGCACTTCGGATCATTTAGCTTGGTCTCCTCACACAAAATCTCCGCACATAAATCAATAACCTAGCACCATTACAAATTATCAAATTAATTAAAACACAAAAAACTTTTACATCACCACTTAATAAGTATCTCCTAAGTAACATGATAAATTATACAAGTTACAAATACTCACATCAGCGGATACAAATAAACCAGGTGTTAAAAACACTGCATCTCCTCGGATGCGAAATTATCATATCACTATAAACAAGAGTTAATCATTAACACCACAACTTAGCTTAGAAATTTTAAAAAACACAACATGTGCTTGGAGTTGTTCTTACCTATCGGGAGGTCTCGGGTCATTCAAATAGTTGAATAACATCTTATCATCCGTGTCTAGTGCACGCGCAACCACCCATTTTGAGGTCCCTTATGAATAGCGTATTGCGCACCACAAACTTGAGTAAGGGTTCTACAAGTACTCGACAAAACAACCGTAGCATGTTGAGCCTGACTTTGGTGTACAGCAATAAAGTGGGCCATGTTTAAGTCCATTGGCGAATCGTGTCCTCTACGCATGCTCGACTGGACATGGGGAGTTGGTCGTGCAGCACCCATATCCACATCCCTTGACATCCAAGAAGCCGCTTATGAAGAAAATTTTCTACACGAATCTCTGCCTACAACATCTACATGACCTTTACCCTAAACATTGATTGCGCTAGCTATTGTTTGCACAAATCCCCTTAATGCTTCAAATTTGCCTCTACCAACTAAATTCTGACCCACTCTGCACGGAAATCCACTTTGGGTATTAGTCCTACTCATAGGGGTTCCAAAAACTTCTTCCAAGATATCCTTCTAGACTTCTTTAATTGACTCTTGCAACACATCGTCGTCTTTATCTTCCTCCAACTACAACTCAGTGAACCTACATCTGTTATAGTTCGCTCCCCCCAATTGTTCAACTTCCTCAACTTCTTAGAGATTTGGTCCGTGTCCCAGTTACAACATAATAGAAATGTAAGTGGACCAGGTACACGTTTCCTAAATAAAATTTAATGAAAAGATAACATACCCTGAAAACCAAATCAATTCTTCATCATCATCATCAAGGCAAAGGGTATAACGAAGAGTATTAGATGTCGCTATAAAAGGTTTACTGAGACATCAATTTGAATATATAATGTTTTCACCCACTCTCCCATTTCAAATTAAATTAACTAAACATCACTACATATCGTCCTACCCTCCACAATCTCATCCTTCTCTACTTCTTGGCAAGCTTTTTGATATGCGTGTTTTTGCCTACTAACAAGATAAGCATCTTCGTAGACAACCATCCGATCATCAGGTAATTTATAGAACAAGCTAGTTTGAGCCCCCCAATCGAAAATCGCGTTAGGATATTTTTCCAGAACTTCTTGCCCAAAACATCGATTAATTAAAACATTGTAAAAATTTATACATTAGCCCAAAACATAATTACTTCATGGAACAACAGTTTATAAAATGTAACTACCAAACTTACGCGTAATATTGGGAGGTACTCGACGGAAAAGAAAACCCACTCGTATTGCTCTCATTGTCTTGCGGTGCTCCGCTACCACAAATATACAAACCATGGGTTAAACCCTTTTACTACTAGAGGGGTATCCAATTTATCCTGAAATAGATTTTGCTTCAAACCTAAACCTGATACACTTACCCTTTGCTATTGCCATCTTTCCACGATTCTTCGACATTTTCTTCTTCCCTCTAAACGTGCTTGGAATACAATAATATCTTGGTATATATACAATGGACAACGATTCGCAATATACTTCTTCGGGTATTTTAAGTTTGCAATAATCACCACCTGCCTGCTTGCATAGTTGCGTGTTTCAATGGAGATGAGATGGAGCGTTTGGTCGATGAGAGAGAAGTTTCGGTTGGGCAACGAAATGACGGATGTGACCATTACCACCTCGAGCCTCGAACGTGCAGGTGATTTTTTTTAATTTCGTAAATTAAACTCCTTCGAAATTATGCATGCGTGGCACGTGTGTATCAGATCCGGCCCTGGGAAGGTGCAACAAGGGCGACCGCACAAGGCCCAAAATTTTTAGGGGGCCTATTTTTTTTTATGTTTTTACAGCCCAATCTTTGTATTAATTAAACAATGCCTGCTATCTTTTTCTTACTGTTCCAATTTTCAACATCTAACGTGATAAAATTCTTCCAGTTTTTAAAAAGTATTTGTCTGTATTTTTTTATATAAAGATAATCATCATAATTATTAATTGTATAAAAACATGGCAAAGAAATGAATATATATATGGTGTTGTTAATATTTTTTAGGTTTTTAAATTATATTTTAAATTTTATTGTTATTTTATAATTTATAAGTATGTTAATTTTATAATTTAATAAGTTGATATAAGTTGAAATTTAATGGCAGCATATTCTTTTTTAATTTTAATTTTATAGATTGAAATTTTTTGTCCGTAGAGGTTTTTTTAAAATTCTTACAGAATTTTTTTATGGCGGAAGAATTTATTGATGACAGAAAAGATTTTTGTGTTTCCAAGGACTTGCAGAACTTTTTATAATTAGTTCTCAATAACTTGATGAAGTTCTACCTTTGATTGTCGATTAAAAAAAATATAAAAATGTAAAGCACTTGCAGAATGTTTTGTTTGCAACTAAATACTTATAGATTTTTTCTAATCCAGAACGTTTTTTACTATTTTGTTTACACTTAACAATTTTCCATCAAAATGCAAAACATTGCTTGCAATTTAAAATGCAGACCCTGTTTTCTTTTTTCTTTTCTTTTTTCAAATTGTGGCCATTTGCAGAATATTATTTTTGTCCATCTTTTTTTACAGTGTAGTGGTCTAAATTTTCTAACTTCTAATTTAAATTACTAAATATTATATTAGGCCTAATTTAATACCTTCGCTCAGGACCTCAAATTCGACAGGACCGGTTCTGGTGTGTATATTAAGTAATGGACACTATTTCTACAGTGTTCTTATCAGAATAAATATATACAATAAAACAAGATGCATAACAACATTTAATAATAAGGTTGAAACTAAAAAAATAAACAACATTGAAGGGTAAAATAGTAAAAAACTTTAGAAAAAAACTTTCAAATCCAAAAGCACTTTAACCATAATCCACCTAGAGCCCTACAAAATAAAATCAAATCTAAAGATAATACAGTAAATTGCTATATCATTTTTTAACATGTGTATAATCATTCTCCTTTTACTGCGAACAATGAAGATCTTATATATAATATTCAAATCCATCTAAGCTAACATTTCCTTTAAATTCTATTGTTTGAGACCAGTTGATATGAGGCAACTTCTCCCTACTACAATTAGTAAAGAAAAAGACACATGAAATAATAACAATGCAAAAATTACTGAATGAAAAGATAAATAATATAGCAAAGTACATATTAAGGCGATAACAACAAAACTAGCTGATAATTTCATTGAGGTCATAAACAATAGTTACATGGAAAGGGACAGAGTAAATATCTTAAATCAAAAATCATAAAGTGGCTGGAACACCTTTTTTAGCATGCAACAACAGATGCCATAGTAGATGTATTTAGATAAAGAGAATCTTCCCAAAGCTTTACAACATCAATGAATTTTGATTGCGGCATCGTGCCTAGAGTGTCTGAAGGGAACCTTGAGAATATATCTGCACACAAAGAAACAAACCGATTATGGCCATCGATCAAAGTATACATTATATATAAATATCATTGGATCAATTACAATTAAGAGTCCTTGAAAGTATTTAGCGAAAACAATAAAAATAAACATACCATTTTCCTACTCTAAGTTGTCCGATCAAGAAGGAGAAAAAGAGAAGAAAAAAACAAGAGTACAATAGTTTAATTATATGGTGTTGTTATATTGGTGTCACAAGGCATAATTGATTACACCAAAATGCAAGAAGGGTGAGAATTGACTCTCTTGAAAACATGTAAGGCAACTCATCAAACTCATTAGTATCAATAGTTTCACAACCATCAGAAGCAGAAGAACAAAGGGAGTGCTTTAACCAATCAAGGGAGATGGAACCACATCCGTTCAATGGAGGATGCCAAAAGCATACAACAGTACATGTTTATTTCACGAGCAGATGAAATGTATGCAAAAGATTACTGTAGGTCCCTATATTAATTTGTTATGAGCATCTTTTAAATTTTATGTGTATAATAGGTGTCAATTATGGGCAAATGAGATTGAAATAAGTGAAATGAAAAAAAAAACGGAAGAAAGTTGTGGGTTTACTGTGATAAAGTGAGATTAGAAGGAAAGATTATTTTTAAAAGTAATAGAAGGAAAGAAGGTATAAAAGAGTTTAGAACGATGTATGAAAGACCAACTCAACACAACTAACTAACTTTAAGGGTAATTTACTTTCTACATCCCAATGACCTCCCCTCTTCCTATTATACATCCAAGTGGCCAACTAATAGTTGGAAGCCCAACTATTATGGGTAAAAAAACCTAAAAACTCCTTACCCTCTCCATTATATAACCACCCACACCCTAACCTCTTTCCTCTATGATAAAACACAATTCCCCTCTCCTCTACTATTCACCGCACCCCCTCTCTCTGATCAAACCACCGCCAACCCACCACCGCCTCCGTTCCCCACTGCCATTCCCACTACCGTTCTCCACCATCGTCAAGATCAAACCCACCCCCACCATACCCTCCTGCCGTTCCACACCATCATCACCATCAAAATCACCCCACCATCTTTACCACTGCTCACCACCATCACCATCAAAACCACTCCACCATCTTCACCACTGCTCACCACCATCGACAACGAAACAAACCCACCATCGTCGACATCAGCCCCACCCTAACCCACACCTATCTCCACCAACATTACCACTTCCCCTTCCCGATCTGTTGTTGGCATCCACAGCTCCACCAACTTCACCCCATCAATCGAACCGCTGCTCCACCATCCACCAGCAACAACAACAACCTAATGGGCCCATCCCGTGGAGACCCAGCCCAATATCTTCACCTTCTTTCGAACCCCATCTGAATCAGCATCCTCTACACTCTCTGATCAACTCACCATCAAACCACCACCGCCTCCCATCCTCACCATCATCAGTTGAGCTTCCGATCACCATCAAACCTACACCCATCCTTCACCTCCATCGAAACCCATCTCTTCACCACCATCAACAATGAAACGCGACTCACCACTGCTCACCACCATCACCACCGAAAATCAACTCTTCACCACCATCGGCGATAAAACCACGGGTCCAGACCGTTGAGACCCATCACCAACAACCCCTCACCCATTACGAGTGATCCAATTCAGCGAGTGATCCAATTCAGCGAGTTATCCAATCCAATTCACCGACCACAATCAACACCTATCTGTACCACACTGCTTCACCCATTACGCGTGTGATTAGTTGGGTGTTTTTTATTTGTGAATGGTACAGCCCGTGTGTAATGATTTGTGTTCGTTGGTATTGTTTAGTTTGATTTTGTAGTCAGTTCGGTTTTGATTGGGGTGGTGATGGGGCCAGGCCCATTGTGAATGTAGTGTTGATGGGTCTAGGCCCATTTTGGAATTCTTTTATTTAATTTTGTATTCCGTGACTTTGATTTTGAGTGTGGTGGTGATGGGGCCAAGGCCATTGTTAATGTAGTCTTGCTGGGGCCAGACCCCGTTTGGATTTAATCTTGGTGGGTCTAGGCCCAAAAGTTAATGTTGTGTATATGGGGCCAGACCAAAATGGTATTGATGGATTACTTGTTAGTTTTGTAAAAAATGGAGTTAATAAAATTTACTATTAATCTTAAGAAAGATTGTAACGAACATCGTGGGGCCATACCACCGATAAAAATAGAATGAAGGTAAAATACTGTATGGGTTCGTACCCACTACAAGTAAAGGTAAAAGAGTAAAAAAATTAACTAGAAACTTAAAAAATGGCTTTAAAAAAAAAATTATAATTTAAGTGTATAATATTAATATTTTAAATTTGAGGATGTAGAATTTATACTACTATTACTTACTATCGAACATAGCCTTGACTATCAAAAGTTCTTTAAATACCTATTCCTTTTACAAAATGTAGGAATTCTTTAGTAACCCACATATTTATTTTATTTCACTTAAATTATTAGGTTCCAGTTGTTTCGATTAAGTTTTGAATCTCTTATTTGACTTTATTTAAATAGTTTATCTTATGTATTACTCTAACTTAAGCTAGAATATTACTTGTACGTATGATATTACTACTAATAATTTAATTGCTTAGCATCATGCGATTTGTTGTTTATTGTCAAGATCCAAGACAACCTGGAATCTCACGTATGACAACACATTTTTCTGTACCGAACATAGGATTCCAATTTGGCAAAAAATACTCAATTACAAGCTGTAAATAATCGTACCAGCCAATCAATTAATAAATACATCAAATGCCAAACAAACAGTTGTCAATCACTGTACACTCTTAATGGAAAAAAATTACCTAAAATTCTTAAAAAAATCTCCGATGAATTAGTAAATTAGTAAGTTAACGTTTACTCGTCATTGAGCTGCCTCAATTCTCTCCGAAGGTTTTGAGAAAACGGCCTACAAGCGTCCATGCTAAGATCCATGGCAGCCGCCAATGCAACAAAAGCGGCCGCATCCTCGGTGCACGTCACATGTTGTACACCAACTTCCACCTTTGGTTTGCTACATTTCCCATCACCCTCGATAGTTGATGACATCACGAATCCCCTATACAAGAGGTGTCCCCATGACCCGGATCCAATATCCGAACCGGATCCAGATCTTGATCCAGAACCCGACCCAAAATCGAAGCTACTACACGGACTAGTCATCGGAGTAGTTCCCGTAGTAATGTCTATGCTAAACTTGCCACCGTTTTTCGTGCTAATAGCTGAATTGGCTAAGGTAATGGTATCGATACTACCGTCAGGGATGAGTTCGAAACGATAACCGAGGTGGTCCCCGCCTTTGCCTTCGCGCCATGCCTCGAGACGGCCCCACGGCTTCCATGTACCTTGCTCGGGTCGGAGTATAAGCCAGGCTCCCGGGTTGGATCGGCTGACCCGATCGGTACCGTGGGATGGAACAAACGGTGTTACCATTGATGCTAGAGCCACAGGTGAACCAGAAAGGTCATGGATAGTGATGGACCAACCCTTTCTTTCTTTTAATGCTTGTTCTTTATCGTTCTTGAATGAAGGAAAACAGCTCGTCGAAGTGCTTGTTTCTGATAATGATGATCTGTTCAATGAATGAATTATCATTAGACATCATACCAAGAATATATTAAATCATATTCAAGGATAAGCAAGTATTAAATCATGATCATGGTAATTGTATCAATTCATGATAAGGAAGTTTGGTTATGAAGATCATCAAGATATTGATTTTAATTTTTGTTTAACTCCTAAAAATCCAATAAGAATTCTTCTTATTTAAAAGATCCAATTCTTTGATCTAATTTTATTTCTTAAATCTATCAATTGTCTCATACAAATATTTCAATTATTATATTTCTTAACTTTCTCAATTATCTCATAAAAAATTCTCAATTCTCAATTATCTTTTGACTTTCATATTCTTTTATCTTTCAATTATCCATAGACACTAATTTCCCGCTAACATATATCTAGCTTAATAATATTTTTTGCTAACATATTGCAAAAACTGTATCCTAGGATAAATTGTTACTCCTATAGTGATTATAGAAACAAAAAAACATACTAAACAAATACTATGATTATTGGGGGGTTTCCTCTTAATTCTAAAACTAATTGCTCATGTAGTATATACCAAGAATAATCACAAAATTTTATAAAAAGGAAAGTTAATTAAAAAGGTAGTAAAAACCAACCTCGATCTCAAATTCCTTTCACCGCCATTATTTCTGAAACTGAACTTGCAAGTAAAAACGGACTGTTTGACATTTCCATTAACTTGAAACACTTGTGGACTACATTCAGGCTCACCGTCAAACTGAAACACAAATCTTGGATCAGCTTCACCTCTTACATTAACATGCAATTTCACACCTTCATCCTTATGATTCTCACTTTTGCCATTTTTACCCACCAATGCCCATCCATTTTGCATCACAAACCCCCCTCTACAATTCCCACTATTTTCACCATACCCTTTTAAATCCAACTTCAACACAACACTCCCCAATAGTTTCCCACCTTTAAATCCCCACCCTTTTTTCCCAGCATAAGCCTCGATAGTTAACAAACAAGGCTGCCCTTTTGTTTTCTCCACTAGTTTATCGAACTCAGGCTTACTCATGGTGAAACAAGCGTATATTCTGTTCTCTATGGAATCGTTTTCTCGCAAAAACAACGGGATTGTATTGAACTGTGTTGAGAAGCCTTTGAACTTGATCTTGCAGTAACATGAATTTTGATCAGTACTTGATGGATGAATCTTGCTGAAGCTTGGAGCTCTTGTTGATGAAGATGGAAACTTTAAAGCTAGATTTGCTATTACAATTCGTATGAAAGGACAAGGATCCATTGGAACCCTTTTTAGTACTGTAGAGACTAAAGCAAATATGCTGAAGAGGGTTTTGAGGGTAGTTGAAAAAATGGAGTCAATTGTGATATATACAAGCAGGAGAGAGGAGAGAGAAAGAATTAAGGTGAAACAGGCTGGAGGGAGAAAATAATGTGAAGAGAAATGCATGTACATGCGTGCGGAATGAGCTGTCTGCACGTAAGCATAATAATACTAGTAATACATACAGCAAATAACCCAATAGGATCTCTATATTTTGCTGCGGCTCTACTTCAAAACCCTCTCTGGTTTTCTCTCTATTTTTTCTTTTTTTTTTGGACGAAACCTTCCTCTGGTCTTCAAAAAGTGAAAGTAACCCGCACTTAGTACAAAATTAGGTGAAATAGACAAATTCTTTTTTAATTTGATGTAGGACTAGTTTTTCTTTTACGGAAGAACAAACAAACAAAAATATAAGAAGGTCAAAATTAGATTACAAAATCAGTCAATTCCAATCTTATTGAAAGCGTCGATCAAAGAGGTTTTCCAAAAACCAAGAATCTCTAAAATAGCTTCGTGTCTACCTTCTTTTACAAGTTTATCCGTTTAACCATTTAACTTTCTAGAGAAATGCAGAAAAGCTAAAGGGTCAAACTCATCGTCTACCTGGATGATCTTCGGAATGGTCTACTGAATTCTACAACTTGTAGCTGACACCTACCTAATACCTTAGATCACGTCCAAGTTATCTGAAAAGATAATCTTCTCCTCCTCCGGGAATTCTGCGCATTTACTAGTAGTTTTTAGAACTGCCAACGCTTCTCCTTCTAAGATTAAGTCATAAGAGGTATGTCTTTAATTTCAACTTTTCTACTCTTATTCTTATGGCATTGAACAATACAAATCCTTGTGTGCCAAAATATTATAATAATTCCCCAATAAAAGCCAAGACTCATCAAAAGAAGCCACATGCTCTGTCACTTCCTTCCACAAGTCCTAATTAATCATTTAAACACTATAAAAGATGTATAAAGGCTCAAATAATTAACCTTTCATACAACTTTACAATATCACTTGAGGCGTTATAAAAAAAAAACCTCCACTTCACCTTTATTCGGATCCCAAACAAGTAGAATTCTTCCACGAATGGTGAGGTCAAAGTTATCTACATATTCCCAATTTTGTACATAGTTCTCAAAAACCCATCCACACTTAACAGTTTCTTTTTGTCTTCCATGATATCAATATGTTTATGTCAGATAAGATGTACAACCCCTCACCTTTTATGGGGTGAGGTGAAACTCCTTGTGTTCCAAGTTATAATAATCATGGAAGGTCTGTCGGGGGCTTCTCTATGTTTGCACGTCCATATGCATTTGTACCTTTAACCTTCCAAAATCCCCCTCTTTTAATAAGCTCTACCTCGTCTATATGTTTCTTTTCTTTTTACACCCACATCCATCTTTTTAGTTTGTTTTCTAATCACTGTGAAAAACAGGGCCTCTTCATCCTTTTCTTGCTCCTTGAACTATTTAGTTTACTCCATAATTGGTTCAATATATTTTTACTTAATGTATCCAAAAAATTTGCGACGATTTTATCTTATGGGTCTGTGCAAAAACGTCCCACCTTTCATTCTAACTCAATGTTTGGAGCTACTATCTAATAACGTGTTTGCATCAAAAGTTTCTAGGTCGTTGAGTTTTTTTTTAATTCATCCAAGTGTACAGTAGCTACTGCTCAATGTTATGTTGTAATATAACGACTCTTTCACCACTCTGTTGGTAGCTTTTGTACTATATTCCGGAGGTAAATTACGACATAGAGCCCATATTCTCTTATGTTGCGTGTGACATTAACTAGAGCCCAACATCTCTCTTTCACTTTGATTCTAATGAGTAAAATTGTCGATCCTTGTTTCCTGAATGGAATAGTAGCAATGTGAAGTTTATATCTGAGAGGCTTAGTTGTTGTCTCAAGCCTCCTACTTTCTAGAATTTTTCTCTATCCCTTAGTCTCCCTATTCCTTTTTTATTTCCACTATGACTAGGGCCTATTTTCCCTTTATTGTACCCCCGCTTTATATTCACAGTTCACAAAATAGAATCACATTTCCTCACAGTGTCCCATGGCTTTGCACTTTCCACAGCAAATAGATAGATTTTCAAATTAGACTTTCAACAAATAATCAGTGTCCTTAGGTGTTTTAAAGTCAACTACATCCTTACACTCTTTCTTTATGTCCAATTCTACAATAATACGGGCAACCCAAGTATCTTTATTAACCATTGTAATTCCATCCGCCCAAATTGGTCTTCCTACTTGTTAACGATTTGACAATACTCAACTTTTCACATGACTGTTCCAGAAAATTTCTAATCATAATCCAAGTTGGGAATTTGGTTATTTTGTAAATACCAAATTATAAAAAAAAATGAATCTCGGAAAATAGTAATATCGTACAAAAATAATAATATTGGCCTTTTGAGTGAATCAACTTGCGATCTTCGTCTTTCTCAAACTTAAATATGAGTCATTCACTTGAGTATTTTTCTCACTCTACACTCCACATCTCATTTATTTATTGTTTTCTTAGTATAAGCCATGTCCACTACTCTTTTCTTGCAACATACCTCATAAAATAACAGTCAAACTCTTACTCAATTGTCATGACATCAATATCAAGTAGTTGCAACGTTTCTCCTTCTATTGGTGGTTCAAAGTATTCAACCTTCATTCCTTCTTAATATTTCATATTATATAAAAGCACTCTCTTATAATACTTTTTATCCCTTTCTAAGACCTCCATTTGGGGTAACCCCGATCTTACCAAATCGACAACCAAGTCCCAACCACATTCATGGTTTCCTGGGTGGTCCTCTCATGTCCCAAATCGATCACATTCTTTGATTTGCAAGTTTCATCACTATCAATTACAATAGACTCGATAACCTTATTTTAGTTAAATTCATAAATATTTGAGGTACATATATTGTTGTTTGCTTGATTTTTTCCACAAACACTTCTTTGGCATTACGTTGTGCCCAATCATTAGCCAAAAAAGAGTCAACCCCTCCTCTTTTCTATCAATGGAAATAGATCTTACTTCCTCCAATAAAATATGCTCAATCATTAACGCAATCTCACTAGAAACAATTACCTCAGGGATCGATGTAGCCAAGATTGGTTTTTCACCAGCGCTGATTCTCTCAATTCCTTGATAACTAGCCAAAGATGGACCGAAAAAGACCTGCTCCGGAGATTCATGAAATATCTCGAGGCTACCCATAATCGAGGTGAAATGAAATTCCACGTTTGTTGGTTTCGTGAGGCCATTCAAGTTTAGGGTTTCTTAGAAGCGAATTCAAGAAGGAAGATCGATGTATCTTCAGGATCTATACCATCAAACGAAGGGCCCCAATTTTTCATTGACTTGAAAATATAATCATATGTGATGAATTTATAAAAAATCAAACTAGAAAGAGACTAAACCTTCGAAATTGAAGAAATAAATTCTCTCTAATCTCTCTTTCTTTTTCTAAGAATTGTTTTTTTCAATCTAATAAACTTTTTTTAGGTGTGCTAATCTAGTTCATGTTTTACAAGGTAAACCTCGTGCTTTTAGTTGTTGTAGACGATAATTATAAATTATACATAATTGAAAATTTTGAGAGATTTTTATGTGATAAATGTTATAAGATAATTTCAGACATTTCAGTGATAATTTTTTATGTGGACTAAAAAAATCTATAAAATATTACTAGAATAATGTACACCTTCATATTTATTAAATGTAAAAGTTTTAAAAGAAATTGAAAATGAAAGTTTCGGGGATGTTTCTGCCTTGTTGATGGGAGTTGCTAGGGTTGGGACTGGAAAATAGAAAAATTATATGAGTTTATTAAAATTTTAAATAATATAAGTTAAAAAAATTAAATTATCAAACCGTAACCAAAAACCAATTTTCTTAAGTAGATAATGTCTTACAAATTCGTGTTTATATTGACAATGTCTTTGTATTGGATAGGGCAGATCAGAATTTTAATAAAACTGAAAAATCGTGTTAAATTTAATCAAACCGATCAAAAATATATGTTAATTTTACATGGACCAACCTTACCCATCAGGTTACCTTATAATTTTTCGATGTCCATTTATTTTACCTATATATTACACAAGCTATTGAGTTGGGTACCCAAACCGAAAAACCGTGTAATAAATGAAATACAAAACATGCATATCAGAGAAGTCTTTTCATTTGCCTTCTCGATTCTAAACATGCATAACTTTTTTTAAAGTATTCGATACACGACTTCTTGATTTGTAATGTCAAAACTGTAACTTTAATAATTAGAAGTATAATGATATAAGTTTTTCAAAATTTGTTTAACTTTTTCATGCATTAAAAATAGTTTGACTAATATTGACTAACAAGGGTAAAGCGAAGGGTAACCTGAATTAACCCGAGGGTAAACTTTTTATTATTCTATCTTTGGGTTACCCAATATATTTCTTAAATCGAAATATATTATCCTTGATTACTATAACTTGAAAACCAGGTAAAGTCAATCCGTGCTTTTCTCTAAGCGATGGAAAAAATGCAAGAATCGAGTTACTATTTTAGTGAATTGGTAACATATATAATTTTTTAAAATTATTATTACTGAGAGTTTTTTGCACTTTAGACAATATACCGGGGTATTCAATATTTAATACTCTTGCTGATGCCAATTAACTGGGGCATTTGATGTAAAAGGAGTTGTCATATTCTTGATTGGGTGGTGGAATGTTTTGATAAAGTCGATTTGAGAAAGGGAGGGGGGAGGGGGTGGTTAACTCAAGTGAGCCGTGGAGTCGAAAATGAAGGGGGGGGGGGGGACTTGGGTTGTGTACAACTGGTAGACAGACAGCTGTAGGTAGATTTACATCTCATAAAACAGGGCCAGATTGGAAGCTAGTTGCTATTCATCACCAAACATTATCTTTGGAAAAAAAATCACCAACTTTATCAGCTAGCTATTTCCTTTTCTAACGTTTTTTTCAGTTTGAGTCCCCTTTTTATATTCTTTCATATATGGAAAATGTGAAATCACATTAAGATCCTACTAAAATATCAAGACCCACAATTAGTTTACTATATTATTTGCGTAAAGTTAATTCACTAATGATAGCTTTTCTTTTTTTTAGGCTAATGATGATAAGTATTCTTGTATTTGAAATCCCAATTAATTTTTAGAATTTTTTTATCGATACAAGGAAGGTTCATTTTATTTTTTAAAAGAAGTGACATGTAATAAACTATCAAGGAACAGATACCCATTTTTTGAAAGAAAAAAGTCAAACAATAAAATATTCAATAAAATATTCAAAAAAAAATGCAACGCTTTTAAATGAGCAGGAACTAGATATATCCTTTTGTTTCGATGCTTCTTTCATTAATAAAACAGAACCGGCCGGACTGACAGTTGTTGAAGTTCAATCACTAACAAAAACAACAATCAATCACACCTTTGCTATGGATTGAGATTCGCCAGTTGAAGGAGAAACGTACGCGGTCCTTAAAGCAGTTGAGCTTAGTAAACTCAAGTTAGGAAGACGGAAGGTCATTTTTTCGGATAACCTTGAGATTATTCAAGGTATTAAGCAGGTGCCAGCAGCGCGTTGGTCTATCCAACCTATTCTTCGTAAAATTATTCACGATTCTGAAGAGATCGGTCATCAATTTCAACAAATCAAGAGGAATCTCAACAGCAAAGCGGATAAATTTGCAAAGGAAGCTAGGCATGGGGCAATGGAGGTTCGTAGTAAGGCTATTTGTCCATTTGACTTAGCCTCTTTGTTTAGCAAACTAGGTATAGGCTAATCTTTGTAATGTTGTCTTGGGTGCTTAGCACCCTTTTATTGTCCAAAGAAAATGTAAAGTATAAGTAGTAACCAGTCTAACAACTCATTTTATAACCTTATTGATTGATCTTCTAATCTACCGTACATGAATATGAAGGTGTTCGTGAACTATCACATGTATATCCTCCAAATCTGTTAAAACTCTTCCGCTAGTTGCTGGGTGATGAAATAGCTCGGACCAGAGCTAAGACATTACTCTCGATGGTGACGCGATCATAGGTCGACTGGATCACAAACCGAACTACATTAATGATGACAAGACACTCGGCTAAAAAATAGAACAAGTAAGATCAGGTCCGGTATGCTCGCAGACTACAACAAGCTCATGGTTCCTCCCAATAAAACCCGTTGCTACTCCACGAGTGACCACAGTTGCATCCACAATTAATTTTATAGTATCCGGCAAAGGAGGATTCCAAATAGATGTATCATTTTCATTAGTGTGTATAGATAAATTAACGTGGAGTTAATCAATATACAGGTCTCAGACATCACCCAAAGATATGCTCAAGAAAATCAGATAACATGCAATTAAGAGAGAGAGAAGGACATTGCTTACAAGTATATCCATATTTTCCATGTTATACTTGTTCCTAGTATTTTATGTGGACTAGCATGAATAAGCCAGTTTTGGATGATCTTGTTTTTTGGCCATCCCACATTTATACACTTTGTATGGTACGATAAGAGCCATTAGTTAAACCAAGATTCCTCAATGAAAGACATTATTGTCGGGATGGGTTAGGCAAACCATAATCCACATGTTCAAGGGTATTGGAAGAGCACGTGCTCCAACATTGCAACTGGTAACTTATAAATGCTACAAGTTGCCTCTAGGGTGCACCTCTTCCTATACATGTTCGCTTGGGTTGGAAATGCGTAAATAGAAGTCGTAATCTTAAGGGGTAAAGGCCCTTTCCAGATAAATTCCCTCACCCTTAAATCAAGGGAAGTTGTTGGCCTGTGGGGGCCAACCATTGGATGTTTCTCCTCAAATTCCAAGGCTTGTATATATATATATATATATATATATATATATATATATATATATATATATATATATATATATATATATATATCCTAATTTGACTATGTACTTTCCAATTCCTATGAGGGGCCAATCCAAGGTATATGGTTGGTCTAGGTAGGGTAACCGAATTGCGAGAACTAATTTTGCACTAGCATGATTCATGAATTCATGTTCTTAAGTCCCGTTCCAAGCTTTAGTAACAAGGATAATGAGTATACGGCCTTTATTGGTAGGTTTGGAATATAAGGTTGGTCCCCTTCCTATTATCCCTTTATCGTGCCATATTGATACCAAGGATCCATTTACAATGGACCAAAATGCTTTCGAATTGACAAATTATTTCCATTTAACGATACTTCTAACTGACAATTGAAATAAAAACACCTAAATCCCCGCCCCCTCCCCACCTTCCCCTAAAGTGAGGGTCGTATATCTTTCTAGGCATCGTACATCCACATCTATTTCATGTTAGGGGTCATCAAATACTATCTGGTGGGTCCATGAATGTCCACCTTTGCTTGCTTTTGGATGTCACGAGATGCGTCAACCAATTAAAACATTTGTTTGCTTCTCTAAATATGTTGTCAACCTTATATACCGGGTTCTTGTGAAGTATCCCTCAAATATCATATCTCACAAGTGTGATAACATCTCTAGAGTCGAGCCGATTGGACAAAGAAAGTTTATACTACTAGGGAAAATGTTTATACTATTTATACTACTAAACAAATGAGTATATATTGTAGGTAAAATGGATATACACATACTATTGAAAAATAAATTTTATACTTAATGTAAATACTTACTCAATTTTCAATACAAATTAGGGTTTACCAGATTTGATGAACAACCATTAAAGGGCGGAATATATAAGAATACAAATGATTTTATCGTAGTTTGGAAAAGGTTACATCCACGTTGATTTCTGGTGAGGAAACCCCTTTTCTTTATGATATGCTTCAGATTACATATTATATATCTCAGAATATCAATACACAAATCAACCCAGAAAACTCAAAGCTTACTGCAAATATACTAACCTAGCCAACTACACTGACTATGTAAATATTGTATTAAGACGATTCAATAAACAATAGATTTACAAATCTATTACAAAGTTTCATAAAGATACAAGTTGATCTATGTGAAACTTAGGGTTTCACAGTTCTATGGTTTGAGAGAGAAGAAAGAGAGAGGTTTAATGAGTGTACAAAAATAAATAATTCAACCAAACAAAGAAGGCGATACTTTTATATGACACACATAGGGTTCAAATGCTAGTCATTCATTTAAATCCTAGCCTTTTATACTCGGATCATGCTCATATTTTAATTCAAATTTGTCAGGTGAGTGGTCAACAAGTTAAACCTTAGAGATTTTATTTCGAAATCTTGGTACCTTTATTAAGATTCCGTGAGTGAAAAATAAGAAGGATTGTTGACAAATATGGGGTCAAGTATCACCGATATCCAGACCATCTTCAGAAATGGAAAGTGACATCTTTGGGTTTATTAATAATAATAAAACATTTTTGGTGGCTAAACTTTAGGAAATTCAAAAAATACTCCAGTCGTTGTATAATTTATCACTCTATCCATTGGGAGATCGACTAATGACAAATATGAAAGTGTGATCGAACAAAAAGAGATCTTATGTTTCCAAAAATCCAAAGGTGGCGGGGTTGTTTTAGGGGAGCAAAACACGATATAATATCATTTTTCAACAATTATAAGGAAGAAGAAATCAAAGTGTTCTAGGCACGTAGCGGATGATAGCCATTGGGTGGAGGAAAATGAGGTTTTGAAATATATGATTTGTGAATAATTTGAAAAATTATATATCACTCCATAAACCTACGAGGGAGAGTTTACCCTTCCATAACTAAACTTTGTAGGAGAGGGAAATGCACAATTCTTAGCGATATCTTTTGGATGAGGAAATAATATATACGGGATTTTAGTCAAATTCCATGAAGATGCATGGACCAAATGGTACGTCACTTGCTTTCTATCATAAGTGTTGGACAACGGTGGGCCAGTCGGTTTGTGGTATGGTTTGAGGAGCTATTGATATAAGACGCTTCCACATGGGAACAATGGAACTCTTATACACCTTATTCCAAAGGTTTCTAATCTGGACCAGGTAAGTCATTCTTTCCCCATTAGCCTTATTAATTCACCATGTAAGTTTGTTATAAGGGTTATGTTCAATAGACTACCCTCTTTACTTGTTGATGCTATTGGTTCTTTTAAAAGTAGTTTCCTTCTATGTCGGTCTACCACATACTCACTCCGTCCCAAAAATAATGTCCCACTTACGAAAAGTAGTGTCCCAAAAATAATCTCCACTTGGAATTTCAAGACACTTCCACTATTACCCTTATTAAAATATTTAAATCTATGTTTCCAATGAATATTTAAATTATCAAGACACTTTATGAGGGGTATTTTAGTAATGGTAAATGTAATAATTTTGTTTCTTAATCCGTGTCAAAAGCCAAGTGGACATTATTTTTGGGACGGAGGGAGTATAACATAGTACTAGTGCGAGAAGTGGATCGTAGAATGAGACACAACAAGGGAGAGCGAAGTATTATGGAGGTAAATATTGATCCAGCCAAGGCGTATGATAAGTCGCGGTGGGAGTTTATTGAGGATATGATAAAGCACTTTGGATTCCCACCGGTCTGGGTGTCTCTTACCACGTCTTCCATGGCTACTAATGATATGCAAGTTCTTTGGAATATATAACCTTTTCCGTTTTTTAAACCATCTAGGGGTATCCGTCAAGGGGACCCACAATCACCATATATTCATCATGTATGTAGTAACTATCTCTTCTCATCCCAGACTTATGTGAGGCGGTATAATAGAATCCTATTTGCATCCATCGCTAAGGGCCGCTGCTATATAATTTTTTTACTGACTATCTAATTATGTTTGCGAAAGCTTTTAACTTGTAGGTCATGCTTATTCATGAGACGATGCAAGTATTTTATGGTGAGATAGCGCAATCATTAAGAGAGAAAAAATTGGTTATCTACTTCTCAGGGAATGTAAATATGATACCAAGGGGAATTAGCGGCGAAAAGTGGCTTTTGCTTACATGATTCTTTTGGGACTTACTTCGTGGTGCCTATACAATCGAAATGTCAACCAAAGGTTTTTAAGAGAATCACGGAACGCCTACAGAGTAAATTACCTACATGGCAGGCTAAGAACCTATCTATGGAATCAGGGGATCATTCTCGCTCAATCAATATTTTGCGCTACACCGACCTATCTAATGCAGACTATCAAATTCTGATATATATATATATTATATATATGTGATGAAATCGATCGTGTTATCTGGGATATCATTTGGAGTTCATCAAATAAGAAACAAAAAAATTGTATGGAGATTGACGCTAGATCGCATAAAATCGACTGAAAATTTATACGAAAGAGGGTTGCTTGAGACTCTAGAGTGTGTGGTTTGCGGGTCCTATTGCGAGAACACAAAGCTTATATTCATGGAGTGTATAATTTCAAAAATAATATGAAAATATCTGCTAAACCAGAGACTAAATACAATGAACTATTGAGGGACTGATCTCCAAGAATTGAACGAGGCTGATGTGGATTTGAGTAGGACTAATGCAACTCGCCCGAGCAGGCCTGATGTTGCTAATATGCATTGTTTGAGCATCGGATATATGGGGTTTCATGGGACATGACCTGCAATATCATTACACACATGTACATGCTTTCATTTCCCATGAAATGACAATAGTTCAATGGCAGAATGGCTGCAGAATCAACTACACTCGAAGAGACTATGTGATGGAATTGAAGGGCCTCTTCTTGTTGCGGCAACAACTTGGTCGATATAGCTTAGCATGAATGGAGTGATATCTGGAGTTAAAAACCATACGTCAAATTCAAGGTATTTGGTTCCTAAAATACGTAACATAACGTACGATTTTATAATAGTATGTGGTAAGGAATGCTAATGGATATAATCATAGCGACAAATAATATTTTGGTTAATGGGTGAAGTCTCATGTGGGACAAAACTAAATGTCAACAGATGTTTCAACCTAGAAAAAAACGAGGTGGAAATAGATGTAATATTCAGAAATACTGAATGAACTTTCTTGATCGGATTCGCAGGGTCGTGTGTAGGGCAGCCGACCTCTCATTCCAAATTGTTGGTGCTACACTACGAGTTGCAATGGACGGAGAAGCGATAAAGATTGATTTACGCAAATTTCATGCGCTTGTGAAGGGTGGTAGTGACTCCAAATGCATATTTTGTCACATTGGTTGGGATTGTTAATAAATTTTTACTCTTAACCATATACTAGTACTAAAATAATTATTAGATCCAAGACCATGAGTTTAAGCAAAATTATAAAACTACTCAATATTAAATGTACTCTTCTTTAAATGAGAGCGTTTTTTTCCCTCGAATCTTTGAATGAGAGTCGTCAAATGTTAATTCTGGAAATTATGGAATTTCTGGAGTACTATGTAAATCTGTCATTTGTTGTCATTGGTCCCACGCTCATTTACGGCTTCAATCCTTAGAAGGTCTAAGGTGACCTGCTCATGAAAATATCCAACTGTGGGCGCAACTGCATGCGGTGTCTCTCTCTCACTGTATCTTAATTATTTTTATATGAACTGGCTTGAGGATCGATCACACTAAACTAGGTGATAATGTTATTGGCCACCAACAAAATCTATGGTCCAGCTTGGCTTAATTTGCAAGTTGCAAACTACAATTATTTTATTCTACTTGAAATCGGACCCAACAGTCACTAGAATAATGGCTTGACAGTTGATTTTGATAATCTACTTCTATAAAAATGTAATTTATATTGGAAAGTCGAGCATACATAATAGAACAATACTTTATTACAAAATAGTTAGGAAAATCAGAACTCTTAAACATCAAAATGTAGTCGGGATAGCAATTGTTCCTATTAGAATTCAAAACTAAAAATAAACCAAATAGATTATATCATGATTAAAATTATTAAGCTATAGTTTTAAATATAACAAATAATTAAATTATTAATCTATAGTTTTAAATTAAAATAAAATTGAATTATAAAAAGAGCCAATTGTTGATTGATGCCTATTAAAAAACTTATTTAGAAAAAGGTGCCTAGAAAAAAATATTTATTGAAAACAGCCCCCTTATAATTAACAATTAAAAAATAAGAAAAAAACTAATAAACACGCGCGCGCGTCCGTGAAATTTTTTTAAAATCGTCATAACTAATTCAAAAAAAATCAAAAAAATCAAAAAAAATTATATTTGGATAAATCAAATTAATATTTACGTCTATGATTTTTTTCGGAATTTTCTGAATTTTTTGATTTTTTTTGATTTTTTTAATTTTTTTTTCGCAGACACGAAATTCCATGTTTAAAACATGGAATTTCATGTTTGAAACATGGAATTCCATGTTTATTTCACGGTTTAAAACATGGAATTCCATGTTTAAAACATGGAATTCCGTGTCTGCGAAAAAAAAATTAAAAAAATTCGAAAAAATTAAAAAAATTCAAAAAAAATCAAAAAAATTCATAGACGTAAATATTAATTAGATTTATTCAAAAATATTTTTTTTTTAATTTTCTGATTTTTTTTGAATTAGTTATGACGATTTTAAAAAAATTTCACGGACGCGCGCATGTGATGGAATTAATAAAGGTATAGAAAATATAAAGGGGATGTTTTCTATAAATAATTATTTCATTAGGCATTTTTTTATAAATAAGATTATTGAAGGCATAAAAAAACAATTAGAGAGTTTAAGGAGGATGTTTTCAACAATAACCCCTTATCAAAATCTATTTATTATTTTATGTATTTTTATATTTATTAACAATTTAGATAAACTTAACTTTAGACGCAGATAAAACATTTATCTCGTATTTTAAAAATTATATCTACTTACCTTTTAAATTAATTTGTGTATCCACTTTTTAAAATAATATCATCAAAATTAATTCTAAAACTTTTAATCTTTTTCAAATACCTCTCAACCATATTTTAAAAATTCTAAAAATAAAAATTTGCCCCTAATTTTTTTTAGTAAAAGATGAGTACATATGAGTTTCATTTTCCTTTCTATTACAAGACGTCTGATAATCTAATTCACATCTCCATAAAATACCATATGCTTCAACTTCTATTAAACTTTTACCTTCTATAATCTTAGTATCGTCGTCAAGAATCTTGAAAAAAGAACCCAGATTATATATGAGATTGCATAACCAGTAAAAGAATAATTGACATCAATATTTATTTTATATTTATAAATAGGGTAGGAATCCATTTAACATTATTACTTGTGACTAAGTCACTTTAATTAATGTCATTTAACTTAATAATTGACGAGTTGTTAGTATTTAAATTTTTGAGCTCAGAATTAAAAATTACATCTTTAATTTGAATTTACATCTTTATAATCTTTCCAATTTGAGTAAGCAATTTTACAAGAATAGTTGGGTTCGAGAGAAACACCATTAAACATAAAATTGTTCTTGGTCATGAATTTTTTTCAAAGAGGCAACCGTTTTTAAAAACCAATCACTTATCTTTGAAGTACTATTATTCATTGTTCTAAGTGTTAAAGATGATGAATACCAAACAGCTTGAACCCAAGGGCAAGCAGTTTGTAAATGTTCAGTTGATTTGTCATTGCAATTATATAATTTACAAACTTTTGAAGTTGTGCATTTCATGTTGATTGACTTCAGTTGAGATTTTATCCTTTATACATTTTCTCATAAAAATTTTAAGTTTAGGTGTACAATTCATTTTCTAAATTGTACTCCAAATTTTTGGATTGTTTAAATAAGATGAAAAATAGAGTGAGGATATAACATCCTTTTGCTGTTCATCTTTATTATTTTCAAGTATTTGATAGGCATTTTTAACAGTAAAATTCTCATCTATTGTTGCATTCCAAATACAAAAATCATTGCATTCATAAGAGGGGATAGGCATACAAAAAAATTATACAAGATATCCCATGACTGAATTTGAGTTAACAAACTCTAAATTTCAGCTCTTATTATCAAGTTTAAAAAATTCTTTAACTAACATAATATTATTATCTTTAGGCTTTATAACTTCATCCTTGTTATTTATCCACTTATCGCTTTAGACATATATTTGTAATCCATTTTCCAATTTTAAATTAATATTTTTTTAAACACTTTTCTGCCCTCCAATACATTTTCAAACCAAAAGAAGGAGCATATCCTATTTTGGCTTCCAAAAACTTATTATTATGGTAATATTTACCTTTTAATAGTCTTGCTAGTACTAAATCTGGCTTACGGAGTACATACCATGCAATTTTTTTCTACAAAGCTAAATATTTATTACATTGATATCTCTAAAGCCAACCCTCCCAAGAATTTGGAGGAACAAAGAGATTCCCCACTTTCATAATATATTTTTTATTATTATTTTTACTCCACCAAGAATTGGAAATGATGCTATTAATGGTGTTGCATAAATTTTATGGAATTTTACAAGAAGATATAATATAGTTAGGAAGACTTTGTAAAACAGATTTAATAAGTATTACTTTTCCACTTTCTGAGAGAAAAATTGTTTTTTAATTTTCAATTTTGTTTAAAATTCTTATTACTAACCTTTAAAGGTCTTTAAATTTATTCCTACTCCAGTCTGTTGGTATACCTAAGTAAAAACCCAAATAGTCAACTTGTTTCATCGGTAACATCTCAGTCATAATATACTTAATATAATTTAGAGTGTTAGGACAATAAATAATACAATATTTGGATTTATTAAGACACAATCAAGTAGCTTTACTATACTATTCCATCAAATCATTAAAATCTATAATATATTTATAAGTTGCTTTTAGGATGAAGATACTATCATTAGCAAAAAGAAGATGAATGATAGACAATTCTTCCAATCTTGAAACCCTCCATAGTATTTTTATTAAATTTGTCTTGAGCCAGAACGTTAATTGTTTGAGACATAAGACAAAACAAGAAAGGGACAAAGGGTTCCCTTGCCTAGTACCTCTGGTAGGTTTATTAATTTCATGGTCTTTCCCATTAATAAGTATTCAGTATGAAATGGCGTTTACACAATTTATAACCCTACTTACCCATTTTTGGTGAAAACCCATCTGAGTTAACAATTTTTCTAAAGTACCCCCATTCAATGTATTCATATGACCTTTTGACACCAGATTTAATGGCTAGATAATAATTTTTTGTAGTCTTTTTCCTTTTATAAAATTATAAGTTCATGAGATATAAGAATATTTTCCTAAATATTCCTGCCCGATATGAACCCTGATTGATTCTTATCAACCAAAAATGGCATCAAAGGTAAACCCTTTCCGGAGATTTAAAAAAGAAGATATACCCTTTCCGCCTCTCTCTCATTTTCCTTTGAAACCATTCCCTAACCTATGCCTAGTCGCCGTTACTAGTGGCTTCTTGCTGGTGACGGCGGCCCCCTAGTCTGTCTTTTTTTCATTTCCTTTCTTTTTTTCTTTCTTCTATTGTTGGCCTCACCTTTGTCTCACCCTTATCTCTCGTATCCAATCTGTTTTGGGTTTCGATCGGGCCTGTTCCAGTTTTTTCCACTTTATGTTTCCTTTCGAGTTGTGGTTGTGGTGGTGGTTCCTTGTCGCACTTTCCTTCTCCCCGGCGTCGAAGGCCTCATTGATCTACAACCTCCGAGCAGTTTAGTTAGATCCTTGCTGAAAATATGGGTTTCATTGGCCCACTAGGTTTTTGCTTTTACTACTTATTTTGAACCTTTAAATGGCAAAGCCCGATTGGAGGCCTAACTAAACAGTGTTGCTGTACCTGTTCTAAGATTTCATGCCTTAACGGTTAGGTATCTGGATTCATATAGCTTTTATGCATTTTGCAAGTCTGTTATCTTAGTTCTCAAGGCTTTCCCTAGCATGGGTCTTTGCTCCACTAGTCTTGTTTGCTTGTTTTGGAGTGCTAGATCTGAAGACGCGATGGCCGGTCTCACCTTGTGGGCCATCTTGGGCAACCTAATTGGTAGGCAGGGCTTAAGGGTGTTGATTTGGAGGGTTAAATGCTTTGTTTATTTTCTTAGGTTTTGGGTGTGTGTTGGTTTTTTAGGCCTCGTAATTTGCTTTCCTTCGCTAACGTTTTGTGGTGGTTCACCTTGGGTTAATTTTTCTAGTTCAATTTGTTTAGATTTTTGGAGTTACGGGTGTTTTCCATTCACTCGAGATTTTTTCTTTTCGGTTCTTATTTGTTCTAAATTATTGACTTGCGCTAGTGTTGGGATGCGGATGTGGTGGCTTTTGTATGGTATTGCGTGTTGGTGTTTTTTATCCATTTCTTGCAAGCTCCTTACTATCGCGGGTTGTGATTCATTTGTGGACATGATCAATCATTCAGTTGAGTCCGACATTAGAAGTTTTGGGTGTTTGTCGTTCAGTCGGGGTTTCTGGTGGTTTGACCATCCTTGTTTGGTTAGTTTGACTTGTGATTTTTTGGTTTGGCTGGAGAAGCTGTGTTTGTGCTTTACACTTTGGTGCGTGTTTTCTCGTTCAACCTTTCTTGTCTCGTTATACGCTATTATCACTTGGGCTAGTGATACTTCTTTTGTTCTGAGGGCTATCAGAATTTTTTTTCGTTAATGCAACTGTCGTCTTAGTTTATACTTTATGAGAGCCCAGGGCCGGCCCAAGAAACCAAAATTTGCTTGGTTACCTAAAGCAAGATTTCTTTTTTGGGCCTTTTGTAACTAAAAAAAGAATTGTTTTAAAAAACTGGGCCTTTTTTTATAAAATAGAAAAGTGGGGCCTAAAGCGGTGGCTTTGGTGGTTTCGCCCAAAGGTCGCCTCTGGAGAGCCTGCTTTGAGTTGGTAACTACGAGAGTTCGTTATATGGTAGTTGATTTACTCCCCCTCGTTTCGAGGCATGAGTTTGTCTTTCTTAAGGATCATGTTTCTTCGACCCTTAGCGGTCTAAGCCCGCTACTTCGGTGGCATCTACGATCCTGGTTCACTATGGAAAGGAGTTGCGATTCGAGAGTGTCTCGTTTTTTCTATGTTCTAGTTATTTTAGTCCTTTGCTTGTTTCTTCTTTGTATTTCTTTTTTGGGTTTGGTTGGTCAAACCCGAGTACTATGTAATCCACCTTTAATTTTAATATAAGCTTTTGGAAAAAAGAAGAAGTGTTTTTGTCGAAATTAGAACACGATACAATATGAAATGGACTCATAACATGAGAAAATACCAATTCAGGGTTATATGAAAGTTCATCAACAAGGAATCCCTTATTTCTTAGGTTATCCAAACAATAATGAAGCTCTACCCTCCCACGCCTGGAAGATATTGCATGAGGAATTCAACTATCCAAGTAATATTATCCATGTAATGGACTAATATTAAGATGACAAAATTTATAGCCTACCTAATATTGTTTGAGAAATTTTTCAGTGTTTAAAATACAAAAAATCCATTTAAGACCATCACTTATAAGTTCCCATAAACCAACATATGACCATCAGATACACCATAGTGGATTGATCTGACCATAAGATCAGCAGTTGTGCCAAATGGATATCTGTAATTTAAGTAAATTGATTTTTTTACCTTAATTTGGGATATTTGTAGTTTAAATAAATTGATTTATTATACCTTTGGGTTCTTGATTGGTCTAATTTATTGATAGCGTCGTAAGCAAGTTGATGATGGTGGTGTGGGGATGTGGGGAAGGCGGTGGTAATTGAAGCAGTTTTAAAATAATTTAGGGACAAATTTTAAATTTTAAATTTATTTTGTTAAGGTGAAGAAATATTTGAATTATTTATGAAAAATAATTTTTATTTTGTAAAATTCATGTGTAAAAGTTTACTTTTTAATGCATTTATTATTTTTAAATTTTTTTAAATTAAAATAATTTTAGAATGATTTTTAATATTAAAAAATAAAAATCCTTTAGTCAACGGAGAAAATGGACGGTAAAGGCAGCGTGCCACGAAAATAAAATCCAGGGATAAGTACACATAATATTCAAAATAAGGGGGCGACCTATGATTCGACCCAAAGTTCGAGGACAGTAGGAGCAATTTCCCAAAAATATATTCAAATTTTAGAATCAAAATCTAAATAATTGATTTAACTAACTAAATAACAAACATCCAATTTAATCAAAGACAAACATAGTTTTATATATATTTTGGAGATTTCTTTTTATATGTGTAACCTTATTTTCGAAATTTAAATATATTTCTAGAGTTATATTTTGTTTATGATTAAAAATTGTAAACTGTTCAAAAAATCAAAACCTCATGGTTACAAGTCGCAAAATTCAATTGTTAAAATTGTTAATTAATGATTTTTAATAAAATAAATGATTATGGTTATAAGTATTTAATATTTTCACAATTATTGCCATTCCTGAAATTAATGTTGTTTTGTGTTTGTATAAACCGGTAAAACAATATAGAAACTAATGCATAAATAAAATAAAAGTAGATAATTAAATAACTTTACTTGTCGAGGCTCGGATTGGATCCGATGTCTTTAAGGTATTTAGGCCACGTACAGGTGTCTTACGTTTGTTGGCTTCAACCTCCAGGATACAACGACAAAACTATTCAAAAGAAACTGACACACGAATTCTTAAGAATTTCAACGAACTTAATAATGCTGCTCTTATAATTTTAATGCTTTTGAAAAATGAATGAAGAAAATGGTTTAGTTGGCCAACTATTTATAGAAAATGAAAAGGTGGCTTGCCAAAGGTTGTGATGTTTCATTTTGGAGTTACGTTGTATTAATTTAAGATACAACGTTTACTTAAAAAAACAAAAAACTTGGGCTAGTCCAAATGTATGAAACTAAGGCCCAAAAGCCCAACAAAGATGATGGTCCAAGTTCATACCCCACTTAAGGCCCAACAAAGGTATAGTCCTAAGGCCCAAAAGCCCAACAAAGCTAATGGTCATGGACCTAAGGCCCAAAAGCCCAACAAAGCCCTTTTTTTTTCTTTCTTTGTTTTATAAAAAAAAGAAATAACATATTTTATGTTTTTTTTTCTTTTAATTTCTCCAAATTACATGACTCAATTTCTCATTCAATTTCAAATGATTTTAACAAGTGAATATATTACGTTAATCTTTACGACTTGAATAAACGTATAAATATCCGAATCATTTCATTTAAATGAGTCACCGACTAACATCGTAAACATGGTCAACACTTGGGTAGAATCTCATTTGTCCAACAATTAATAAGTAACTATCCAATCTTATTAATCCTTACATTTAAATCCGAAGAGATTTAACAATAACAAGAGACGGATTACGTTTCCAATTTTCTAGGAAATAGTAATTTGATGATGAATATGTCAAATGCTGTTTATTCTAAACAAAAAGATAATGTTACCATGTAACATGATTGATTCAATCTTCCATCTATTTAAGTGGATCTATGCAATCTTGAGGTGTCTCGGAATAATTTGTTTCAATCCTAACATTCACAATCTGCATATTTTTAGCTAGTTTACATTCTTCCATGACAATCACAACTTCCCCTTCCACACATGACACCAGACTTATTTAACTTTGTTACTCACGATGACCCTTGGCCTTGTTATTGCTTTGACATTGTTGTTATCCTGATAGGTTCATTCTTATCTCGGGTTAAAGAAAACCACAAAAGCTAGTTCACGAGGTAGGCGTAAACAACCTATAGTCATTGATTTAAGAAAGAGGAAGAGTGTTTATTATCTTGCGGGACCGAAGGAGAAAAAGAGATGCTTGGTGCTGGAAAAGAAACCTGAATTTTCGGTTCGTGACCAACCTTTAGTGATGAGATATGTGATTCGATGAATTGCGAGTGGTTTAAAATGATGAAAATAATTTATACCCTTATCTTTATACCCATTTCCTGAGTAAATATATATGTGAAGTACAACAGTAATAGCCTTGAAATAAATGATCAAGAAGACAATTTCTTTAATTATTTGCCTAAAGGAAAAATAAGGTGCTTCCAATACATTTTCCAAGCTCAGACGGCTGGGAAAACTCTAGTGAAATTGTACGATACCAATTCCAGGATCAAAGAAAAAACTTGAAAGGGAGCAACAGGGATGAATGCAATCGTAGACTGATTTTCACTTGATGAATGGTGTTTCGAAGTCGATCCTTCATTAAAGGTACACAAACATTGTAAAATTTCCTTTTATTATCTTTCAACATCCCAATTCCTTTACAAACACAATACTCAAAGTTGGTCATCATCATCCGTGTAATGTAGTCTCCCTTAGCCTATTGCATTCAAACACTCTGGGTGTCCAAAAAAATGATGGTGTTCTGATGACTACTTCTTTTTGTAGTCTCTGTGATATCCCAGTGAAGAAGTCCAAAGCTTTCACTACTAAATTGTGTCATCCATTTACTAAACTGTAGAATTACGCTCCATAGTTTCTAATATTAATTATTTATGTTATATTTCTTATGCTGAAACTTTCATCATTTTTATCGAAATTTATAACTCCAGGTGAAGGTAAAGGGGAAGCTGGGTTGCTTTTTGGGAGTGTAGTGGAGTTTATGGATCGAAATGAGTGTTTACTGTGGTTTGAAGGGAATGATCCCAGGACTAAGAGGATCTCCTGGCCCCTGGGTACTTGGGAATGATAATAATTCTGATGTTTTAGTAATAGTAAGGATACATGTAGCTATTTTGCATAACGCAGGGACCAATAGTACAATTAATCCTTTCATCTTTTGTTGCATCATTCAAAGGTCAAAAGAGACAATTTATTAATCTATCGATCATCTGCAGCTTTGTTGTATATATTTATTTTGTTAAATACAAGCATATATATATATATATATATATATATATATATATATATATATATATATATATATAACCATCAATTTGTCCACCTCTATTTATTGTGTTTAGAAAGAATTTATTTGTGGTGGTTCTGTTTTTATCTTTAGCTTCGTTGATGAACAAATAAATGATTTTATGTTTTTACTCTATTTGGTATCGTTCTATTTGTTGTAACAAGAGGTTTATGATAGATTTTTATAAATAACTAATAAAAGAACAGTCTTGTTCAAAAACATTGCTCGGAAATATTTAGTAATATGAACCAAGTCAGTGCATTTTTTTTTATGCCAGAGACGATGGATTCACTTTTAAAGAGATGAGTGATAAACCATTTTAAAAGTATTTTAGCCTATTTTTTGCTATACATCATCAATGCCATCCCACTACTCCAGGAATTCAAAACTTCTTTCATTAGTGAACTACAAACACATTTATATACATATATCATACAACTTTCAAAACCAATAGCTGAGAAAAAATCTATATAATCATTTTCATCGATACTTTTAATATTACATATCATTCAAAAAAAAGAACATTTACATGATAAATATTTGTTTCGATTCTTGTAATTAGATATTAAAACTCTGATTCTTTCCTGATTAGTATTATATGCACACATATTTTCTCTATTAATTCTCTAATTAGTATTACTGTGTTATGTGTTATGTGTTTTGTTTCTCCATATGAATTGTTCGTATCTGAGAGCATCTGAGCTCTGCAATTGAATTCAATTTGTGCTAACATATGAATTGTTCGTATATGAGAGCATCTGAGCTCTGCAATTGAATTCAATTTGTGTTATAGTTAGAGCATCTGAGCTCTACAATTGAATTTAATTTGTGCTATATTATAACATGTCTTTGGTAAACCTGTGAATAGTTCGTAACTGAATTTTGTAATGTTTCTCTACAAAATGAAACTTTGAACTTTGTTGTTTTTGATTAATTAACATTGTTAATTGTTAATTTGTTTAATTTGTTAAGGGATGATGGATAGAGGAAAGAGTAACAACCATTCCACTTTAAATGTTGCCTCTGAGGTGGCTAGCTCTTCTTCAACCACGAAAAGAAAGACGAGAGGGACCACAATGTTACTAGAAGACATAGGGTATTTTTTCCTTAATATTTTAAAGGGAAAAAGACATAGGGATATCCACCGTTTCAAATTTAGACAAATAGGTACCAATGTATTTAATGTAGTCAATCAAGTACCCAAGGTTTCAAATTTGTCCTCCAATAATAGTACCTAGCATTAGTTTAGGCATTAAGTGCCTACGTGGCATTTTTTTTATTTAAAAATAATTACAACTTTAAGAAAGATATTAAATTAACCCTTAAGTTATAAACAATACCTACAAAACCCCCCTTAATCTTTTAAAATCTTCACAAGTTAACCCCCGAATATTTTTATCAATCGAGCATTCTGTTGGAGTACCCACCAAATTCGTTAAGTTATTCGTTTTCATAATACTACATTGATGATTAAAAAGCTTACCAGAAGGCATTTTCCTCAGGCATCATGAGTAGTAAGAGGTCGGAAAAAAAATTCATTACATGTAAAAACATTGAATGTTATAAATCAATCAAGATAGTTTCTTGACCGTATTACACTTTAAATAAAACTATTAATAAATTACCTTTAGTCTGCTGTTACTTGGAAATACCCAACTGATGGATTATGTTGAGCATATGCCAACAAAACACGTCTCTACAAATTTCTTCCATTTTCATCTAAATTTTGTCACACCACATCACCATCACCCCCACAATCCACCAAATTCTGGTAATACCTTTGAACTCTTCGTGCTTGAGTCTTGCTAGTAATTTCCAAAGTCAACTAATTTGATGTTTCTAGATGTAAGGGAAAATTAATTATTCATATTTGTCGGGATTCAAAGGATTCCTAACTCCCTTCCGGGTAGACTTAGGACGCTATATTACCATACATCGGGCGTGGCTAAATCAAACCCTAGTGACTACATGGCTAGTCAAGACCCGTTGGCTCACTAACACACAAATCCCTTTCGGTGCCAAATTTGATTACTTAAGCTATTCACTATTTAGCTACGATATAAATAGTGTTAAAACAAGATATGACAACTTAAATGTACACATCCAAAAAAGATAAATCCAAAGTTGCATTCAAGTCTCAAAAATAAGGAACAAAGAACGCTCTAGCTAGAATAGAGTTAAATAAAGCTCACAGAAGGTCTTGAAATGTTGCAATCTCAAATATCATATTTGTACGATTGATTCACTACTTTTTCAATAGGTGGAGCATCATAGTGGAGACCATCCAATACTGGATGGAGCTACAACCTTCTTCTTATATTAGTATTTTAGATTAGAAACTTGTGAATTCGTCCACCTTAATCTATTATTGTATTTTTCTAGATAGATATATCTAAGTAACATTATTTTGGCAAACAAAATCTTAAAGGATTTACAAATATTAATCCACTTCTTATCATCTTTTTACAATATGTGATTCTTTTCATATCACAAGTCCATGGTTTTGAAACTACAACGCTGATGACTTTATATGAGACCCTATTATGGGATCAAAGAAAGGTATTTCACTTGATGAATGATGGTTCATTAAGTCGACCTTTCATTAAAGTTATACACACATACATTTTAAAATTTCTATTTATCATAAGCTTATGGTAGAAGAATTTTCTAGTGCTTTACCACTCACCTTTTAATCTATATTTCTATAATAGTCAAATACAAAGTTAGGTTGGATCACCGATATTAGCATAGTAGTATATATATAGTAGGATCTTGCATCATCTTATTATTAGGAGAAACTCATAAATTTTAAGCAATCCGTGTTTCCCCCTATCTGAACAAATAATATGAATACAATTAGAAGTCAAGCTTACATATAAAAAAACACGCATTCAAATAAAGCTATGTCTTAATACTAGAGAATCGCAAATGATTTTGGGAGTTTGAGAATTATGAAACTCTTACCACTAGATATCTTTTTGATAATTTTGTGGGGCTCGAAGAATATCAATCCATAAACTCGAATTATTAACAAAAAATAATATAATATGCACAACACTAAAAACAATGGAGTCGGCAAAATAAAGAAGTAATCAGATTTCATTAACAAAAACAGTAAAAACAACTTCGTATTCTTTGCAAATTCTTGAGAGTCTTAGAATATTACTTCTTAAATGTATTGGAGTTTCCATGCTTTGTTGAACGATGACAGACTATGCTCTTTTGGAAGATCATGCGTGAAATTAAGATTAATATAAAAAAATAGATCATCAATGCTATGAAAACACATATATAAGACGAGGATCAACCGTGAAATTAACACAAAATATTTTTAAAGCATAGTGACAACCTAATTGTTGCAAAACCAAAATGCTTAGAATTTTTTTTTGGATAATCTTGTGGGACATGGAGAATTTACTATTAATAGGATGAGAGTTTCTATGATATGTTAAACAATGTGGATTTTCTATTTTTTTGTAATAGTCGTAAAATATGGATTCTTTGATGTATTATTTAGGTGTAAATTGTCTTGTAGTTTATATTATAAATTATAAATAATAGAGTTATTGTTGTAAATAATAAAGGGAAAGGAAGAATAGAGTATTATTGATAATCAAAGAGCGTACAATTACAGAGCATTAGAGTCCTATATATAGAGACTAAGTTACTCTAACCCTAGTCTTCACGGGCTTGACTACAAGTCCATGGGCTTGGATTGACTATCCACATATTAGGTTATAACACTCCCCCTTGGATATTCAATCCTTAGAACTACCTCATTAAAAACCTTTATCCGGAAAACCTATTAGGATAAAACCGTGATAAAGGAAAAGAGTGTAGCGCGTGGTTGTCTCCCCCTCTTGTTAGCATCTCAGGGAACGTCTTGAAGTCGATGCATACCAATCATGTGTCGCAATTTCTTGAATGTAGATGTAGGTAATGCCTTTTTGAATAAATCAGCCAAATTGTCACTTGAGCGAACTTGATGAACATCTATTTTACATTTCTTCTAGAGTTCATGTCTAAAGGATAACTTTGGAGAGATATGTTTGGTTTGATCACCTTCGATGTAGCTTCCTTTGTCTTGAGCGATACAAGTAGTATATTATTGGACTCTGTTTACTTGTTGAAAGATTGCATTCCCCTTAAATATTTAATTTTTTAGAATATACCTCATTAAAACCTTTCTAAGAAAAACCCAGTGGGACAAAATCCTAGTAAAGAAAAAAGAGTATAGTATTCTTCAATACATTTATATAAATTGCCTCATTAAAAACCTTGCAAGGAAAACCCAGTGGGAAAAAACCTATGCTAAGGGAAAAAGAGTGCATTGCGTAAATGTCTCCCCCTGGTGTAAGTATAACACAATGGTGTATAACTTGAGACATTTAATAGGAGTAATAATAATACGACATAAATTGGATTGACGCTTCATTCATATATAATGATTTAAAGTGATGGACATAGGACTTATATGAAGTCTTTTCATAAGAAATAATAGCAAATAAAAGTGCATCCACCACCAGAGACTTTATCTCTTCAATAAATAAATTATGTGTGCTACAAAATACTATACTATATAGTGACTCCCCCTTGTAGCACATTCGTTTCACAATTGTGAAATTTTCACATCGTACAAGTGAAATTAAAAAATATTTGCTTTGTTTATGTCTTTCTACTGATGGCCAGTCAGTTTAATTAGACATTTTAATTAAAATAATCCCCGATTTCATTCATATAGTAATAGTTATTACGCGTATATATAAATATTCAATCATGATCTATTTTTAATTAGGTTCCAATAATTTAAAAGTAGTAAAATAACTGATTGAGATCTCAATATATAATCAGGTACCTGATACTCAGTAGGAGTATTTTAAGTATCAGTTATATACACTACTTTGACATTTATAAGATGTCAAAAGTCTCATAATTAACAACTTGCTCATGTTGCTGCTCCTTTATGCTATCTTTGGAACCAAATAGATCTATTGCGCTTTAAGCGTACAATAGTCTAATTTTATAAGATAGTTCTTTTGAGACATAAATTTAATCAGGAGCATTAAAAACTGGTTATTGTGATTTTTTTCTATTCATTAATTCATGTAAAATCTTTAATCGATGAATATTAATATAATAGATAATTATTGAAATTATTGACAAAAAAAAAAATCATCTCTTTTTCTTTTTTCATTCGATCAAAGAATTTTTTTAATAGATCAAGAGATCTATAATCAAGTAGTTATAAAATATAAAAAAATATTATCTAATATATTATATGATTTTAAAATAATAATAAATTACCTGAATGTTAAATGGTAGAGGCTATCGTGCTGATAACGTGTTGTAAATAATAAAGGGAAAGGAAGAATAGAGTATTATTGATAATCAAAGAGCGTACATTTACAGAGCATATAGAGACTAAGTAACTCTAACTCTAGTCTTCATGGGCTTGACTACAAATCCATAGGCTTGGATTGACTATCCACATATTGGATTATAACAGTTATTTTATATTTGGCTACTTAATCATATGTTATGAAAAATGTTAATCTCCTACTTTCATCAAAGGGAACCAACACTATAACCTAACTATTATGTCTGATATAGTAAGTAAGTGAGTGCCTAATATTGTGTGAATATTATTCGTTAAAAATACGTATTGAATGACTCATTGGTTCATACCTTCACTAAATTGCATGTATATTTAGAACATAAACCTATACACGGATCTATCTATGCATATGTAACAATGTATAATTAAGTAAAAAAAATACAATACATAAATTATGCGATAAAAATACCATATAAAAGTTTTGTAACAAATTTTAAACAACCCGTAGTGGGTTTAGTATAGTTCATAAAGAAAATAAAAAACATTGTGAAGATTCTCATGATGACAGCTTAAATATACCCAACCCTGGAGGTTAATCCAAAACTGCATTCATGTCCAAAAAATCTAGAACAATAAATATTTTAGTTAGAATAGAGTTGAAGAAAGGGTTTGAAATGTAATCAAATCACATATTTGTAATATAGATTCATTTTTTTGTCAACTGGTGGGGCATCATCATGAAGACACCAAACACTAGAACAGGCTTTAATCTTCGTCGTAGTATAGTATTTTGCATTAAAAAATCGAAAATAAGTAATTCGCCCTTCTCAATATATTATTGTTATTTCTCAAGCTAGACGTCTATGATTACGATATTTAGAAAACATAATCTTGAAGTATAGTATAAATATTAATTCCCCTTTTTATCGTATTTTTAAAATACACTATTTTTCTTTGTGTATCTCATGCTCATAGTTTTGAAACATGACCTTAGATTCTTTAGTATATCAAACCCGTTCATCATTTATCTACAAGAAAAATAAATCGGAATATAATGAGCGCGACTAATATAACAAAATACCTTGGTGAAATCTTGAAACACCATTAATATAAATATCTATGTTTTCTTATTAGGTTATTCTTGAAACAATAATTGATATAATTTACTTTTCTTATCAGACTTGATATCCTTATTTAGTTATTATTTAAATTAGTATGTATTTATCATATAATCACTATCAAATTGAAAAACATATAGATAAATGAATATAAAAAAATTCATATTAATCCTAAAAGAGGACTATATATGCTTTCTATAAATGCAATTGAGTAACATTATGTGATATTAAACGTAAATTTTTTCAAGAAACCCAAAAAATAAATAAAGGTGATATAAATTGCATTAACTAAATGAAAAATATACTCAATGTGTCGGAAGCAGATAAAATGTCATGAGACAATTGAAAGGAAAAGTAACATCATCATAGCAGTATTTCTGACTAGATATAACTACCTTAAAGTGGACCAAAACCATTTGAAGGATAATAATCATCTAGAAATTTCCAAAGACAGAATTATTCGAATTGAATGACACAACATCTTGAGAAGCAACAATACTAGGAATTTTATATTGAATATAAAACGGTATTGTTGATGTTGCGGTAGGTGGATTAGAGAATGATTCGTCGGTAGCCGCTGGAGTATTTGACAAAACAATACCCGATTGAGTCCGGATATGTTCATTACAAGCTTGGACATTTGAGTTTAGCTCAAACATAGCGGCTTGCAGTTTCTCAAGCTCCACCAAACCAAGGGAAGATATGGGAGCACTCCACCAGTATTTACCGTGATCAGCTTCAACAACTTTTTCCAATTCTTTCCCTCGTTTTTTTTCAATTTCAATATGATTTTCAAGTAATGATAATTCTTGATTCATGGTACAAACTTTGGCATTGCGGTGTGATTGAATGATTTGATTTGTTTGTGTTTCTAGTAACGGTGGGCTATGAGAATGGTATTTATCCACAACTGATTTGATATCAGGGTGCCCAAATGTATACACCTTATTAGCTGGTGAAAAAACAACCAAGCCAATTTCCGCACCACATAATGTGGATAGTTCGCTGGCCTTTTTAAATAAACCAGCCTTACGTTTCGAGAATGTTACTTGTAGGTGATTCTCATTCTTAATTTTTTCAATTGGAATCTTTTGACGACCAATTGATTTCTTACTCATTATCGCGATAAAAAGTGTGAGAGGGTGATTATGCAAATGCTTAAACTTAAAGGGAAATTTATAGCGGGGTTTCATGAATTTTAAATTTTAAATTTTAAATTTTGAATTTCAAAAGTTTCTTTTTTTCACAATTCTTGAATAAAATTTACATGGGTTGTCATAATCTTTGCATATTGAAACTTAATTGTAATAGCTCGATATGTACGAATTTAGTAGTACATTAATTCGTCTGGAAAATGATTGGAAATGTATATCCTTAAAATTATTGATTAAGTATAACTTTAAAGTCCTTCGTGATTATAATCTATATATGGCTGTTAATTTTTTATAGGTAATTATTTTATTAATAAACGGTCTGATTTCTCTATGTAACAAATTGGGAAACGTACTATAATTTGTCTATTACTAATATAATACAAAACACAACACACTGAAATTATATTTATCATCCCTCAAGTCTTTTTAAAATTAAATAAAAAAATATTAGATAGTAAAAAAGATATCATTTTCAAAATAAATTAAATAAATACATTAATAATGAGAGTGATGAATAAATATTTTTAAGTTTTATACATTTCTTAATTATGTTTTATCATGATAAATAATATAGAAAATAATATACAATGGTATAATAATTGTTTTAAAATAGCATGACTATGTTTAGGTGAACAATATCTTATTAATGTATATCTAATTTTTAAGAAAAAAATCAAAGATATATCATTTAGAGAATAATAATAGAAATAAAATTGAAACAAATACATTTTTAAAGTAATTTATAATATTATTAATTTCTAGGAGAAAATTATAATACACAAATATTTAATAAATAATGGTATAGTTTTTTTTTCTGTTAAGGGTATTCTATTTCACAATACAAATGCAAGAGGATGTTTGTTTGCACTTAATGAGATCTTAATCTGTTTAATTAAGATATTAGATCAATAAGACCGTTTGTTTTTACTAACCAATTCATATCTAAATACCTATTAATTAGTCTGTTTCATTAAGATTTCAAACCAAGTAATTTATTTTTTGGTACGTGGGTGGTCTGGACAACCAATACTAAGTAACCCATACTCATGGAGATGATAGAACCTTGTATCTCTCACTTCACACCCATTAGGAAGGAGATTCGAACCCTATACCTTCCCTTTAAGTGTTAGATAAAAAGCAAGACTTTAGTCAATTGAAGTAACCTAACTAGTTTTTTTATGTAATGGTTATGAATTCTTTAATTCATCCAATACGACAACTTTTTTAGTTATAATAGAAATTCATAGCCACTAAATATTTGGTCAATAGTTTTGGAATTTATAGTAAGTAAAGCCACACTACCAAGGCCGGTCCTGGGCATAGGCCTAGGCCTAGGAAGCAACCGCCTTGGGCCCCCAAAAATTTGGTACTTTTAAGGTATTTACATACATTCTAGGCGCGCAAATAAGGCTTTTGTGGACCCCACTACGTTCTCTCCTGTTTAGAGTGTAGGGTGATGATACCTTCGGCCGATGAGTATGTGTATAGTCACTTCATCAGTCGGATCAGGCCAAATCTTATTTAATTTTTGTTTATCATCGGCTAGATAATACTGTACTTTCTCTCAAACTTTGACTTCAAAAGAAACCATAAATAAATAAACCGAGATCGAAGCCTCCATGGAAACTAATAAATTGTGCCACTTCTTTTTGAATTCTTCTTTTATTAATAACCATGCAATTTTATATATGTTTATATGATGAAACCTGAAACTGTTATGAGAGGGATACTTCAACATCGCGTATTTTATATAATTTGTCTTTAGTATCTTTTATAATAAGGAATACCCCATATATTTAGGATTATATGTTTTATGGTTTCCCAACAATTGGTATTGGATTCTAAGAATATTAACCATTGAATTATTACCTGATTAGGAATCCATGAATCTTGCTTGTTTAAACATGATTAGGAATGTGTGTGTGTGAGAGTGATATATATATATATATATATATATATATATACTAGGTATGAACCCGTGCCTGAAGGCACTCTAACAATATTAATTTAGAAAAATAATTTTAACACGGAATGAACAAACACTTCTTGAGACAAAAATAAACTGAAAAATGTTCAATCAAGCACAAAAAGTAGGATGCATTTTGCACAAACTGTTACATAAACAATATATCCAAATGTATATACAGTTAGAAAAAACATAAACAATTTATCCAACGGTATATATACATTTAGTAAAAGGTTATAATTGTCGGTATATGAAATAATAAATGTAATTTAGTTAAATATGAGCATCCGGCACAAAAAAACAAATTGTGCATTGATGGTAATTGAGTATCACAAAATAGAAATTGTTGCCGCATGCAAAGGAAGAGATCATTAACGCATGAAAAAGAAAAGATTGTGGGTATACGGAAAAGAAGTAAAAGATGGTTGGCACAGAAAAAAAAATTTGTGCAAGAGAAGCAAGTAATTATAGACCTTATAGTGTATGCACAAATAAAGACTAATAGTAATTTTACAAACCAATAGTGCAATTAACTCAAACAATTAATATAGGGACCTAAAGTGCAATTTTTACATAATATATGGACCAATAATGCAAATTTAATCAAGGGACCTATATTGCAATTAACTAAAAAAAATTGACTCTTGCTGGAGAGCCCCAATAAAAACTCCTGATTCCACCTATGCCTAAAGGAACTATTTAGGTGATACATATATACAGGTAACTAACTAAGGATTGGATTGTTGCAAAGGGATGAGAGATGAAGCAGCTAATTTATTTCCTTTTCCAGGCTCAACCTCTTGATGAGTAGATATCCAGAAAATGAACCTCTCCTCACTCAAAATCTTGCACCATTAATTCTTGTCAGAATTCAAAAAAATTAAATATCTCAAAATAGGATATATACCCCTGCAAGGAGAATTAAAAAGTTAACATGTAAATTTACAATAATTACCATCCTTCACCTAATGACAATTATATTGAAGAAAGCCAGCAAAGTTAAAGAAGGAAACTTACTGAATTCCCGTTTCAATTACACATTTACCATTCTTCCATGTAGCTAGATTACCCTAAAGCCATCATGCTCCCTTTTCACTATTACATCAATGTGTAAGCATACACCATAATTTTAGGAAGTGGAACTAAATTAAAATAATGTAAACTAAAGGAAACATATCGATTAACTGAAAATGGAGAAATTACTGATTGATGAGATGAAAAGACTGAAGCTTGAATCTGATAAATCGATCCGAGATACTCCCGATTGCAATTCAAAGGATTAGCAATTACACACATAACTGTAGAAAATTAATGGTAACAATGAGCGAACCAACTCAATTGATTACATCTTACTTGTTTACTTACTGGCATGAGATATTAGCATTAACATTTAATAATCAACAATCAATTAAAAAGTGTTGAAAACCCCCCCAAAGAATAAAATATACATCTCAATTAAAACATGACTGATATAGAGAAGAGAACAGGGTTAGAGAAGAAGAGGCGATTGGAAAAAGATAATCAGAACATCGAAAAAATAGCTCGGGATGGGTCAGGGACCATGTGTGAAATTAACGCATATAACAATAAAAATTATATAACCAACACCAAAATTAGACTCAATAATGTGCATTCCTCGTCCTCCCTTTTCACTGCAATTCCATTAAAAATTCTGTAATTTCAATTAATAAATGAGTTAAACACGAAAAAAGCGTATAATGGAAGCAGATGTTCAACCACGTCATTATTACACTTTAGATACCTCATTCACATAACCTTGAGGTACACCAAAAGTCTGAATCTCTCTTTCACAATATTTTCGAATTTAACCCACCTGTGCAAATAAACTTATCAAACAGTAACCAATTATTTTTTATAGAATGATAAAGAAAATTTATTGTTTAAAGTCTTCACCTATGCATGAGCAGAAGTGAATTCATCTGAATGTGATATTTCAGCTTTTTCATCTTTAACCATTTTAACAAAGCAGCAGATGTTGGTGGTGGAGAACATCCATGGATGTGTGATGACGCAAAGATGATTAATTAAGTTAAAGACCTTTACGGATATTTACTGCAAAACAATTCAAAAATTGCAGCATAAGACCAAATTGCTCACTAAGAAGAAATATTATATATAAACAAACCATCTCACAATCTTTTATTACTGGATAATAAACATGAAAGCTGGCCTGATCGCTAATCAGACTTTTCTCACATCCATCAGGCCTAATAAGAGCCTTCATCAAATTACCAGCCAGGGGTTTCTTCTCCTGCATTTAAAAACAATAAATCAGGTTAAGGAGAACATTTGAAAAAGGAAAACATTTAAAAATTTGAACACAGTCTACACCAGATATCCAGTTAAGGAGAACATTTAAAAAAGGAGCACAGCTTATCAAGTGACTTTCTGAATCTGAATAATTTACGGGTATAGGAGGTGAAAGTAATCTTATGATGAAAAGAACAATGTGTTCCTGCAAGTACAGACCAAAATAACATGTCAGGAACACAAAATATGGACACAAATGCTGATTAGTCTGCACTATTCTGATATGTACATGTATATTCCAACCACGATAAAGAGAAGCTCCTCTAAGAATTGTAGCGGCATATATTTTCTCGTCATCTGAACCATTGAGTGTGATCTCGTATATTTTTCCTAATTCTGCTAAGCTTCCATCAAATCCATGAGCTTAAATTTAAGTTTCCAGAGTAGTGGCAATATGGATTTCACTCTAAACTTGAAGCCCTGTAAAAGAAACATACAACAAATTGAGAAGAAATATGCAGACCATTTACTATTAAGTCTCTATGTTTATCATTTAAACAACAAAATATATATACAAACGAAATAAATCATAAATGAAAAACATGTCTCAGTTTACCTGTTCGATAATGGAAAAATAATGTGAATTAGCCTGAATAATGCTAATTTGTAAATAGTAAACTAAATGTTTAACATAGAGAATACTAAATACGATCAAGGATATCTTTTCGCTAATCTTTAATCGACTTGTTACCATAAAAAATTCATCATTAACACAAACAATATATAAACTCTTAAAATTAACTAATTAACCTCATCAGTTTTCTTTTTTTCAAGCCTTGAAATTTTATCTTCAAGAACCGGTTTTTCACGTATTAATCTCCTGTTAGTTTCTTCAATTACACGCATTTCTTCATTACTCGCTTTTAATTCATCTTGAATTCTATGTATAGCCTGTAAAATATTCATAAATTTACTACATTATGTGATGTAATAATAAAACAATTAAATAACAATACCTGATTATTTGCTTCAACCATTTATTTTCTAATATTGCTTTCTAGTCCTTGAGTACTTAACTTCGCAAGTCTCACTTCCATGTTTCGTTTCTCCATTATCACAGACTATTTATATAATGAAAGATGTATTAAATAAATATTTTGTTAAATTAAATTTATATTTTATAAAAATTAATACCTGAAGAGCAGAATCTTTTTCATTTTGCAAAGATTCTAAACGATCACAATCGGATGAAACTTCAACTACGTTTTGTCTTTCGGTTCTTAAAATATCTTTTAACCCCTCAAGTTCTTGTTCATTTTCACTTCTGCCCTTTGTTTTTCTTCTAAATCAAATTGTAACTGTATAATTAAATATGCGATGAATGTATCCACAAACACTGACCTGATTAACTCGCTTTTGTGATTCTTCAAGAGCTTTAGATAAATCGAGTACACGTTTTTCAGAATTGTCTAAAGTTATCTGTTTAGGATTAAAAGGAAGATCAGTATTAGTAGATCTGTTAGCATTAGCATTAGTATTAGCAGCTGATCGAGCTTTAGAGTATCGTCTAAGCATTACATCATTTATATGTGTTGAACAAAATCAACAACAAAGAAAGCATCCCCAATTGAGAATCTATAAAGTAACGCTACTAACCATTTAAGAAAGCAAAAAGTATGTTTGCCGACGGGGAGGCGCGTGTACGGATTGAAAAGGTGACGGATTCTTCGATTCAGATTGGGTTTGTGGAGGGGAGGGTTTGCCGACGGTGGGAGGCGAGGTGGGATCTTGAGCAGCGAAGGCGGGATGGCGAGGTGGGATCGATGAGGAGCGGCGAGGTGGGATCTTGAGCAGCGAAGGCGGATTGATGAGGAGCGGCGAGGTGGGATCGATGAGGAGCGGCGAGGTGGGATCTTGGTGAAGAAGCGGAGCGGCTTGGTGATGTGAAATGCTGTTGGGAGAGACGGAGTGGTAGTGGCGGCGGTGGAAGATGGTCGTGGAAATGCTGTTGGGAGAGACGGAGTGGTCGTTGCGGCGGTGGAAGATGGTCGTGGAGGCGGATTGGAGCTGGAGATGTGGAGGGGGAGGGTTCTGAAGTGATTTCTTTTTGTTTTTTGTTTTCTATCGGTGAAGTGATTTCTTTTTGTTTTTTGTTTTTAATTTTGAATTTTAAAAATAAGTAATCCAAGGGCTGAAAAATATAGAAGAGACATCAAGATATTTTAAACCGTGGATTGAATTTAGACAATCTAGACCATTAATTGAAATCGATCTAAAGGCCGAAAATGATAGAAATTTGATCTGAAGGCTAGAAAATGTGGAGAAAAACTGGAGACATTTCGGGCCGTTGGCCCTTCTCCAATATTATATAGATATATATATATATATATATATATATAGAGAGAGAGAGAGAGAGAGAGAGAGAGAGAGAGAGAGAGAGAGAGAGAGAGATTAAATTTAAATTTATAAATTATGTAATATTTAGTTTAAATTTTCTAAATTATATTTTTGTTGAATGCTTGGAAAAACTCCATTGATTGTTTCCTTGAAACTTTGTAGAGGTGTGTGGTACCTACCTCACATCTAAAACCTACCTTACCATCGGAGAAAGGGAGACAAGACTGAGCCAAAAATATATGATTCCTTCCCATTGTCGACGAGTCGTGGATTCATAGCCATGGAGAAAGAAAAGGAGATACAGTATGACACCACTATAGAATAAAAGGTCATTTTCTTCCATGTTGTCATCAAGGGAGATCGATATGAGGGTGGTGATAAGTGTGCCACAAGGCACAACCATTTCTATTCTTTAAATGGGATTTGTGTTTCCCTTCATCGAGCCCCTTTAAAATAAATAAAGCTGAAATAAGTTTTTATAAATTTCTGAAGACAAAATCCAAAGATTTGACCAAAAATATCCCAAATAGGTCCAAGATATCAACCAAGGCGCATGTGGAAGAGGTTTTGTAAATATGACAGCCAATTGATTTGCGAGTCCACGAACTCTAATGCAATGCCCCCTTTTTTAGTGTGGTCTTGAATGAAGTGATATCAAATCTCAATATGCTTTGTCCTCGTGTTTTGACCCGTATTCTTCATGAGGTTGATAGCACTCGTATTATCACATCAGCTGGGCACACTTTCATAGTCAAACTCAAAGTCTTACTAAGTTTTCTTCATCCATAAGATTTGGGCCACACAAATTATGGCCGCTATATATTCTGTCTCATTAGTGGACAATGCAACGTTGTTTTGTTTTCTACTTGACCAAGATACGCGAGATTGGTCTAGAAATTGGCAACTTCTACATATACTCTTCCTATCTAGTCTACACTCGCATAGTCATCATCTGAATAACCAATAAGCTTAAATGATGTAAATCTCAGGTATTAATGTCCAATAGTTAATGTGTCTTTCATATACAAAAAACATGTCTAACGACACTAAGACGAGACTTCGTTGTACATGATTGAAACCATGAATATAAGAGAACGACAAACATATTGTTATTTTTCGGCATGGTTAAGTACAAAATAATTCTAACCATATATCGATACATATTCTCATCTAAACTTTTGTCATCGTCATCTTTGTCTAGTTGTGCGGATGTACTCATCAGGTTTCCAATGTATATAGCATCTTCAAGTCAAAACTTCTTGATGAGCTCTTGAGTATACTTGTCTTTATTTATATATATTTCATATTTTATTTGTTTGATTTTAAGCCCAAGGAAGAAGTTTAATTTTCCCATCATAATCATCTCAAACTCTTGATGCATACTTCTTAATTTTTTTCTCATAAGGTTGTATCTGTAGCTTCAGTTATAATGTCGTAAATTTACATTTTCATATGTTGTACATCCTTCAATTTTCTTTCGATGAACAAGGTAGAATCTATTTTACCTATTTCAAAACCATCGTTAATTAAGGAGCTTAACCGGTCATACCAAAACCTTGGTTCTTTCTTTAAGCCAACAAAGCTTTCTCAAGTCTAAATACGTGATTGGGAATCTTCAAATCCTCAAACCCAAAGGGTTGCCTATTATACACTTCCTCCCTAACGACCCCATTCAAAAATGCCTTTTTGACATCCATTTGATATAAATTGAAGTCCATAAACCACAAAAATACGAGTAGAACACAGATCGATTCTAATTTCTATCTGGGTAAATGTCTTATCAAAATAAATTCTTTCTTATTGGTTGTAACATTCAGTTGATAGGTGTTCCTTGCTCCAAGTCATGGTCCCAGAATTATCTAGATTTTTTTGAAACACCCACTTGGTTCCAATAATGGTATGGCATTAGGTCTTTTTAAGTAAGTTCCAAACATTTTTATGCTTAAATTTATTTAACTCATTGTGCATTGCATTTATCTAATCAACGTCGAGTAACGCTTCTTTGAAGTTTGTATAGTCGATTTGGGATTAGAAGGGGAAATTGTAACATAGTGCATTTATACAAGATTAAGTTCTTACCCTTTCATTTATATAACCAATTAACAACTTCTTAGTAAGTATGCATGCCCTCCACTTGTTGGTTGTTTTATTTGCTCAGTATTTTCCTAAGTTTTTTTTTTCAACTCCTTGACTTTATAGCTCTAATGGAAGATTTTGAGTTTCAATATGAGAAGAATCTTTAGTTGCTTCATTTTTGTTGACCTTTTTCTTACAAAAAAGGTTAGTGTCATCAAAATTAACATGCACAAATTCTACCATAAACTTTATACGCTTGTTGAATACACAATACGTTTTTTTTCCTTTTTCTAATACCCAAGAAAGACACATTCACTTTTTTTTCATCGAGCTTTCCCAGATTATATATGTGTTTAATATAAAGCACTTACAACCAAACACACAAAAATACAAGAAATTGGAAGATCTTCCATTCCATATCTCATATGATGTCTTCTTGATAGATAGTTGGATCGAAACACGGTTTAGAACATAACATGTCGTAAGAAATTTTCTTCTCAAAAGTATGTAGGAAAGTAGTGTTATTTTCAAATAGCCTAACAAATTTCATACACCCACTTACCACACCGATGATGGGTAAAATCACATTTGGGCTCTTGTTCACAGAACCACCGTACCATTCCTCCGTATCCAAATGGGTAAAATTCCATGTGGATTCATACAACCCATATTACTGAAACTAAAATCAAGTACTATCCATATACATAAACATCATATAGCCTTTTAATTTCATACACATACTTATCACAACTCTGATGGGTAAAATCAATTTTGAGTTCTTATTCACATAAATAACATAACACTAATATTCAAACAACTATCCATCAACAAGTACAATACATAGTCTATCAAATATTATACATATTTTTGCACAAAACAACCCTAACACTTCATCATCACAAGCAAAAACAAAAAAACTATAAAAATATAAACATCAAAACATGTAATTTGTAGTATATTTACAACAATTGTGGTTTTGTACATGTAATGATTGGTAAGCTTTCGAATGGAAAAGTATTCTGATACACGATACTATCATGTAAATCTTTGTAAATGTTCCTTAACATCGTTGCATAATTGTTTGAAAGACCTAGCATTTGTTTTCCTTGTAATTTAGGCTTGCTTGGTGTAATAAATGAGAGATGACCAAAATTGTACGAGTAGTGATGTGTGCGAAAAATTATTTTGTTGAGAAACTCTTTGCTTTCTGCTTTTGTCGTGTAGTGTGCGTCTTTTGTTCTTTTAATTTTGCAAAGATAAATCCCGTACATGTAAAATAAAAATATGGTGCAACATGTTAGGAATCTTTTATGAATGTCTATAAGACTCGTTCGAGAAAAAAAAATAGAGATTATTACCCAAAGGGTCTTGAAAACACCACCTCGTGACCTAACAAGACCGGCTCTTTAGCCTCTTCTTACTAAAGGCCACAAACAAAAATTAACCCTATAAGACAAAATCCCAATTACTTTTATACCCTTTATTTGTTTTTTACTTTCTCTATATATACTAGTTTTTATAAGAATTATTTTATTAAAACCCTAAACACTCATTTCTCTCTCCTCTCACATAAATCTCACGCAGCTTTTTTTGTCTTCCTTTTTAAGTTGCTAGGAATGGTAGATCTGGTCGCCTGAGTTAAGGGGTCCGTTCATAGAGCCAAGCCACTCTTCTTCATCGTTGATCTATTTGAGAACAAGCTGTCTCCGTCCATTCGCGAAGCAGCAGAAGACAGCTGCCGCCGTGACATCGGTGGTAGCTTCGGAGATGAGTTGATTTGAGGTGGTAGTTCGAAGTGGTGAGCGATGCTAGCTTCGTAGATGAGTTGATTCGTACGTGGAAGAGCAGATCTGGTTCGATATAGGTTCATCGCCGGAATTTATGGAGGTCGCAGAGCTCCGGTGATAGAAGAAAAGAGATCCAGTTAAAAGCTTTCATGGAGATGGTGGTTCACGTGTTGCTTTGCTCATTACCTGCTCACAGCTATATTTTCTTTTCTATTCTGCTTTAGACCTTAGCTTTCATGGAGATGGTCTAAGATGCTTGTTTTACTGCGAATCAAATGTTCACGTGACCCAAGTTTACTAGTATTGAATATAATAAATTATAAATCAAACAAAATAGATTTGAAGTATGGGACCAAGGTGCATGATATTGTTATTTGGATCGGTACTCAAGGTAATTGAATGGTCAAATTAGATCAATCACAGCAAAATGAAGACAATAACAAAATCCATTAAAGTGAAAGTAAAAAAAATAGAATATCGTGCCTAGAAAATAGCTTTTGGTTTTTTTTTCTTGTTGTATAAATTAGTATTAAATATTATCTTGTAGTGGTGTATGATTATTTTTCTTTTTTTTTCTTGTAATTAATAATGTAATAATTTTGAATTATTTTCTTTTTTTAGCAATGCTCAGTAAGTTTACTGATTATACGAGAAATGCTCAGCAAGTTACTGAGCAAACGAGCATGCTCAGTAAAGTTATTCAACAAAAAAATTCCGAATACTCAACAACTTCTTCGATACTCAGAACTTTTTTCCGATACTCAGCAACTTTTTCTATGCTCAGTACCCCATGCTCAGTACTTTTTTCATACTCAGTACCCCATGCTCAGTAACTTTTGTTCAGACTCAGAACTTTTTTTTCAGGCTCAGAACTTTTTCCATACTCAGAACTTTATTCAATACTCAGAACTTTTTCCATACTCAGAACTTTATTTCATACTCAGAACTTTTTCCGGCGGTGGCCGGAGGTGGCCGGCGGTGATCGGCGGTTGTGGTCGGAGCTGGAAATTATTTGATGATTAATGAAGGAGGAGAGAGAAAAAATGATAAAGGAGGAGAGAGATTAATAGTAATGGAGGAGAGAGAATAATGTTAGTGGAGGAGAGAGAAAAAATCTATTTTTTTGTCTTATATGCACTAGAAGGGTAGTTATGACATTGGACATTTTATTGGCCTCTAAGAAGGAGAGAGGAATTGGCTAGCTCCTAAGTGGCACATTGATTTTTCTCAAGTCTCCTTGGGTAATTGACCCAAAAAAATATCAATGAGATTCATTTGGGTTATTGCCTCATTTTTAAATGTGTACTACTATATTTTCTTTTTTAATAAAAAGCTATGTTGATTATCAATAATATTCTACACAATTGACGAAAAAATATACAAATTGATAATATAAAAAAAAAAAAAAAAAAAAAAAAATTTAAGAGCTTTAGTTATGAAAAACACTAGTCTTCAAACATCATCCAATTTCGTCCAAAAAAAAAAAAAACATCATCCAATAGACATTCAAAATTAAATAAAAATAATAATAATAACATCATCCAACGGCTCTACACTTTATCGTTGACCTAGTATTTTAATCCCAACGGTCAAGTAATTCAAATTTCTAAATAATCCTTTCCTTTTGGAAACTAGCCGTTACGTCCTCTGTGATTCAAGGAGTATCTTCATCATATTAATTTCAAGATTTTCATAGTATCATCACCATCCTTCTCTTAATATCTTGCTTACAATTTAAACACTTTCACCGAAAAATCATCTTCTAATTTCTTACTAGATCTAGTTTTAATATCATCAATGGTGGTTCCTTCAAATAGATCATCTTCGCCAATTACCCCAAAACCCAACAATCCAAATCCAAGTCAATCACTCAGAAGAAGCTTTAGTGGCACCTCTTCTACTAGACCTTCCATTGTCACAACCAACCCAAGGAGCCTTAACCCCACTACCCCAGTCAACAGCCCTGCAGGTACTCTTCCTTTCTTGATTATAAATTGCACTATTGGTCCTTGTGTTATACAAAATATCCTAATATACCACCGTATCTTGAAATAGCTTATATAGTAAATATACCCTTGTGGAGAAGTAGATCTGCAAGGGTAATGTATAACACGTAGGTATATTTTTCTATTTCGCATCTTATGGTGGCCCAATGGTGCAATTAGCTGTCTTTTCAAATAATTATTGACTTATTGTTTCTGGGTTTTGATTATTTTTGGTGTTTTTCTTGATAGATTTCGGGAGGAGCATGGTGATTCAACGTGGATTTGATGAAAAGGAGAATGATAAAGCTGCGAAATTCCGATCACCGGCAAAAATTTCAAAGAATTTCATGTCACCGACAATCTCTGCTGCATCAAAGTTCACTCCTTCACCTAGAAAGAAAGTTTTGGTGGAGAGAACTGATTTGATTCGGACCTCAATGACCTTATTTGACGGAAAAGCAACGTTTTTCTCTGCAAATCCATCGGATGGTAGTGAAAATATTGATGAAACCTCCGCTTCTGAAGGGAATTTAGTCCCTAAACCTGTGAAGAAAGTAACATTTAAAGAGGTAACAATTGATGATTCTCATGATTCGACTGAATCTGATTGTGATAATATTGAGTTAAGCTCGAATATAAAACCATACTGTTCATCAATTGAAACATTATCTGATAAAGTTGATGTTGAGTTATGTTTAAAAGATAAGCCTTCTCCATGTCTATCAAACTTTTCACCCATTATAGCTCCTCTTGATGCTGACCCATCTTTTCCACCACCATATGATCCGAAAACTAATTACCTTTCTCCTAGACCTCAGTTTCTTCGTTATAAACCAAACCCTAGAATCGAGCTTCTACAAAACAAAGAAAATGGGATTGATTTTGGGGAATTTGATGACATCATGTGTGAAATGTCTTCAAACCTTTTGGATGATTCCGAGAATACTGAAGAGGATTCTGTACAAGAATCCGATGAAGCTTCCTCAGCTGAAATGGCGGCTGAATCTGAAGAGGGGTCAGAAACTGATGAGCGTTTGGAGAAAGAAATTGAGATGGTACCTGTTACTACAACAATGGTAGATGAAGTATTCGAAGAAATGCCAAGGAGAAAGTCTTCTATTGTGAGATGGAAATCTATTTCTATGCTTATGGTAATTCTAATCGCTTGCATATCGATTTTTACAGTAATGAATTCCCCAGCCATGGATTCATCTGTTCTAAACAATGTAAACTTTAAGCTTTACGTACCTTCTGAAGTTTCAACGTTCGTGAAAGTGAAAGTTGATGGATTTATCGAAAGATCGAAACAATGGTCAGAAAATCTCGTACATTCTGAAGTTTCAACATTCGTAAAAGTGAATTTCGATGGATTTTTCGAAATATTATTCGAAAAATCAAAGCAATGTTCAGAAAATCTCATGTCTTACCTTTTGGAGCTTATCCCAGTTATTGATGAAGTGGAGACTTTTGGCCCTTTGCAATTCTATAACTTGACTCCTATTCAAGATAATTCTCTGCAATTCTTTGAAGTTGATACGAGAAGAAGTCAAGTTTATGATGAAAAACTCGCACAAGAGGTGGTGTTAGAGGTGGAGGACGAGGAGGAGGAGGTGGTGGTGGAAGCCACGGAAGAGGTGGTGGAGGCGGAGATTGATGAGTGGGACGAGAATTATATTAATGAAGTGGAAATTGTGGATGAACCTGAAATTAGAGAAGTACTTGTAAGTTCAGAAAGTGTTTCGGATTTGAATTCTGAATCTGAAAGCTTAAAGAGTTCTGAAGATAACTTGGTTTCATCTTCTGAAATCGAGAAATCTGAAACCTTACAGGTTGTTGAAGATCACTTGGTTTCAGCTTCTGAAATTGAGATGAATATAGCTGATACGGAGATTTTACCAAGTATTAGTATAGATAATGTTGAGATTCTTGAAGAGGAAGATTCAGATGATAAGATCGAAGTGTATAATGTGGTTATGGTGTTGATTCCTTTAGTTTTGGCGGGATTTGGACTACTAATGTACTGGAAATATGTAAAGACAAGCACAAATGTTATGTTTGATAAGAATAAGGTGAAAATAGCAGAATCATCAGTGCCTGAAGAGAAAACATACTCTCAAAATTGGCCTAATGAAGAATCATGTCCTGATGAAATGAGTTCATATGTGCAAGGAAGTTATAGCAATGAAAGGAAAAAGAAGAATAAAAGAGAATCATTAGCTTCTTCTTCTGCTTCAGAGTTTTCAATGGGTTCACCTTCTTATGGAAGCTTCACTACTTATGAAAGAATTCCCATCAAGGTAAGTTTGCTTTTATAATAATGTTATTTGAAATTTATTGTTTTTTGACTTTTTTTTTATTGGTTTGTTGTTATTGAAGGCAAATAGAGATGAAGAAATGGTGACACCTGTTAGGCGATCGAGTAGACTTAGAACCCAACAAGTGGTGGCGTCTCCTCAATTGTAGTTTGTTTAGTCTTAGGAAAGCTTTTGCACATTTCTAATGTGATGATGAGCCTAGACTAGGATTTATGTTTTTTTTTTTTTTTTTAACGTTGGTGTGATCGATGATTATTAGCTTTTAGTGTTTGTTAGGAACTAACTGTTTGTACCCAGATTGGGACAACAGCTTTTCAATGTATCTGTGCACAGCAAATGTTTGTGGCTAACATTCGCGATTTTTTATTAATTTCATTTTTAATCGAGCAGATGTTTGTTTATATGCATGTGATGTGTCTTTTTCTTGTAACTTTTTTTTTTGTCGAAAGTTTATAATAAGATAAATAATAATAAAGAGAGTTTACAACCCAAAATCAACCAATGCCACTAGAAGGCAAATCAGAGCACAAAAGACGCACTAACTGGGTAGGGGGGTGCAAACCCCAGTTGCCAAACAAAGACCCACACAAGGTTTGTTTTGCAACCCAGTCAGCCACTAAGTTCCCCTCTCGAGAGATAAGGGAAAAGGAGGGATTACAAGTTTCCGCACAAGAATACAAAGACTTATAAATATTACAACAATCGAATTTAGTAAAAGGAGTTCTAGCTATTAGAGGACCCATAATGCTCGCATTATCATTTTCAATAGTAGTAGAGTATTTGGGGAAGCTTGTAGCAATTTTGCAACCCCAAAGAACACCTTGTGCTTCAGCTTCTGCAGCATTTGAAGCCTCAATCTTCTTAGACTCCCCAGCTATAAAATTTCCAAAATGGTCCCTGACAACAAAACCAATAGCACAACCAGAGGAAGTAAAAGAAGCATCAGTATTGATTTTAAAACAATCTTTATTAGGAGGTTTCCACTTATGATTTTTCTTTTTCGAGCTAATCTTATTGGTTTTAGTAACAAAATCTTTCCCTCTATTCAGATTACTAAGCATTTCCTTATTCTTTTTTTCCTTCAGCTCATTCAAATCTGTTTTTGCATCATTAGGAGAATTTTTATCATTGAATTCTTTACAACTTTTAGCAGCTAATTGAACAGTAAACAAAGGATCAGGCTCAATACCATTAAAGATAAAGTTGTTCCTACCCTTCCAAATGAACCAACAAAGGTAACTGATAAGCTCAGCCACATCAGTGCTATTTTCATTTTTACCATTTCCATTCTTAATAATATTCAGGAACCAATCACCCAGATTATTAGTACTATCATTACGAGTAAGTAGGGACAGAGGTGAGGCAAACCAGGTAGCACGAGCCCAAGGACAAGCAAAGAACAAATGTTCAATAGTCTCATCCTCTAGATTACAAAGTTTACAAACTTTAGTTTTAGTACAATGTTTCTGATAGAGAATTTCTTCAGTTGGAAGAATGTTTTTAAGGCTTTTCCACATAAAATTTTGAATTTTTGGAATGGTTTTCATAGCCCAAATAACTTTCCAAACCTTTGGGTCCAAATTATAACTAGAGGATGGGCCTTTAATATTATTTTTCTCAATGAAAGAATCAGATAATATTTTCAGGTGGTGATAGGCTTCTTTAACCGTGTAATTACCATCTTTGGACAAATTCCAAATTAGAAAATCTTTACAATCAATTAAAGGGATAGGTATGTTACATATTATTTTACTAACTTGAGGAGTAAAATTCTTTTCAATAAGATCAATATTCCAACTATGATCATTTTTATTAATAAATTCACCAACAACTTTTATATTATTATCAAAGGGTTTTATACAAGTATTATTATTTGTAATCCAAACCTCTTTTTGAACTTGAATATCATCACCATTACCAATTTTCCAAGATAAATTGTTTTCAAAAACTTTTCTGCCAAATAAAATACTTCTCCAACCCAAGGATGGAGCATATCCAATTTTCGCATTAATGAAATTGTCTTTATAATAGTATTTACCTTTAAGAAGTTTAGCAATTAGAGAATGTTCATTATTGAGAATGTACCAAGCTTGTTTACCAAGCAAAGCTTGGTTCATTAAATTGATATCTCTAAATCCGAGCCCTCCATGAAATTTAGAGGAACAAAGAGAGTTCCAATTTTTAAAATGGATACTCTTTTTATTATTTTTTCCCCACCAGAATCTAGCAATAGTATTATGAATGGTATTACAAATATTCTTAGGCATTAGAAAAGTAGACATAAGATAATTGGGTAGGCTTTGTAGTACAGCTTTTATCAAAGTCTCTTTCCCACTATCAGATAGAAAAAGAGTTTTCCAATTTTCAACTTTATTAACTATTCTTTCAATAATCCAATCCAAATCCCTGGATTTATTTCTATTCCAGTCAGTAGGAAGGCCCAAATAAGAGCCAAGAGAATCTTTTTCTTTCATATCAAGTTTATTAGTCATAAAATATCTAATGTGAGCAGGAGTATTTGTGCTAAAAAGCACATTACATTTATCTTTATTAAGAGTAAGGCCTGAAGCTCTTTCATAATCAGACATTAACTTGTTAAAGGTTAAAACATCCTTAAACTCTGCTTTAAGGAAGAAAATGCTGTCATCAGCAAAAAGCAGATGGGTAATTGTAGGACAATTCCTCCCAATTTTAAAACCATCAAGAAGTTTTTTATCAACTTTTTCCTTCACCAAAGAATTGAGTGTTTGCGAGACAATGCAAAACAAAAAAGGGGACAAAGGGTCCCCTTGTCTCAACCCTCTAGTAGGTTTACTAATGGGGAAATCTTTGCCATTAATAAGGATAGAATAAGAGACAGAAGTTATACATTCCATAATATTATCTATCCACTTTTTATGAAAGCCCATTTTAATAAGTAATTGTTCCAAAAAATCCCATTCAATAAATTCATATGCCTTCTTAACATCTGCTTTTATGGCAAGATAATATTTTTTGGTGGTTTTTTTTCTTTTCAGAAAAGTAATTATTTCATGAGAAATTAAAATATTTTCTTGAATTTTTCTCCCTGGTATGAAACCAGATTGATTTTCATCCACAATAAAGGGCATAATAGGTTTAAGCCTATTCACAAGAATTTTAGAAATTATTTTGTATAAGAAATTAGTACAGCTGATAGGCCTAAAGTGTTGAACCTCAGAAGGGTGGTCAATTTTAGGTATGAGAGCTATGAAAGTCTGATTTATTTGCTCCAGGCTAGCTTTATTATTCCAAAAATCATTGATAATCCTCATCACATCAACTTTTATTATGTTCCAGTATGTTTTAAAAAATATTCCAGTAAACCCATCAGGGCCTGGAGCTTTATTCAGACCCAGCTCCCAAATAGCTGACCTAGCTTCATCATGGGAAATTGGCTTTATCAGACCAATATTCATATTCTCATTAATACAAGGTTCAATAATTTGTAAGATATCTTCAAAGTTTCTTTTGCCCACTGATTTAAAAATTGAGTTATAATAGTTAACAAAAACATCAGAGATGTCCTTTTCCTTTTCTACCCAAGTACCAGTAGAGTTTTTAATAAGTTTAATAGTATTTCTTTTCCTTCTACTCTTAGTACTTGCATGGAAGTATGAAGTATTTTTATCCCCTTTTCTCAACCAAAGAACTCTGGATTTATCCTTCCAGAATTGTTCTTCCCTGTCCCATGCTAGTTCAATATTTTTTAGTATGTTATTATATTCATCCCAAATTCCTTCATTAGTAATACCATCAGAAAGGATTTTAAGCCTTTCCATAAGCTCATTAATCACTTTTCTATTGTTATTAAATTTAACTCTATTCCAATAATTCAATTTTCTTCTAGTAATATTCAATTTATGATTCATAATATTAATAGGAATACCTCTCAGGTTATTATTATCAGTCCAAACTTTATTTACAATATTTAGACAATCAACTTCATTTGTCCAAAAAGATTGAAAATAAAACCTTTTCTTTTTAGTATTGTTCTCAATATCTTTATGTAGTATTAAAGGACAATGATCTGAACCCACAGCAGGTAAGACTGCTATCCAAGCATTTGGATAAACATCAGACCATTTCTTGTTTATTAAACCTCTATCAAGGATGCATTTAACAATTTTATCACCCACTCTTCTATTTGTCCAGGTGAAGTGGCAACCATGTCTTGGAATTTCTTCCAAGGCATTATTATTAATAAATTTACAAAAACTTTTCATGCTTTTCTTATTAATTTTAGAGCCTCCCAACTTTTCAGAGAAATCACGGATTAAATTAAAATCACCTAAGAAAATACAAGGTAAATTCTTATCATTGCATTTATAGTATTTGTTAATAACATCACACTTATTTTCCTCAGAAGGGGCACCATACACATATATATATTTAACAATAGTACCCTCATTAATAGTAGTTTCAATAAAGTTTTCATCAGCATTGATGATTTTAATATCAACATCATTTTTTACCAGAAGAACTAAACCCCCTGAAAGACCCACAGGATCCATTTGGAACTTAATATTCATATTCAGAGAAATAGCAAGTTTAGTAATGTAAACAAGTTTTTGCTTAGTTTCAGTTAGAAAAATTACCTCAGGATTATGTTTAGCACACAAGTCCCTTAGGGTCTGGACTGTCAAAGGGTTGCCAAGCCCTTGACAGTTCCAGCTAATTTGCATCATTGAGCGTGAAGAGATTGTTGAGGGGCAATCTCGCAAACCCTATAAGCTTGAATAATAGCAACCATTTCTTCATAAGCCGCTACCTGCTCGTTTCCAGCGGCAACATGGCTAGTATATCTCAATTTTTCAATTGAGAGAAGAAGTTCAATTCGATTATTAAGACTTTCAATTAAATTAAAATCCAACTTCTCTTCAAATTCAAGACCCCTTTTTTCAATTTTAGTACGAAAGCTCCATATACGAATTCTTTTAATATCACGATTCTTCTCCACCCTCTCAGCATTTTTCAACTCTTTTACTAATAGATTCTTAGCTTTGTAATTAATACCTACAACTTTTGATTTTTCTTGCGAAGATATCAGTTCTTCGAGAAATTCTAGATATTTTCTATCTTTTTCTGCCGGCGTTTCTATTTTAGGTTTTTGAGGAACGATGACAATTGCCGGATATTTAGTAGGTGTTAGAGTAGTCGGAGTAGGTGTAAAGGGTATCGGTATGGTTTTTTGGATAGGTGTGGTAAAAGCTGAAGTGGGAGAGGTGATTTGATGTGTTGGAGGCGGAGACGGTATGGCGGAGAAGTTTGGATTGACTGGCGTCAGAGTGATAATAGGGTTAGGTGTAGGGGATGGGCTCGGATTAGATGGTGAACAGATATGAGATCCACTTTTAATATTCGGGTCAGAAGAAAAGACCGTATTACCCTCCACTTTAATAGGTTCTTTAAAATTCTCTTGAGGGCAAGGAAATAAATTCCTTTTATCAGCAAATAAAAAATCAATAGAATATTTAGTATCCGAGGGTACAATATTCATAGCTTGAGGTACTATCTTCCTTATAGCTGTAAAATTAAAAATTTCTTCCTTCACCATATTATCATTACCAATTTTTTTCCATTCATCATTCTTAATAAAAATAGGAAACACATGATTTTCATCAGATACTTCATAACTAAAGATCCCTTTCATTCGAGTATATTGAGCCATTAGCTCAAAAGAGCTACTTGGTTTTAGAAGAATGAATTTTCCAGCGCAGAAGGTGGATTTCAAGAACCATTTTAGTACTTCTCCATCTTTTACATTGAATTTCTTAACAGCTTTTTTATAAACCACTTCTTTAATTTCGATTTCTTTTTCTTTTCCTTTACTAGATGAAGGATTATTTCCAACTAAGTTAATACTCATAGCTCCTCGTGTTGAAATTTTAATCCAACTACCCAATCTCGGTATAACTTTTTTTGGATTTTTACAGTATTTTTCTTCATGATCAAAGAATCCACAAGCATAACACACTTGTCCCAGATTTTCGAATTTGAACTTAATATTGTGAGCAATAGTTTCTGATTCCCAAAACTTAAAACCAGATAGGATTGGTTTTGATAGGTTCCAATCAACAAAAATCCGAGTAACTTAACTGACAAGTTGGAAAAGAGTAATGATATATACCACCCAAATTCATACCATCCAAATGTCACCTAATGACGTGGCGTGAATTGATTGGTTACAAATTGTTAATCAAATCAAGGAAATAAATGCATTAACAATTTGTAACCAATCAATTCACGCCACGTCATTGGGTGACATTTGGGTGGTATATATCATTACTCGTTGGGAAATTTGTTTATTTTGCTAACTGATCAAGCCCAGAAAAAAACCCAACCCTTATAGGTGATCTTCTAACTCTTTATTTTAAGTTAGACTATTATTTTATTTTAGAGTAATGCTGGGTATCACCCAAAAAGTGATCACCCAAATATCACCTTTCTAGGTGGTCCAATGAAACTGTTTCATATAAGAGAGAGAAAAAAATTAATCAGAAAAGAGAAGGTGATATTTGGGTGATCACTTTTTGGGTGATACCCAGCATTACTCTTTATTTTACTATGTGATCTTGTTTTGTTCTTCTACCTTCATATTGCACGGAATAAAACGGAGACCACGCCAACGCGTCTATATTTTATGGCGTGACCTAATCTTGCTTCAAAACTGAAAAAATAGACTACAAGGGGCAACATTGAATTAACAAAATAGAGCCCAACAATATTGGATTAACAAAATAAAGCTCAATAGCTATCTCCCATTAATTACTAGTTGAAAATCCAATAAAAGACCCAAAATCCCTTCCTCCCTCTTGTATTCAATGTGAACAAACAAAAACCAAAAACAAAATACTTATGGGTAAGACTTCCATCCAATATTGGATAGTCCAATATTCATATCATGGTCATTGATTATTATAACAAAACACATGTCACTAGATTAATAACTTAGTTACTTTTGTAATTTTAAAACATGTGGTATGTGTATCAATATAATTGGTGTAGGACAATCCAATATTGGATGGAAGAATTTTCCAATACTTATTAGGGTTTTATTTCTGAAAACCCATTCCCTCTCTCTACCCTCTCTCCCTTCCTCCCTCTTCAGCACCTTTCCCACCATTGCCGCCTCCGTCCAGCAGCTTCCCACCATTGTCGCCCTCTTTAACAAAAACAGTACTCATCATCATCACCTTCCACCTTCTCTCCACCTTCCACCCTCCAGCGCAGATTCGAGCTCCACCTCTCGCCGCCTCTACTAGTGACATCTCCACCGCTCGAAGACCTTCGACCCAGATCCGCGCTCCACCATGAAAACCGCCTCTATTCCTCCTCCACCAGACGAAGCAGGAGAAGGTTCGCTCCAGATCTCTGTTCTCCTCCCCCAAATCTCGACACCAACGTACCACCTTCGGCCAGATCCGCGCTTAACCCGAACTGGACCAGCGCCGCCTCACCATTTCTGCTGCGCCGCCTCAATAGCGCTGCTGCTTCGTTCCTCCAGTTCGTGTCTTTTTTTTTACGTGTGTACAGTTTGTCTGTGTCCAGCCCAAGAATCTCAATGTCTTTGGTCCAGCAGCTATTTGGGAATAGGTCCAGCCCATTTGGGATTTTTTTTAATCAGTGTGTCTTGGGTCCAGCAATTGTTGGGTCCAGCAGCCCACTAGTGTAAGTTTATGAAGATCCAGTCCATTTAGTTATTTATTTATCAAGTTATTTTATTTATTAACAGATGATGTTATGTTTTGCAGGTCCAGCCTTCTGGGAATATTCCATTGGGTCCAGCCCCCTCCTATGAGTATATGAGTAGATTGTTTTAGGTTTTTTAGTTCCTATCCGATTATGAAATGGGTTGACTAGAGTACATACCCTAGGGTACAACCCCTAGGGTATATGGATTTCATTTATATGCACTTGGACAAAACCGGGCTTGGGTATATCCCTTAGGGTATATGGACTTTATTGGACATGCACTTGGACAAAACCGGAACATTGGACATATACAAAAACCCGTCGTGTATTTGGACTATTATATAAACAAACACTAACTGCAGTTGTATAAAAATTCATTTTATCCACCTTAAAAACGTTAAAAAAACACAGGTACCGATAAAAAATGTAGGTATGTATTCTCGTGAATGTACCGAAAAAATATATAAAAATTAATAAAAAAAATAAGAAAAAATAATTAAAAAATGAAAAGGGTAGAAAAGTAAAAAAACTAACCAAAAAATTGAATTAGGCCTTAAAAAGAAGTATTTTCTAACTAGGTTTTAAAACCTAAGGAGTTTGGAAATTGGGCTCCAATTAGTAGTTTCCTCGCAACAAAATTAGTTCATATTCCTGCACATTTGAAGGTAGTCGTCATTACTTATCTTGGCTTGCTAACATGTATATAGACAAATTATTATTTTTCACTACTTGTAAAGAACATTGCATATAACATTTTCTTAACACAACATGTGTATATACCAGGGCTAACATTAGATAACACTACAATTTAGCTCGTTTATTTTTTTAATAGATAAAAATATATAAAAAAGAAATTGCAGTCTACTTAACGGGAAAATTAGCCCTCCCAACTCAAATATATTGGTTAATTTTATTACATATTAAAATTTAGCATATAATTTGGTACTAATTAGTAATTATAAGAGTCAATTGTTGATTAATGCCTAATAGAAAACTTTTTACATATGATTTCATCTCACATAAAGTCAGAAATGGTACGTCTATTGATGTCTCCCTATTTGTTCTAATTATTAGCCCTCTGGAGACATCATTTTAGGTGAAATATTGACTTATTAGATAGACTTTCATGCATATTTCGTCATATTGCACTTTCTCCCCTTGGAATTAGACTATTTTCATTTTTAGAGCTTTTGCGCGTTAATTTGATTATTTTAGTGCAAAATTAGTTTGTTCTTAAATTTCAATGCAAGGTGGAGAAGTGAGAATTAGAGTCTTAGCTTATTTTTAGTGTGTTAGGAAATATTTGAGTCGAGTTTCTAATTTTAGAGTGCACTTTGCTATTTCTAGTCTTGAATTATTGATTTATTATTTTCAAAGCATATACAGTTTAATTATTTATTTAATGTGAAGTTTTAAAAGATAAATGGTAATCACTTAAAGACCAAGTCAAGTCTAAGAAGGAAAGGAAAGAGATTTACATGGAAATAAGAAGACTAAGGAAAGATATATGCAAAGAAGGAAAAGATAAAGCTGCCTTATGAATCTGAAATTTCAGTCATATTTCAAAGACGATTCCATAACTTAAGATTGACTAGGAATTTGGGAGAATGGTCTGCACCACTGGATAGAGCTTTCCGAGACAAGAGGTTTTGACTATTGGAACGCCTCAAACGGATAAGTAATGAGAGAGATATGACCAAAACAAATCAGCAGCAGAATCTTACCTTTCCTAGATTTTAGGGTTACGAATTAAAGAGATCTTGACTTGTCTTCCACTCCAAGTAAATTCGACCTAGGGCTTTCTAACACCTATAAATACACCCCTTAGCCTCCGCTTTTACACACACTTTATATAATAATCAAAGAGGCTTAAGAATTTAAGTCAGAGCAAGCAGGAAGGAAGAAAGCTAAGAGCTGGAGCAGTCATCTTCTCCAATTCAAGGCCAAACCCAACCTCTTCAATAGGTTTTATTTAATTTCTTTCTGTAAAACATTATGTCTTTTAATTTCATTATTTTAGTTTTATTTTCCGTTATGAGCTAAACTTCTTAAGTGTTTGAGAATCGCTATATGGGTTGAACCTTAATTTATTTAATTGATGTTTTCTGATTTGGGATTTTTTAAATTTAATTCGAATTGAGTAATTTAGTATTGTTTATTATCGTAAGTTACTTTCATTATCGTTGACGTCGTGAATCAAGGGTAGGTTTGAGTAATTAGGCTATTCACTTTGGTGGGGAAGTGATCATCTTGACGGGGGGTTTAATTACAGACATATGTAATAAACGTAAGATAGAAATTATTGATCATGACGGACTTAGTTAATCTTATAGCCAATTGGGTAGAGAACCTGACATTCGAAAGTGGATTATAATCGCCCTGGCGGGGTTTGTAACATCTGAGAATAGCTTCTAAGTCCACCCTGACGGGGGTTAGGAGATTCTAGAATCCCGACTATTACCATTTACTAATTTGTCCCTTAGAAGAAGCATTGATTAAGTTTATTTTGGTGAAACCTAGCGTGACTCAAGTACTACTCTCTCATCTTTTCGTCTCTTCATATTTATTTTCTTGCATTAGTTTTAATTTAGTTTAATATTTACTTTATTTGCACGTTAGCCCTTTAAACAATAACCCAACAAAAATATATTTCTTTTACTTTTCATTTAAGTAACTATTTCCATTTATTGCATAACACTCTAATCTTACCTAATCCGTCCCTGGGATCGAAATCCCGTTTACCGGATATTACTTGGACGACCCGTACACTTGCGGTACGTGTCTTGCCTTTTTAGGTGTGTTTATTTAGAACACACTAGGAGACAGCATCTACTTATCTTATATGGGATAATTGGATTGAAGGAAAAAATGTGCAAAATTTTCTTGGAATTAAAATTGATAGACATAATATTAATAGAGACAAAACTTTTCATAGTTGTTTTGGAGGAAACATGTGGAGATTACCCCCTTGTGTAGTTAAATTATTGCCTTATATTAGCAATACTAAACTAAAACAGGGAGAGGATATTAAAATCTGGTCAGAAAGTAAAAAGAACTGTTTTTCTTTCAAAAAAACTTTGAGCAGGATTGCTATTGAATCTGAGGAGGTAAAATGGTTTAAGGTAATTTGGTCTAGGCTCAATATTCTAGATGTTCCTTTATAGCTTAGTTAGCTATACAAGATAGGTTACCTACAAAGTCAATGATGATTAGTTGGGGTTTCCAAGTTAATCCATTGTGTGTGTTTTGCTATGCTAACTCTGAAGATGCGCAACACTTATTTTTGAGTTGTTCTTTTACAAAAAGAATTTTATCTGAATTTATGAAGGCTTGCACTATAAACTGCAGTTCAGTGAATTTGGATGATATAGTGGAAAATATATTACAGGTATCTTGTGATGAAAGAATAAGTATTGCGAGTCTTGTTCTTACTACGTATATATTGTATATGGAGTGAAAGAAATGACTGTGTTCATGGAGATAATAGTCGTAATGAGAAGAAACTAGTGAAGAGAATATATGAATTGTTCAAAGTTAAGGTTAATAGAATGAAGTTTAAAAAGAAAAGGGCTGAAGAGATGGCGCGTAAAGTGAAGGAGGCAATAGAAATGTGCTGAGTTGTGGGCCGTATTATTTTTATTCTCGGTTTTATTAAAGTCTTGTAATGTAATTTGAAATGTCTTATTGTAATAGTTTCTTGGATATTTGGGCCTTTGGCCTTTAGTTAGTAGACATGGGATGTAAAAGGTTGTAAGGATATTGGAGGTTGATTATATTTTTAATAAAATTTTATTTAATGATAAAAAAACTTATTAATAAAAAGGTGCCTAGAGTAAGACACTTTATAGATACAGTCTCATCCCAAAATACTCCTACAAATAATAATTTAAAAAAAGAATATAGAATTCTAAATTGGTTATTAAAAAACAAATCAATATACACTATCGACACAAACCACACACACACAAAACACACCGTAGAAAAACCGAACGGTCTTTGAGAGCATGAGAAGAATCGGCGGCGACGGTGAACAAGAAAGGGACAGTATACTCCGGCGAGCAAACTGGGAAACAACATCTATCGATCAAACTAAAGATTCGACTCCAAAATCCAAAAGAAAACCATAAGTAAGTAAGATATAATCCTATTTTTATGTAAATTTTGAGGTTTTTGAAAGTGTTTTTTTGGATTAGAAACTGTTTTTGTGTGATTCATGTTGATTTTGTTTGATTTCTTACACATTTCTTATTGAAATCTTACTGATTTCTAACTAATTTTTTCCTGATTTCTATAAAACCCAAATTTAGAAGTTTCTAGGGTTTAAAAGAGGATTTTATGATGAATGCCTTCAAATACCGTGATCAACATGAACAGAAATTGGATTGGAGTCCTAAGACATGATTAATCTGTAAAACATGGACCTATAGTGCAATTATTTCAAAAAAATTGAGGAATAACTCTAAAATATACAAAAACAAGGACTTACAGTGAATTTGTTAGTAAATACTACGTAGATTATAGACAAAATGTATACTTTAAGGACCTTATAGTGTAATTACTGCATAATATAGACAGTTCGAAGGTAAACATGTGTGTTCTGCTGCAGTCCATATTTTGGTAATTGTATTAAACATGAAATTCCATGTTTTGGTAATTGTATTAAACATGGAATTCCATGTTTTGATAACTACATTAAACACGAAATTCCATCTTTTGATAACTGTATTAAACATGGAATTAACTCAATTCAGACTACTAATATGTTTTCTTGTGCTTGGAGTTTGTGTAAAAACAGGTGAAAATGGCACCAAGAAGAAGAGTGAAATATCAAGCAGAAGATGAAGTAGAAGCAAAAAAGAGGACATTTAAAGAGACATACAAGTCCACTCTAGCTTCACTTGTAAACTTACTAACTGAAAACAAATTTACTGAGCTACATGTAAATGCAGGGAAATATGACTCCAATAAGAAGAATAAATGATGAAACAAATGAAGAAATCGATGATATGGAACCACAAAGGAAATACAAGGAAACACTACAAAAAAAGCAAGAAAAATGCAGAAAAGTTATTCAACTATTTAGAAGTGGGATCTGGACCTGATTTCGAGAACCTGACCCAAGCAGAAATGAAGAAAGTTGATTGACCTCAAATGAATGAAGGAACCCTAGTTATTTAAGTATTATGAATGATTTGATTAGAATTTGAATTTTTAAGGTTAATTATAATTTGTGATAGAAGCTAAATGTTAAGGAACCAAATATTATGTTATTGATTTTAATTTTCACTATCCAACAAAGATTTTGATACCAACTGTACCATGTTTTGCGTCTAACAAACATCTCAGACACGGAATTTCATGTTTAAGACATGGAATTTCATGTTTCAAACATGCAATTCCATGTTTGAAACATGCAATTCCATGTTTGAAACATAAAATTCCATGTTTGAAACATGAAATTTCGTTTACCTAAACACTAACAAGTTAAGCTACTCAACTCGAAACCTATACTAAAAGACTATACTATTAATGAGTGAATGACAACATTATATATAGACAAAAAAGGATTCAAAACATTACAAAAATGTTAAACTCGTGAATATTAAGAAACCGTTAAGAATGTAATTATCGTACAAAATTCACAAATATAAAAAAAATCATAAAATGAACTTGACAAGTTTTAGTAATATGATTTCCTCGTGTGTGACAACGTCCGCAAGTTATCATCTTCGATTCATACTGAAATTCACCACGAGACTTAAAAATGTCTCTATTCCCCGATCATCTGTAACATAAATATCAATACGCCGCAAAGTTGTCTCGTTAACAAAAAACTGCATGTTCGAGAAGTCTTCTTCGTTGTTCAACACACAGTTAACGTCATCTCCGACTGAATACACTAAATGTGTGGAGTTTAATACCAAGGAAGACCATTTAGAAATCACGTACTCGAAAACAACAAACGCATAGATCGTTGGGAACCGAACCTAACCACAACCATAACCATTTGCAGTAAACAAGTCATAGCATAAGTAGTAGGACATGATCACATACACAAGCAACAAGGTGGAAAGGGGAAAAGGTGTTAAGAAAGTTGCAGATTTTCATGTTTGAAACATGGAATTCCATGTTTTGGTACTTGTATCAAACATGGAATTCCATGTTTGAAACATGAAAATCTGCAATTGCAAAAACAAATGCAGAACATAACAGCTGAAAAACAACCTCCACTCAAATCAATGCAGCTTAAACACAAAATTCATCAAAACTGAAGCAACATATCAACAAAATGAAGAATATATTACACATACATATCAAAAATGCAGAAAATCATAATAAAAAAACACAAAAAATGTATAAACTGTTAAAATCAACACAAAAAAGTAGAACAGCACAAACATAACTTAACTGAACATGTAATTGAACACATTCAGTAAGTATTCAAACAAAAATCATTAAAATCAGTACAATCCTTGATAAACAGGAAAATTGAAGGAAATTGAGAAAGAGGAAGAAACTTCAATCAAATTGCACTAATAATGAACAATACACACACTCGAGCTCTTCAATATATGAATTCGTAACCTAACACAAACCTGCACTCAAAAATTGAACAAATGAAATAAAAAAATTAGAAGAAACAGAAAAGAAAAAATAGAGAGAAATGTGTTAAATTACTTTGTGAATTTATGAACCGAGCTAAAAAAAGCTAGAAGAGAAGAGAACCTGAATTCAAGCGAGAGAGGGGAGAATAACATCGACCTCGAGCAGTTATGGAGAGAGAGAAGAGAGAGAAAGTGAGCTCTGAAATTTGGGAAGAGAGATAAGAGATCACTAGATTATGGGAGTAATTAATGAATCGTTAAATAAATATAGTATATATATGGGATAAATTAGGAAACAAAAATAGAATAGGGATGTTTTCTACAAATAAGTAATTAGGGAGGTATATATGTATAAATAAAATAATTAAAGACTTAAAAAATTAATTAGGGAGTTTAATGAGGATGTTATGGACAATAACCCCTAATTAAAATTATAAAAAAAGTTAATCAATATAATTTAATATTCACATCTTTATCTACTTGATTATTTTAAGAGCTAAAGCCCAATAGACACCTGTCACCTTACACCCTTTACCCATAAAAGACACCATCCTTTTTAAAATACAATGAGTTATGGAAAACTTCCCATGACTCAAAATCTGAGTTCTGGGAAACTTCCCCATAACTCAAACGACTCTTTCTATTAGAAAAGAAAAGGAAAAAAGCAAAATGTATGTGGCCTTTTATGGACAAAAAAATAATGGTTGGGATGATGAAGAATTAATTTTAACTTGAGGTGTTTCTTGGGCATTAATCCTTATTTTAATTTGGAAATTTGTAATACGGTAAGTTATACCCTATATTATAGGTATGTAATTAGTTTGAGCTATTAATCCATAAATGCTTATAAAAAAAAATTATTTGTTACATATATCTCCTAATAAAATAATTTATTAAAAACATCTCTTAACAAAAAACTTTTATGTAATCTTTTTAATTACTTTATTATTGTCATTAAAATTTAACCACCCTATTACAACTTCCCAGCACCACTACCCTACCATCACCACCCACCACCCACCACCCACCACACCCACCACCACCACCACCGCCACCACAACAACCACCACCACCGCCACCACCATGTATCTAACCACCACTACAACCACCATAACCACCACCACCATGTATCTAACCACCACTACAACCACCATAACCACCACCACCTACTACTAATTTCACCAGACACGCGCGCGTTCGTGATTTTTTTTTTAAATCGTCATAACTAATTATATAAAAAACATAAAAATAAAAAATTTGCATTTTTTGATAAAAGAAATTATTATTTACGTCTATATTTTTATTTTTATTTTTTCGATATATGTACTCTCTCTCTATATGCCACAAAATGGTAAAATATGCCTCTATTAAACATTATTTAGCACTATAATTCCCTAGAAACCATAAAATATGCAGTATAAATCCTTCCTTATACAAAAATACCTCTAAATATTCCATAAAATTGAAAAGTAGGCCCATATTAAGCATTAATTAGCCCTACAAGTCCTTGAATATCATAAAATAATGACTATAAGTTTTTTGTTATACAAAAAGTGCAATCTAAGTCCCTCTATGCAACAAAATTTCAAATAAGACCCATATTAAGCATTAATTAAAACTATAGGTCTCTAAGTTTTTTGTTATATAGTAATTGCACTTCAAATCCCTATATATGCTACAAACACAACATGGCCATATTAAGCCAGAATTTGCAGTATAAAATCTTTGAATATGCTAAAAATTCAATACAAGCCCCTAATTAATCAAAATTATATTAAGGCATCTATACTTTGTAAAAATACAAACACACCCCCTAGAATTGCACTACAAGTTCTTATTTTGACAAAAATGCACTTCAACCCCTATAATATGCCAGAATTGCACTATAAGTCCATAATTAGACAAAAAATAATTCTACTAAGGAACAAAAATAACATATATACATACATTATAATATACAAAAATTACAGAAATAACCACAATTGCAAAATTAAACAAAAAAAGAGGAACTATAAAGGTGGAGGGCTATATAACATACATACACATATACCTTATATATATTATACATATATTATAATGTAATCATATTCTTAAAAATTACATCAAAATAGGTAGAATAAGAGGGTAAAATTACAAACTACGACGTCATGCGGGGTTGGCCACAACCTTTAGAAGTGTGGGTAGCCAACGACAACCTTAGACGGCAGTGCAACTGATCAAGGGAAGGGAAAGGGAGGGAGGGGTTGGGATATTCAAATAAGAATAAAGTATATGATTATCCGTCTGATTTTTATAAAGTTCAAAATTTTTAGCGGCCACCTGATGGTTGCTAATGATCTAGTAGGTAGTCGGTGAAGGATTCAACGAAAAATAGACAAACAAAAATTTAACGCTAATATTTTTTATGGGTATATTACCAAGCCCATAGGTGGTTGGTAAAAATTATATTGTTATCAATTTCTTACAAAAAATAAAAATAAATCGGTAAACATGTCATTTTGTTAAATGGTAAATTAAATACCAACTATGGAGTGATCCATAAAGAGTTTTTTTTGGGGTTAGACAATGTATTACGTATTGATAATAGTCGGTGTAGTCATATTTTATGACGTCGGTCATTAAAAAACGAAACTATAACCTTGTTGAGAAATACAAGAAAACAAACTTTACTTAACATTGTATTTCCAATCTTAATCTTTCCTTTTTATGTTTTGTTGTTGTTTAAACATAAGTAATTTTGACAAAAAGTATTATACTCCTACTAATTAAAATTTTGCTTGAGCATTTCATTGATTAGCGTAATTATTTATTACGTGTCCATTTGTTTTTGTTTCAATCAGAATATAACCATAAAAATCATCAAAGTTAATTACATGTTTAATAGTTATAGTTAGTTATATATATACCCATCTAAGTTCATGATTTAGAAAATTTATATATTTCCCAAAATAGTAATGAGTTTCAAATTGGATTCCTTTTCTTTATATGAAGCAAATATCCAGAAACGAATATGGTTAGTGAGTTGCCAGCCTGCATTAAAAATTAAGTTTGTATACATTTCAACGAGTTTAAAATGGGCTGGAATGACATTAATGGAATACTTTCCATGCAGATCCAATTAAGAGATTTTCAAAAAATAATAAACTCCAACTACATTAGGTAATTCTAGTCAGTCAAGCACACTTTCTTCTGTATATCACAACTACGTTCCAGAAATTATATCTGCCACCATTATTGTTGAACTTTCTACAGTTAAAAGAGAAGGGGGAGTATATGTTTTACAATAGTATAGAGCGAGTATAAGTCGAAATCCCTCCGAGCAAGCTACTCAATCTTGGCTTCTGGAACTATTGTGGGCTTTGCAAATCTAGTCCATAAGGTGAGTTTTGAAGGCTTCATCTTCTTCTTCCATTCAATATTTAGATAGATAAAAATAATGTAACATTGCTTCCTATTTGAAGATTGTGCGTTGGAATTATTGGTAGCAACTGTGCTCTATCATATTGCACAAAACTCAACTCTTTTTGTGAAGAAGAACAAGACTTTCAGCAATGTCTATGACTACTGCTGCTGGAATTGAAAAAGAAAGGACATGTAAAATTTCTATATAGTGTCCCATAATCAATCTTTGAACACGTTTTTCTAATATCCATTGAGTTGCTGAGATGAATGACCGAGGGCCTTCTTGTTTGAACTTAATGGGCTTATGTCTAGTTCGGTCAGATGTTAAAAAAATTAAAACCTTTTGTTGTTTTTACTCAATCAGATCTTATTAATATCTTAACCCATCTGACCGAATCAGAGATCTAGCAAAGCCTGAGCGATAAAAACAACCTCTGAATCAAAACTTATGACAGTAATCTCCCTATCCACTTGCAGTGAATCCGCTTTTCACTATACAAGGCTTCAGTTACTTCAATCGAAAATTTACAATTTTTCATCTAGTTAACTGTTGTTGTGTCCATTATTTAATTTTTTTATTTTTTCAATGTTTTTCTTCAATTGTTGATACTTTTTAATGTTTGTTGTATTTTAAATGGTTTTCACAAGATCCTGAATCATTTATTTGATGAAATTTGTTGGTCATGATGCATCTTGTGTGTGGATATCTCTATGTGCAGTCATAGAATACATTCCAATTCTACTTCTAAGAATGAATGACGCAATTAGTATTTAGTGTTATTGACGGTAGTCAAATATATAATATATGTTATTCTAAAACTATCTTTGACGGAGAAGAAAATAGTAACCATGAATGAGGCTATTAAGAGGTATGTTAACGGTTTCCGGGGTAGTTTCCCTCTTTGTATGCCTTTGATTTTCTCCATCAAAATTCTTCAACATAAGGTTATACTCTTTGATGTAAGAAAAAAATATTATATTAAAGTTTGTTTTTGACAAGTATTGATCGTATGATTTACATTTAAATAATATTACTACTGTATATTTTCTATGTTGAATTTTTTATTCTTATATCTTCTTTTGTGTTCGGGACTATCTATAAAATTTCTTATTTCCAGTTATTTTGAATGGTATGTGAACTTTGAAACGAAGCCAAATGATGCTTTCATATTTTGCAGACTCTTAAAAAATTTACACATTCTTGAAAGTTGTTTTTGCTAATTTCTTGATTCAGATTATTGAATGTGAGTAATGTCACTCATATGCATATGCTATCATATTAAGATAAGTTAATATTCTCAGGTTTTAATAACCCACTTTGCAAATTGTACAAGTAAAAAATATGGTTTAAGATCATATTCTATATGTTAATATTTATGATAATGCAGTGAAACACTTTATTTGGAGGCGTTGTGTTATAGAACTTAAATATAAATCATTGATACTTTATTTTACAAAGATTGTAAAACGTCCAATTATATAATGTAATACTACAAAAATCTGGTGAATGGAAAAACCAAGCAATAAAACTGCATTTTTGAAATTGTGTTCCAAACTTTATTTTATACCTTATATAACTTTTGGTGCAGGTACTTTTGCGACAACACCTGCCACATAATTACTGCTGTAATAGGTACCGGAATCTTATCACTTGCCTGGACATCTACCCAGCTAGGCTGGATTATGGGTTCGGCGGCTCTTTTACCTTTTCAATAATAATTGTGTACACTTCACGCCTACTAGCTGACTCCTATCGGGTGCTTGACCTGCACCCCTAATTACGTTTACGTTGACTATGTGCGAGCCACACTTGTTATCACTACAAAAAAACCTGTTATCCGTGGCATATAGTTAGTGGCAGTCTACTGTACCACAAACAAGACTTTTTAAAAAAGTAACTGTAGCAGTATTTTAAAATACTGCAACCAATTCCATGCATCAGGTTATATTGACCTAGTCAAAATTATAATAACGTGCCATAACTGAGTAGTAAACTTGTACTTTCCATCAAATATCCTTTCTTCTCTCTCTACATCCAATTGGAAATCCAAAACTCTAATCCTATTCTCTCACGGTCACCGAGAAGGCTCTACGGCGAGGCGACTGAAAACCTCTCCGGCAATTCGCCGCACCGTTCTTTGTTCTCCGACAACTCATCACCTTCTCTCTCCACATCTAATTGAAAAACCTCAACCCTACTCCTATTCTCTCACTCTCCGGCGAGGCGACAAAAGCCGCTTCAGCAACTCGTCACACCGCTCTTTGTTCTCCGACAACTCACCACCTTCTCTCTCCACATCCAATTGAAAAACCTAAACCCTAATCTTACTTCTTCTCTCACAGTCTCTGATGAAGCCTCTCTGGCGAGGTGACATAAGCCGCTCCGGCTACTCGAACAGATGCAACAAGGTATAAAGTTATTGTATCAAACATATTTTCAAAGACTTGATTTATCATTAGAGTATTCAAGAGAGAAAGATGACAATCATGTATCTTTATTTTAGTTTATTTCTTTCGGGTATGAACTAATTTTCCCATAGCTTGGGTATTGCATATGTATAATCTATGAATTCTATTTTCTTTTATCTATGTTTCTTTGGGAGAATTATTTTAAATTGATTCTAGCTGCTTAACCATATACTTGTTTTATGTGTTTTGATTTATTGTCTGTCTTAAGCCTGATCAATTTAGGGTTGTGCTAATAATAGTTAGATGGTCATCCGGAAGGGGTGTCTTATTATTGAAACACCACATAAGCATCTAGTGTGCGGTAGTGATCCTGAAGGGCTTGCCTAACTAGATAGTCATTAGGGTATAATTTAATCACCGATCATCAATAGAAGGCCAGTCTCATTTAGAAACCTAGTGGCATAGGAGCACCCTATTTAAGTCCCCTCGTGATTGTGAGGTCGCCACCCTAGTCCACCCTGACGGGGGTAGGGAGAAATTTAGAATCCTGACTACTTATCTAAGAGCTATTATCACCTTATAAACAGATATAAGATTTAGAAGGATTAGTACATACGAGCAAAACCTGAGCTATACTTTCTCATCTTTATTCTCTCATATTTATTACATTGTATTTTATTTTTATTAGTTATTAATCTGATCTTCCCATCATATTTATTTACTTTTCGTGTCTTTTAATTATGAATTGCTACTCTAATTTATTTACCCATCTGTTAACACATTTAAGTCCCTGAGGAATGAATCTTCTTATCATTAAAACTTGCATACGTCCTATAATACTTGCAGTACTGTGTTAAGTCTAGGGTGATTTGTGCATCGTTTATCCATGTTTTATTTTATTATTTTATCACACCCTAGGCGACACCAGTACGCTAGCTTCTTTTTTTCCAGATCTGGTCAAACATGATGTAGTTAGTTTTTTTTTATTAGTTTGATTTGTTATTTATCTTGTAATTGATTTGAAATTGTATAAATAAGTTGAAAAGTGAATAATTTATTAATTTGGCTATCTACTTTTTTATTTTTAATAATACTCTACACTTCTATAGAGTACTCTACACTTTTTATAGAGTACTCATCAATTTTGACGGAGTACTTATCAACTTCGAAGGAGTACTCATCAATTTTGATGGATTACTCATCAATTTTGATGGATTACTCATCAATTTTGATGGAGTACTCATCAATTTATCCGGTGGTCGGAGATCGGAGGTAGGTGGATAGTGGTGAGAGATGAACAATGACATCACTTCTTTTGTCTTTTAGTCTTAGTAAGGGTATTTTAGTATTTGGTCATCCTTGAGATGCCTTGAAAAAATTAAGATTTATTTCCCTCCTTATAGAGAATAAATTTTGTCTCTAAGACCCTGCAAGAAAAATATAAGCTAATGATAATTTGGTACATTTTGTATTGCTCTAATATGATCTTAAACCATCTATATTTACTTGGACTTGCCATTTGGTAGCCATGCTTAATTTTTTTATAGTACATCTGAGAGTACTTTGGATTCAGAGTTATTTTGAGTCCAATAAGATTTGATCTTAGGATCTCTTGATATTTGTGGAGTAGTCTAACCACTAGACTAACTATCGATCTTCAGCCATACCTATTGGAAGCTAGAATTATTTAGTTATAGAAATAATATGAACAAATTAAATGAATAAATAATAGTAGCTTACTCCTTACTAGTCGGTAGGGTAATTGTTTGTGGGATGATTGACACATAGGGTCTTGGAGACTAGTTTCTTGTTCTAAAGGAACTAGTAGGAATCTTACTTCTCTAAAAAGACCTCAAAGATGACCAGATACTAAAATACCCTTATTAACACTAAAATACAAAAATGAGTGATGTCACTATTTATCTCTCTCCACTACCCACCGACCTCCGACCACCGACCTCCGACAACCGACCTCCGAAAAATTGATGAGTTTCGAAAAAAAAGATTAGTTTCGTAAAAAATGATGAGTCTCAATAAAAAAATGATAAGTACTTAATAAAAATGATAAGTATTGTAAAAAAGACTAGTATACATAATCAAAATAATAATGTATTCACTTTTAAACCCATGTTATACATTTTCAATTTAATTACAGAATAAATAACTAATCAAAACTAATAAAAAAAATAACTAACTAAACAGTCTAAACTATTGTTCTGGTCAAACCAGATCTGATAAATTTAACTAAAAAAATACACTAAAGCGTCACTACGCTATTCAACAAAAAAAAAATTGCTGCAGCTCATCTTCTCCGTGAAGATCGCTCGCCCTCACGTCACCGGAGTTCTCGAAGCAAGCTCGGTGAAGAGAGCCTGCGAATCCATGGCAGAAGCATAAGATCGGAGTCTTCATCACGAACCACTAACGAGCTCTCGATCTAACTCGCCTTTCGCTGAGCACGGATCTGTTCGAGATCCAGTAGCTCCATTAACGTCGAGAAGAAGCAGGTGACACCACTGCTTGATATCAGATCTGGCAACTCGAAGGAGCTCCGGTATGAAGCTCCGTTTCTGGACAGCGAAGTGGAACCGAGCACACAGTGGTGGTGGTACTGTATAGGTATGAAGATGATCCAGAGATTGTATAGGTATGAAGATTGTATTTTAGCACAAATTAGAAAAACACGTTTAACATTTACTACACTTTGATTTTCGTAACTTTGATACTGTATAGGTATGAAGATGATCCAAAGATTGTACATAGACTTTATCTAGAGATAAAAAAAAGTTGAAGTGAAAAGGAAAAGGAAAAAAAGTTCACCTATTCCTAATTCTGCTTACCAATGGGAAGCCATAGGTACTAATTTCGATGAATTACAACAAGTTTCTGTAAGTTATTTTTTAAAATTATTACTTTTACCTTTATATTTGATATTTTGTGTTTTTTTATCTGTTTTTAGATATGTTTAGGAGAAACTCTTCTTAAGTCAGAACAGAACCGAAGCTTCTCTTGGGAAGAAACTTAAAAGTGATATGCTTCCGAGATTGAGAAAGTTCACAGGTTAATTATTTTATTTATTCACTTTTTTCGCGCTGTAATTATTTATAGTTTATTGTGTAAGGCCCATTTTGTTACTGACAATTTTTTACGGTGACACAGAGACAGCGTAGACAAGCTCTGTTAATTAAGGTCTGGACGTTCACTCCGTGATAGAAAACCTTTTACCTATACTTTCGGTAATATAATATAACATATGTCATTTCAGATTGAGGGTAATTTGGGTATTATTATCTAATCGCTGAACTCGATTTTTCTACAGATGATTACGATAGATCGATAAGTGCAGCTCTCAAGGAAACCAAGTATGCTTAAGCATCTTTTTACCTTCAAAGTCCTCCGGTTCTGCTTATATTTAACATTTAGTCCTTTTAAGGAGGAAACAATTGTCACCTGATCATACTGTTAGAAGAGATATTTTGGGACTTGAAATTGCTTCTGCTACAAATGGAGGCGTGGGTCCCTCACATTTTTCTTGCCCTTTCTTTAGTAGAAAGTCTCCTAAATCCTCAGACTCTGACGAGAAATCTAACGAAGAAAATCATAATTTAGACACATCGAATCGAAGGTATGGTATAAAATTATCATCTCCACGATTGCTTTACACTTATACGCTAACTTATAATTATTACTGTATAGTAATCGTAACCGAAAAAGATTAATTGGAAAATGAGTTTGATAGTGATATGATGTAGTTGGCCCTACAATTGTGTATTTACACTTAATTAGTTTTTGAGTATTTACACAGTTGGTCCCTGCAATGATTTGGAAAAACATGGGGATGTATACCATATATAACAACATCTTTTGGCTACAGGGACCATCCGTGTAATTAAACCTTAGTTATTTGAGATTTGAAAATGACTAGGTGAGTGATTCAGATGGTGAAGGAATACATAGTTGCTCCAGCTTGTAGTTACACAAAACTTCCTCGCCTTTACTATGATGTGTAAATACTTGTGTAACAATTCATTGTATTGAACAGGTAAGTCCACATGCTCATGAAGATGTAACCATGATTGAAGAAGATATTTAATCCCCTTTCCCGCTATTTATTAACTGACAAATTAAGATCTTGTATTGATCTTTTTTTTTTTTTTTGGTTCTAGCTGTTGAAAACTTTTCCTAATGCAGCACAATACTTGAAAAGTAAGTCTCCATTAATCTTTGAGTTTTCTAATTATTGCAATAAGTCCTAGAATTTTTATTATTTTAAAATTTCTCAGTGAAAAGCATGGTGTAACAAGGTCCCCCAAGTTTTCCGATATTTCATTTGGTCCCTTCCACCGCCCCCTAACAGGTAAAACCTTTTCTTCAGTTTTCCTTTTTTCTTTTTCCTATAGGCCATTTGCTTTATATGAATCAATACTATTGACTCGTATTCTCAGTTAAAGTTAGGTATGATATTTGTTGAATATAGGTAGGTTATTTTTCATAAAATAGGGACCTATAATGCAATTTTTTCAAACTATAAGGACTTACAGTGCAATTAACTTATATTTGCAAGATAGAGAAGTTGACACAGAAGATGATAATGCGATATTGTAAGATATATCTGTGATCTTTTGAAAATTTAACATTGAATAAAGTGCAAAGAATACATATTAACATGTTTGACAGTACTTCTTTGCCCTTTGCTCTTCATTCATAGGATCACTTTTTCCTCCAACAACATCAGCTACTTGAGCAACAAACCCCTTATCTACCTGCACTTTTTTAACACTTCTCATACCCCATTTTAATACTACACTAATAAAATATCACACCCTATAATACCCAGAAAAAGTGATTCGTGTTGAAGCATCCTAATCTAACCAGCTTGAAAATATGTTCAACAGTTTTTGGTGGCAACTCTAGGATAGAAAACAAATCAAGTATCCTCATTAAAATGACACACAAGCCTTTAAAAGGGTAAGTATCAACAAACAAACAAAAAAGTGTTAGAATTATATATGCTAAAAAACATCAGTTATTTATTTTACCTTTCTCGCATCAAATGAGTATAACAAATATAAATATAGGGAATGAGATAAGATTAACATATAATGCTTACACTTTTAAAGGATTTTATGACTTCTTTAAAGTAGTTACACAAGGAACTTCATTTTCAAATTATTCCACTTTCAAAGCAATGAGAGCATATGATTGCTTCAATAGACATGGCCACCAAGGAGCATGCCAGAATGGTTACAAACAATTTGAGATAATATTTGGCGCAATACAAATCGTATTGTGCCAAATTCCCAATTTCCACCAGTTGTCGTTTATCTCTACTGCGGTCATGTCAATCGGGTACTCCTGCATCTCATTTGGTCTTTCTATGGCCATAATAGCAGGTCAGTAAACATTGCCTTTTTTAATTGTTTTGAAGGAGGAGACGCCCATTTGACCAGATCCTTGACAGGCACTCAAGATGTGTGGCATTTGTTTGCCGCACTCGGCAACATGGCATTTGCGTACTCCTTTTCACTCGTCCTCATTTGCGTAAGAGCTTTTATAATAAAACTTCATTATTTATATGTTAGTTAATTGTTGATAAAAACATTTACGAGTATAGCTAAGACTTTTGCCCCCTAATATTCATCTTTATTGCACTATACTTCAAAGAGATAATCACACGCAAATATATACCAAAATTGTTTCGATAAGTATGGAAATTAAAATCATTTTTCTCTAAAATTTAAGCTCATGAGGTTTTACTCCTGTCTTTCAACGAAAACGCCAATTAAGTCTTCATATCCATAACACACTCAGTAGTTTTAATCAGCAATCTTCTCTTGCGGGATGAACGATCAAATGTTAAAACATTTTAACAAGAAGAATAGATTATTTACACACGGAAAATCGTAGTTATATATAGCCGAACCTATTTCTTTTTCAAAGAACTCGTCCTCATCTTTTGTGAAGTATTTGTTGTCAATCTAATCAACATTCACCCGAATATGTCGACCCTTGTTGAGGCTGAAATAAATTAAGATTAATTGATTGACTAGTCTCAAACCAAGGGAACAGTATCGTCGAATTTAAATGGTCCTAAGTTTATATGAATATGCTAAAGTTAGATTAATCTAGCAGTTAACTGTACGTGCAATATTATAGATGATTGGACCAACAAAAACTATATAACCAAATTGACTTCAAAAACTATATAACCAAATTAATCTAGCAGTTAACTGTACGTGCAATATACTCTTTGAAGTGTAGTGCAATAAAAGTGAATATTAGGGGGCAAAAGTCGTAGACTCATAAATGTTTTTATCAACAATTAACTAATATATAAATAATAAAGTTTTATTCTAAAAGCGCTTACGTGAATCTCAATGAGGACGAGCGAAAAGGAGTATGCAAATGCCATGTTGCCGAGTGCGGCAAACGAATTCCACACATTTTGGCTGCCGGTTAAGGATTTGCTCACCTCCTTCTTCAAAACAATTAAAAAAGGCAATGATTAACTAACTATTAACCTACTTGTGCAATAATAAGTTAAAAAATATATAATATGAATACTGACCTGCTATTATGGCCATAGAAAGATCAAAAGAGATGCAGGAGTACCCGATTGACATAACCGTAGCAATGATGGAGATAAACGACAACCGGTGGAAATCGGGTATTTGGCACAATATAATTTGTATTGCGCCAAATATTATCCCAAATTGTTTGCTTCCATCTTGACATGCTCCTTGGTGACCATGTCTATTAAAGCAATCATATGCTCTCATTGCTCTGAAATAAAAAAAATTAATGTGAAATGAAATAATAATACATAATAAAAGGTTAACCACTACTATTATTTAATATAAAAGCAGTCAGCAGTACATATTCTTGAATGGAATAATATTGAAAATGAAGTTCCTTGTGTAACTACTTTAAAGAAGTCATAAAATCCTTTAAAACTGTAAGCATTATATGTTAATGTTATTTCATTTCCTATATTTATATTTGTTATGCTCCTTTGATGAGAGAGGGAGGGGTAAAATAGCTGCACTCAACTGATGTTTTTTAGCATATATAATTCTGACATTTCTTTTGTTTGTTTGTTGATGGTTACTTTTCAAAGGCTTGTGTGTCATTTCAATGAGGATACTGAATTTGTTATCTATCCTAGAGTTGCACCAAAATCTGTTGAACATATTTTCAAGCTGGTTAGATTAGGTAGATAAGGGGTTTGTTGCTCAAGTAGCTGATGTTGTTGGAATAAGAGGTGATCCTATGAATGAAGAGCAAAGGGAAAAGAAGTACTGTCAAACATGTTAATATGTATTCTATCAATTGAAAGGTAAAAAAAATCCTGTTTCAAACAATTGATCTCATGTCAACTTGGGAATCTATCAAAAACAAAAATAATCTAAAGCACACTTACCTCATGCTAGCAGATGCTGTTATGATATAACCAATAGTAGTCCCGATAAGACTACTATACTGAACGACAGCACAAAGTTTCAGGTGTCATATAACCAATAGTAGTCCCTATAAGACTACTATACTGAACAACAACACAAAGTTTCAAGTGTATGACACCTGGAGATAAAAGAAATATTTAGTTTATTATTTGAAAGAAGTAAAGTATAGCTACATACCAAGTGTGGCTCGCACACAGTCAATGTATGCGTAATTACGGGTGCCCGTGACAGGGTCAAGCACACGATAGGAGTCAGCTAGTAGGCGTGAAGTGTACGCAGTTATTACTGCAAAAAGTAAAAGAGCCGCCGGTCCCATAATCCAGCCTAGCTGGGCAGTTGCCCAGACAAGTGATAAGACTCCGATACCTATTATATTACAGCAGTAATTATGTTATGTGGCAGGTGGCTGTCACAAAAGTACCAGCAGCAAAAGTTATATAAGGTAAAAAATAAAGTTTGCAACAATTTCCAAATTGCAGTTTCATTGCTTGGTTATTCCATTCAACAGATTTTTATAGTATTACATCATATAACTGGACGTTTTACAATCTTTGTAAAACAAAGCATCAATGATTTACATTTAAGCTCTATAACACAGTGCCTCCACACAAAGTGTGTCACTGCATTATCATAAATATTAACATATAACGAATATGATCTGAAACCAAATTCTTATTTTTCAAGAAGCACGAATCTGGTGCTTCTCATAAAAGTGTTTTTCAATATAAAAAAACACTTTCAAACGGACACTAATAGTTTAGGGTTGGGTGTAGGTGTAGGGTTCTACCTCTAGGGTTAGTGACCCGTGAGCAGCCCGAAGAATAATCGTCAAGTAAATTACACATTTAATAGTTATACTTATTATCCTATATACCCAAAACTTTGCTTAAAAAAAAAATATACCCAAAACAGTAATGAGTTTCAAATTGGAAACCTTTTCATTATATAAGATATCAAAAACTGATACGATTAAATGGTTGCCAACCTGCATTAAAAATTAAGTTTCTTTACATTTTAATGAGTTTAAAAATTTAAAATTGGCTGGAATAACTTTGACGGAAGCTTTCCATGCAGAGCCAATCGATGATTTTTTCAAAAAATAAGGACTCTATCTACATAAGGTAATTGTAGTATGGCAAGCACATTTTCTTATGTATATTACATCTATGTCCTGAAATGGATGCTTGCCTATTGCATTATTATTGAGAGATAGAGACGTGCAGTCTAAAATGAAGGAGGATTTTTGGTGTTGTACAACTGGTACACACAGCTTTACAATCTCATATAAACAAGGTCAGATTGGAAGCTAGTCCTATCGATCACCAACTAGAGAGAGAGGGGGAGAGACAGAGACAGAGAGAGGGCCTCTTCCAGACATGTCGATCCCTGCTGAAGCTGATGTCGAAAGAACTGGTAAGAAAATCCTGTCCTAGCAATTACCTTCTGAAAAATTAGAAAATCATTAAAAACATTTTGTTTGTTGATATGAACTTTGAGGTGTAATTAGATGTTATACTAGTGGTTAAACTAAAATGTTAGATTACTAATATTTTTTTTGTTTGGTCGTAACTACCAGAAATTCCATGTAGTTACGACAAGAAAAAAAAACCATTAGTAATCTAACATTTTAGTTTAACCACTATTATAACATCTAATTACACCTCAAAGTTCATATCAACAAACAAAATGTATTTAATGATTTTTTAAATTTTTCAGAAGGTTAATTGCTAGGAAAGGATTTTCTTACCAGTTCTTTCGACATCAGCTTCAGCGGCCATTGACATGTCTGGAAGAGGCTCTCTCTCTCTCTCTCCCCCTCTCTCTCTCTAGTTGGTGATGGATAGGACTAGCTTCCAATCTGGCCTTGTTCATATGAGATTATAAAGCTGTGTGTACCCGTTGTACACCACCAAAATTCCTCCGTCATTTTAGACTGCACGGCTCTGTCTCTCAATAATAATGCAATGGGTAAGCATCCATTTTTGGAACATAAATGTAATATACATAAGAAAATGTGCTTGACATACTACAATTACCTTATGTAGATAGAGTCCTTATTTTTTTTAAAAATCATCGATTGTCTCTGCATGGAAAGCTTCCGTCAAAGTTATTCCAGCCAATTTTAAATTTTTAAACTCATTAAAATGTAAAGAAACTTAATTTTTAATGCAGGCTGGCAACCAATTAACCATATCACTTTTTGATATCTGCTTATATATAGAAAAGGTTTCCAGTTTGAAACTCATTACTGATTTAGGAATATATAAACATATCTCCAAGTCATGAACATAGATGGGTATATAGGATAATAAGTATAACTATTAAATGTGTATCATTCGGGCTGCTCACGGGTCAACGACCCTAGAGGTAGAGCCCTATACCTACACCCAACCCTAAGCTATTAGTTTAGTGATTAAACCCTAAACCCTATTCTAATTAAGGAAAATTTGCGGGTTGGGTCGCTTTTGAGTCGGATTCGGTTTTGGTCAACAAAAAATCAAACACCATAAAAAAGTTAAAAATAATTCAAAATCTAAAAAACTTTCCGTAATAAAAACTTTCCAAAAATAGTAACTTACTAAATATAGTAACTTTCCAAAAATAATAAGTTGCTGAAATTACCGTTTTTTAAAATTCCAGCCGTTTACATTACAAGTTCAAAAATATATGAACTTCAAATTATATAATATGCAAGTTTTATTGTGCAAAATAGCTAGATTGTACAAAAGTAGGTGCAAATGCTCGATTGCTTCCAAAACAAATTTCAAATCCTTCCAGTTTTCTACAAATTTTCACCACAAAGGAGAAAAAGTTCTTAAGAACATTGCCTCAGATTATGTTTTTATCTTTTGGCATGAAATTAAGCCTCATATTTAATATCTTCATCTGCTCAATATAGTTAGGGACCACCACTTAGAGACACATGACTGATTTTAAATTATTTTGTATGACTAGAGTTTTATGTAGGATCAAAGTAATTCCATGGTTATTTGATAATTTTTAAACTTTTATGGTAAGCATTAAACCTTGAGATAATCTTATACTAAGTGATTCCATTGGATTGGAACTAATACTTGCCGTAATCTATGGAATATAACTCTTGTCAAAAGAGCTAAATATATGAATTGCGTGTTTTATAAAGCAACTTGGCCATAATATATCGATCTAATATTCCTGTTATTTTTTTCATTTATAGCTTGTATTTTGTATATTATTATTCTTTAAAATATAAGTGTCCTTGTGTTATCTCCTTGTAGATTTTTTATATTTTTTGTTCAATTTAAAAAATGCACTACTATTCAGGGGTGGAGCCAAGGGGTGGAGCCAGAAATTTTTGTTGGGGGGGCCAAGGGGGTTCGGGGGCAACGCCCCCGGAAATTTTTTTTTGCTTTAAATTTCTTTATAAGTCAATGTATTATGTAAAATTGCAAAATAGGTCCTTATATGATGCAAAATTGCACTATAAATCCCTATATTTTGTAATATTGAAATATAAGTCTCGTTATTATTATTTTTTTAATTAATTACTCTATAAGTTCTTTATTTTTTATAAAAAATAACATATATTATATATAAAAAAATTAAAATCATATAATTAAAGTAATTTATAACTTAATAAAATAAATTTTAAAAATTAGGGGGGGCCAAATGAAGATTTTACAAATATTTAGGGATTATTTACTTATAATTTTTTTTTTTTTAATGTTTAGTTATATTTTTTTTTTCCAGAAAATTCAGGGGGGGGCCATGGACCCCCCCTAACCCCCCTTTGGCTCCGCCCCTGCTACTATTCTACTAGTAGAATGAACTTTTTATATATTTTAGCGGTCAAACATAAAATAAACAATAAAAAAATCCACTAAAAATCCACATACAATTTTTGTTGAAAATCCTTCATAGAGGTTAACTAAAAAAAAGTTAACAAGTAAATTTTTTTCTATTTATTATATAATTATTATATTAAATTTTAACCTATTTTAATGTTAAATTATATTATTTTTATAAAAAAACATAAATAAATAAGGGTGAATGCCCAATAAACACTTGCCACCTTAGCCATTTGCCCATAAAAGGCACTTAACCTTAGCCATTTGCCCATAAAAGGCACTTAAGGTAAATATACCTTAATGCCTTTACTGCTGTCTACTGCCGTCTGCTGCTGTTGCCAAGGGTAGGGCTGCAAACGAACCGAACCGAGCCGAACTTTAGCTTTCTTGAGTTTGTTTGCTAATATTTTAGTGAGCTTGAGCTTGGTTTGAGCTTGAAACGAAACGAGCCGAACCAAGCTTTAGCTTTCTTGAGCTTGGTTTGTTAACTAACGAGCCGAACTCAAACAAGCCCTTAGCGAACTCAAACTCGAGCCTTTGGTGAGAGTATCGGTTCATTTGTAGCCCTAGATACTAGTAGTATATTTATTAGATATAAAAAAAATTACTTAGTAGGTATAAAATATTTTAGTTATGATTAATTACATAATACAAAAGTTTTGACATTTTGTATGTATACATATATAATTTTTAATTGAATATATCTATCAAGCCTATTAACGAGCTCTTAAAGAACCCTTACCAAACTGTTAACGAGCTTAACAAATCGAGCTTATATATGTTTGAGTTTGTCTCGTTTAGTAAACGAGCCTGAATTTAAAGCTTGAGCTTGGCTTGTTTAACTAACGAGCCGAACTCAAACAAACCCTTAACAAACTCAAACTCGAGCCCTTGGTGAGAGTATCGGTTCATTTGCAGCCCTAGCCAAGGGCGAGTAATGGGAATGTTTCCCAACACTCGTGCAAGTACACTTTTGTAAAGGTTGAGTAATGGGAATGTTTTCCAACACTCGTGCAAGTACACTTTTGTACTTGTGGGCTAATGTTGAGTAATGAGAATGTTTCCCAGCACTCGTGCAAGTACATTTTTGTACTTGTAGGCTAATGTTGAGTAATGGGAATGTTTCCCAGCACTCGTGCAAGTACACTTTTGTACTTGTGGGCTAATGTTGAGTAGTGGGAATGTTTCCCAACACTCGTGCACGTACACTTTTGTACTGCTGCTGCCAAGGGTAAGAGAGAGACATAGGAGATATATATATAACTAACTCAATGTATACGAACTAACAACTAATAAACGGACGGCGGCTGGGGTGAGGGGGTAAAATAGGAAAGGAAAAAAGAAGAAGTGTCTTTTATGGGCAAGAAGAAAGCGACGGGGGTGAGGGGACATTAATTTTAATTTGAGGCGTTTCTTTGTCAATAATCCAATAAATAAGTATTTTTCTATCTTTTATATAATCTTTTATTTTTTAATATTTTTTACAATTGTTTTAATTTTAATCGAAAAACGCTTTTAACTCTAAAATAATCAAAATCCCAAACAGACTCTTTAAGGGTCTAAAATATTTTTATGGATCTAAAATCAGTTCAAGTAATTAATTTAAAAATCAATCTCAACGAGCTCTTGGAAACTATTCTTCTCTACTTATTTGTCTCTACTTAGAAACTATTACAGAGTTATGAATCCTTTCTAACTATTCTAATCTAATAAAAAACAATTAAATATTCTTCCCTAATTAGAAACTATTACATATTCTTCTGTAACAATAAATTATTACATATTATTCTCTGCTAACTCTGATTTTGCAAGCAAACTTTCGATCATATCTTACCATTTCAACCACCGGTGGTCCAAAGCTTGGTGTAGTGGTAATGTGCGTGTATTGTGAGTATTTTGATCCGAGTTCGAATCTTGTTAGATGTAGATTTGTTACTCAACTGGCCAGAGCCTTGCTATTTCTTCAGCATTTAAAGGGGAGGTCTATGGTTCGAATCCCTTCCCTAACCGATGTAAAGTAAGAGGTACAAGGCTCGAACTCCTCCCTGGACATAGGTCACCTAGTTCTGATTTACCTGGGAGTATACATGGGGAGGCGTGTATATCCCTGTGGGATTAGTCGGGTGCGCGCAAGCAATCCCGGAACCCATGTACCAAAAAAAAAGTTACGTTTTGTAAAGGGTAAATTTTGAGAATAACCCTTCCTCCATTATAAGAACTTGAATTTTTTAATTTTGTGTATACTTTTTTACACTTTTGCTATCAAAAAAATATATTTTTTAGTTTGTGAATATTATTTTGTAAGGAAGAGGAGATACTTTCGAAATTGTTTGCAATGTGGTCCATTTAACTCTCGAAAATTGCATTCAAGTCCCTGAACAATTGTGAAATATGTTTAACAGCTTCAGTACGTAGTTCCTTGGTTTTTTACTATTAAAGTTTTGAAAAATTATTTTTAAACTCACATTTTCCAATGTTATCTTCTGTTCCCACTTGAGAAGGTTTCAAAAATGTCTCAATCCCTAGGAAGTCGCCAAGATGATCGGGGTAAACAAGGGGCTGCTCGAAATATAAATCTCATCGCCACAAATACAAAACGTTAAACTTTGTCATAATTACAAGCTCAAATGACATCATTACAGGCGACCATAACTCATCAACCCTGTAAACCTTCTTAATTCCCATACTTATAGTTTCATTTTAGATTTTAGTTTAACTATACTTTCAATTTGTTATGTTTGGTTATTATTTTAGCTTTTACATTACTTATACTTTCAAGCTGTCATGTTTCGTAGATGATGATTATTAGACTTAGATTGATAACATGATCAACACTTTCAACATAAGTGCACCACCAATCGGTGCCGATTATATCAACTTGAAGGTAGAGGTGGAAACTGAACGACGAGATGAAACTGACAAGGCCAAAGATATGAATCATACAACCACACCGAGAACATGTGCTACTAGGTCCAATGTGTGGGAATATTTCATCACGAACACTCCTATTGTTGGTAAGGAGGTGTGTAAGTTATGTGATGTAGTGTATACTCTTTCAACTGATATCTACTAGTTAGTTCATGGAGCATATTAGAAACACCCCTAAGATAGGTATGAGTAATCTTATTAAAGCACAATTGGCCCCGTAACCGATAAATCATTTGTGATGAATACAGATATAACACTAAGGAAATGTAATTTATATATGTACTGATAGTCAATCATCTAGTCACACATCTATTCTCCATTTGGCACATTTTATAAGAAACTCATAAAATCCTTATTACAAACCGATTCCTAGGTCCACTCTAATGGCTGTCATGAAAAAGTTATATAAAGAACTTCGAATTAGTCTAGTAGACAAATTTAAGAACTTAAAAGCTAAATATTGTCTAACATCAGATGTGTTGTAGGTCAAAAATGGGTTAAGAATATTAGGCGTCACTTCCATTGGATAGACCTAAACTGGATCATGCAAAAAGAATAATATGGTTATGTGTCGTGTCTGAACGTCCCACTAGTAATAACATATATGATTTAATAACTGCTTATACTATGACTTTTGATATCAGTAACCACGTGTTTAATTGTACGTTTGATAATGGTTTGAACATGGTTGTAGCTGTCCCAGACCTTTCCAAACACTTTAGTCGTAAGACAGTACATTATAAAGAACGATTCCACATTAACTGTAATTGTCACAGAATTAACTTGATAGTTAGTGATTGTATAGAAGGTGTAGGTTTATGGTGAACGAGCATTTAGGTGTTAGAATGTATGGACCCAATATTATTAAAAAAATATGAAAGATTCAACGAATATAAAAAATACTGATGCACTTATACGATCCTTTAAAAAAATATGAATCTTTAGGTGTTAAGTACAAACACTTAAGACTAGTTTGCCCCCATGAGATGGTACTCGGCTTACTTGATCTGGCAAAAATCTTGAGAGTTTGAGGATATAATCAATAGTACTAATAATTAAAACTTAAGTGACTACTTCATTAGTTTTGGTGTTTGTGATGTTGTAGGTGAACTAGTCACCTTCCTAGATCACTTAATCTATGTCACTACTATGTTATCGACCACATACAGTCCAACAAATAATCTAGTGTTAGAGAAAATTCACGATATAGGTTTGCATATGGAAGAATTTGATTTGACTTAACAACAAGAAGCAAAAATAAATACAATGATGTCTAAATTCTTGAAATACTACGAGCCTTTCCTTGTAGTGTTTGATGTGTGTTGTGTTCTTGATCCCCGTTATAAGATGAAGTTTACTAGAAAATTTATTTTTGATTTGCATAACTTAACAGGTTGTCCCGATAGTGACATAGATGCTTATATGAAAAACGTAATTGTTGTAATGTATGAACTATATAAACGTTATTTTGATAGAATATGTCAGAATGGTAGACCCATGTCCTCCCCCGTTACACGTGCATGTGTTATAATATCAAGAGTTGGTCAAATGGTGGACAACCACAATGCTTCAAGTTTCCACTTTGACCAAGGAAACTTAAATGACCTCAACGGGCGAGCATGGGTGGGACAACACTGGAGCGGGTGGTTCAGTTACAAGATTTGGTTAAAGAGGAAGTTGGACTCGAGATCAATTAGATATGTTATGCGTGGAGGAGGAAGTTTGTTTCAGCTTTTCGAGTTCGAGAAATAGTGACAGTTCTGGACCTTCGACCTTTTCCGCCCCCTCATATGAACTTGATGAAAACGAATGTTAAGAAATGTTTTAAACTTCTCTCTTTTAGTTTAGTACTTAATTTTATACGATCATACTAACACTTTTACCAAATCTATTTAAATAACTACTTGGTGGCTTGATTATTTCTGGGTATGCATTTTGTTGAAACCTCTTGTGCCCGAAGATATTCATGCTTTCTTAAGGAGTATAATACTTACCAGTTTCAATTTTGAACCCATAGGAATACTAATACTTAACCATTTTATGGGCCAACACCATATGTTTAACCTGTTTGTGCCCGATAGTAGCCATGCTTCCATAAGAAGTGTAATGACTGATCGATTGTAGCATTACTTCCACAAGGAATACAGATACTTAAAAAATTTATGAACGAAAGAGGTTTCTTCGAGTCTGATTCTAACCAATGGTAACCATAGATCCGTAAGAAATACAATGACTTACCATAACTTGGCTTCTAGAAAGAATACCAATACTTAACCATTTAATAGGCAAAAGGTTTTGTCGAATATGCTTATGTCCAATAGTAGCTGAGATTCAATAAGGAACATATCACTTGATTGATATAGAAGAAGGAAAACGAGAAAAAATAAGGAAACTCAAATTCACCACATCACTCCTTGAAAACGCTTACCTTCTTTAATATACTACTTTTTTGTCTTGTGTGCCAATGTTTGGGAGATTTAAAATATTTGATTTAGTATGTTTGGGAAGTTATTCGTGTATAGTTGTGTGTGACATAGGCTGTACCACTGGAGTAGGGGGTGAGCACGGTTCAATTTAGCTTTTAAGAGTGGTTCTACCAAACCAAACAGTTCTCATTGGTTCAGTTTCGTTGGTTTTTGTTGCGGTATATGTTCAGTTCAGTATATAATTTTTGGTTTTTATACGTGTTTGCTTAGGTAACTGGATAGTCCTCAAGGACGTATATTTGAGACGTTTTATTATTTAACATATCCACCACCACCACCTACCAATATTAACCTCGTTTAACCTTTATTCAAAGCCTATCCTTCTCCTTATGAATATAAGCTTATTGTATATCTATTTTGCCAAATTAAACTCTCGATAGAGTGCTTTATTGAGTTTTCCTTTACTTTTGTCTTTTAATCTTGCATTTAAGTCTTATGTGGTCCTTCATTTGTTGTAATGGCTAACATTAATGATGATGGGTGATGTCTCCCATTTTTTTCTAATAATATGCCTATAGGAGACATCATTTTTGGTGTTTAATTGATTAATTCGATAGTCTTTTTGTATTAAATCGTTATATTTCATTTTTCATCCTTGAATTCTAGTATTTTTGATTTATTAAGCTTTTGCGCGTAATATGGTTTGTTTTAGTAAAAAGTTTGTAGGTTTATAATACTAGCAAGGAGAGGAATCGAGAATAGAAGTCAAAGATCGTGTAAAGAAGTCAAAAGCTACAAGGAATATCCTAAGGAGTTGACAAATTTGAGCTGAAAATCTGGAAGTCTGATGGAAAGTGTTGATTTCGAGCTACTTTAAGATGGATTCAACCCCTGAGTTATGAAGAAGATTCGTACCTTATCGAGTTTCGAAGAATTAGTGGTCGGAGATCGGAGGTAGGTGGATAGTGGTGAGAGATGAACAATGACATCACTTCTTTTGTCTTTTAGTCTTAGTAAGGGTATTTTAGTATTTGGTCATCCTTGAGATGCCTTGAAAAAATTAAGATTTATTTACCTCCGTATAGAGAATAAATTTTGCCTCTAAGACCCTCCAAGAAAAATATAAGCTAATGATAATTTGGTACATTTTGTATTGCTCTAATATGATCTTAAACCATCTATATTTACTTGGACTTGCCATTTGGTAGCCATGCTAAATTTTTGTATAATACATCTGAGAGTACTTTGGATTCAGAGTTATTTTGAGTATAATAAGATTTGATCTTAGGATCTCTTGATATTTGTGGAGTAGTCTAACCACTAGACTAACTATTGATCTTGAGCCATGCCTATTGGAAGCTAGAATTATTTAGTTATAGAAATAATATGAACAAATTAAATGAATAAATAATAGTAGCTTACGTCTTACTAGTCGGTAGGGTAATTGTTTGTGGGATGATTGACACATAAGGTCTTGGAGACTAGTTTCTTGTCCTAAAGGAACTAGTAGGAATCTTACTTCTCTAAAAAGACTTCAAAGATGACCAGATACTAAAATACCCTTATTAACACTAAAATACAAAAATGAGTGATGTCACTATTTATCTCTCTCCATTACCCACCCATCTCCGACCACCGACCTCCGGCAACCGACCTCCAGAAAATTGTTGAGTTTCGAAAAAAAATGATGAATTTCGTAAAAAATGATGAATTTCAAAATAAAAAATGATGAGTTTCAACAAAAAAATATAAGTACCTAATAAAATGATAAGTATTGTTAAAAAAAAATAGTATATATAGTCAAATAATAATGTATTCACTTTTAAACCCATGTTATACACTTTCAATTTAATTACAATAAATAACTAATCAAAACTAATACAAAAAAAAAAAAACTAACTAAACAGTCTAAACTATTGTTCTGGTCAAACCAGATCTGATAAATTTAACTAAAAAAATACACTAAAGCGTCACTACGCTATTCAACAAAAAAAAAATTGCTGCAGCTCATCTTCTCCGTGAAGATCGCTCGCCCTCACGTCACCGGAGTTCTCGAAGCAAGCTCGGTGAAGAGAGCCTGCGAATCCATGGCAGAAGCATAAGATCGGAGTCTTCATCACGAACCACTAACGAGCTCTCGATCTAACTCGCCTTTCGCTGAGCACGGATCTGTTCGAGATCCAGTAGCTCCATTAACGTCGAGAAGAAGCAGGTGACACCACTGCTTGATATCAGATCTGGCAACTCGAAGGAGCTCCGGTATGAAGCTCCGTTTCTGGACAGCGAAGTGGAACCGAGCACACAGTGGTGGTGGTACTGTATAGGTATGAAGATGATCCAGAGATTGTATAGGTATGAAGATTGTATTTTAGCACAAATTAGAAAAACACGTTTAACATTTACTACACTTTGATTTTCGTAACTTTGATACTGTATAGGTATGAAGATGATCCAAAGATTGTACATAGACTTTATCTAGAGATAAAAAAAAGTTGAAGTGAAAAGGAAAAGGAAAAAAAGTTCACCTATTCCTAATTCTGCTTACCAATGGGAAGCCATAGGTACTAATTTCGATGAATTACAACAAGTTTCTGTAAGTTATTTTTTAAAATTATTACTTTTACCTTTATATTTGATATTTTGTGTTTTTTTATCTGTTTTTAGATATGTTTAGGAGAAACTCTTCTTAAGTCAGAACAGAACCGAAGCTTCTCTTGGGAAGAAACTTAAAAGTGATATGCTTCCGAGATTGAGAAAGTTCACAGGTTAATTATTTTATTTATTCACTTTTTTCGCGCTGTAATTATTTATAGTTTATTGTGTAAGGCCCATTTTGTTACTGACAATTTTTTACGGTGACACAGAGACAGCGTAGACAAGCTCTGTTAATTAAGGTCTGGACGTTCACTCCGTGATAGAAAACCTTTTACCTATACTTTCGGTAATATAATATAACATATGTCATTTCAGATTGAGGGTAATTTGGGTATTATTATCTAATCGCTGAACTCGATTTTTCTACAGATGATTACGATAGATCGATAAGTGCAGCTCTCAAGGAAACCAAGTATGCTTAAGCATCTTTTTACCTTCAAAGTCCTCCGGTTCTGCTTATATTTAACATTTAGTCCTTTTAAGGAGGAAACAATTGTCACCTGATCATACTGTTAGAAGAGATATTTTGGGACTTGAAATTGCTTCTGCTACAAATGGAGGCGTGGGTCCCTCACATTTTTCTTGCCCTTTCTTTAGTAGAAAGTCTCCTAAATCCTCAGACTCTGACGAGAAATCTAACGAAGAAAATCATAATTTAGACACATCGAATCGAAGGTATGGTATAAAATTATCATCTCCACGATTGCTTTACACTTATACGCTAACTTATAATTATTACTGTATAGTAATCGTAACCGAAAAAGATTAATTGGAAAATGAGTTTGATAGTGATATGATGTAGTTGGCCCTACAATTGTGTATTTACACTTAATTAGTTTTTGAGTATTTACACAGTTGGTCCCTGCAATGATTTGGAAAAACATGGGGATGTATACCATATATAACAACATCTTTTGGCTACAGGGACCATCCGTGTAATTAAACCTTAGTTATTTGAGATTTGAAAATGACTAGGTGAGTGATTCAGATGGTGAAGGAATACATAGTTGCTCCAGCTTGTAGTTACACAAAACTTCCTCGCCTTTACTATGATGTGTAAATACTTGTGTAACAATTCATTGTATTGAACAGGTAAGTCCACATGCTCATGAAGATGTAACCATGATTGAAGAAGATATTTATTTAAAAATCAGGGTGGGCGTTGTAATATTTCTTGGTGCGTATAAGCATGAAGGTGCATATTTCCTCATCATCTTTTATTATCCTTATTTAATCCCCTTTCCCTCTATTTATTAACTGACACATTAAAATCTTGTACTGATTTTTTTTTGTTTTTTTGTTTCTAGCTGTTGAAAACTTTTCCTAATGCAGCACGATACTTGAAAAGTAAGTCTCCATAATTATTGCAATAAGTCCTAGAATTTTTATTATTATAAAATTTCTCAGTTATCATGAAAAGCATGGTGTAACAAGGTCCCCAAGTTTTTTCATTTGGTCCCTTTCCACCGCCCCCTAACACGTAAAACCTTTTTTTCAGTTTTCCTTTTTTCTTTTTTCTTTTTTCTATAGGCCATTTGCTTTATATGAATCAATACTATTGACTCAGGTATTCTCAGTCAAAGTTGGGTATGATATTTGTTAAATATAGGTTTAGTTATTTTTCATAATATAGGGACCTATAATGCAATTTTTTCAAAGTATAAGGACTTATAGTGCAATCAACTTATATTTGCAAGATGGAGAAGTTGACATGCGATATTGTAAGATATATCTGTGATCTTTTGGAAATGTTAGAAATTTTTACCTTTCAATTGATAGAATACATATTAACATGTTTGACAGTAATTCTTTGCCCTTTGCTCTTCATTCATAGGATCACTTTTTCCTCCAACAACATCAGCTACTTGAGCAACAAACCCCTTATCTACCTGCACTTTTTTAACACTTCTCATACCCCATTTTAATACTACACTAATAAAATATCACACCCTATAATACCCAGAAAAAGTGATTCGTGTTGAAGCATCCTAATCTAACCAGCTTGAAAATATGTTCAACAGTTTTTGGTGGCAACTCTAGGACAGAAAACAAATCAAGTATCCTCATTAAAATGACACACAAGCCTTTAAAAGGGTAAGTATCAACAAACAAACAAAAAAGTGTTAGAATTATATATGCTAAAAAACATCACAGCTATTTTACCCCTCTTGTACAAAGGAGCATAACAAATATAAATATAAGAAATGAGATAAAATTAACATATAATGCTTACAGTTTTAAAGGATTTTATGACTTCTTAAAAGTAGTTACACAAGGAACTTCATTTTCAATATCACTCCATTCAAGAATATGTATTGCTGACTGGTTTTATATTAAATAATAGTAGTGGTTTACCTTTTATTGTGTATTATTATTTTATTTGAACATATAATTTCTTTACTGCAGAGCAATGAGAGCATATGATTGCTTCAATAGACATGGCCACCAAGGAGCATGCCAGAATGGTTACAAACAATTTGGGATAATATTTAGCGCAATACAAATCGTATTGTGCCAAATTCCCAATTTCCACCCGCTGTCATTGCCGCGGTCATGTCAATCAGGTACTCCTGCATCTCATTTGGTCTTTCTATGGCCATAATAGCAAGTTAGTTTTCAAATTCTTTATAACTTATTATTGCACAAGTAGGTTATTCTTTAGTTAATCATTGCCTTTTTTAATTGTTTTGAAGGAGGAGACCCCATCTGACCAGATCCTTGACCGGCTTCAAAGATGTGTGGCATTTGTTTGTCGCACTCGGCACCATTGCATTTGCGTACTCCTTTTCGCTCGCCCTCATTGAGATTCAGGTAAGAGCTTTTATAATAAAACTTTATTATTTATATGTTAGTTAATTATTGATAAAAAAAGCTTTTATAATAAAACTTTATTATTTATATGTTAGTTAATTGTTGATAAAAACATTTACGAGTATAGCTAAGACTTTTGCCCTTAATATTCATCTTTATTGCACTATACTTCAAAGAGATAATCACACGCAAATAAATACCAAAATTGTTTTGATAAGTATGGAAATTAAAATCCTTTTTCTCTGAAATTTAAGCTCATGAGGTTTTACCTCCTGTCTTTCAACGAAAACGCCAATTAAGTTTTCATATCCATAACACTCTAGTAGTTTTAATCATCAATCTTTTTTCTCTTGTGGGATGAACGATCAAATGGTATAACATTTTAACAAGAAGAATAGATTATTTACACACGGAAAATCGTAGTTATATATAGCCGAACCTATTTATTTTTTTCAAAGAACTTGTCCTCATCTTTTGTGAAGTATTTGTTGTCAATCTACTCAACATTCACCCGAATATGTCGACCCTTGTTGAGGCTGAAATAAATTAAGATTAATTGATTGACTAGTCTCAAACTAAGGGAAGGGAACAATATCGTCGAATTTAAATGGTCCTAAGTTTATATGAATATGCTAAAGTTAGATTAATCTAGCAGTTAAATGTACATGCAATATTATAGATGATTGGACCAACAAAAACTATATAACCAAATTGACTTCAAAAAGCATATTTAACTTGGAAATTATCTATAAACCAAACCATAACAAACTCAAATACATACATACATAATTGAATAAACCATAAAGACTGGCAATAAATATATCTTTGTAGGCTGAGTTATTGCTATATACCACCCCTTTTTGCTTTACAATAATCATTTAAAATAGAAAAATGTTTTTATTGGTATTTAAAATCTCCACATAGGAGGTGAAGCAAAAAGGTGTATATATCTTTACTCTTGTAGGATTATGGTCCAATTTTTTGTAGAATCATTCACTTGGTTTCTGTTAGAATTTAGATTAATTATTATTATAAATTCGATTATATTCTTTTAAAGAAGTGGAAAAAATTTAAATTAATGTAAAAACATATCTATTATTTTCTATTCTTTTGGAGAAGTGGAAAAGCCACTTCTTTGTGCATGAAATGTCCCACATAGGAGGAGAGATGGAAAAATATTAGTTTAAATTAGGTTAACCATCTATTATTTCCAAAAAAACTAAAGGCTATGAAAACCAAAAGGGAATTAGCGAAACCCCACACCGGCCCGACAATGGCGTGCGACGTGGGCCGTGGGCATTTATAGGAGTTGTTGGCAATTCAAACCTTCCAGCCAAGAGATCAGCAATTGAACACATATTAAACCATATCTTTTTAACAACTTGAGTTTCGTGTATCATTACGGTAATATACGACTTACTTTAATCAAAATATTTCCTCTGGATTTCCATTTCTGCTTGTTTTAAAACCAGTGATTTAAATTTTTTCCTAGAGCCCCAACTTTTTATAATTATCTTTGTAGGCTTTGATTTATTTAGTTGTTTGTAGGAATACTTTGTTATTTCTAAAAAACCATAATCTTTTATGGCATGCAAGCACACGTTGAGGTTGAGTCCATCGGAAAATGTAGTGATGAAACACGCTTCTTACACAGCAATCGGTGTGTCCACGCTTTTTTACCTACTTTGTGGGCTTTTTGGGTATGCAGCATTTGGAAATCATGTTCCTGGTGGGGATGGGGATATATTGACTGGATATGACTTCTATAAGCTGGTGTGGCTTTTTAAATTGGCAAATCTTTGTGTCATCATTCACCGTGTTGGAGCTAACTAGGGAATCCCTTTGTCATTAATTTTAAATTTTATTCGTAAATTGAAGTCGAAACATATATTTATGCAATATTCAGGTGTTTAGCCAGCCATTTTTTGCGTTTGTAGAGAGGTGGAGTAGGCAAAAATGGCCGCAAAGCAGATTGGTAAATGCTGAAAAGGTAATAAATCTTCCCAATAGAAGCCGGTTCTCAATCAGTCCCTTTAGGTTAGGTCATTGTACGTGATATTCACGACGACCATTGCAACCATATTTCCATTTTTTAACGTGGTTGGGGGGATTTTAAGAGCCCTCGGGTTTTGGCCTATTAATGTGTATTTTCCTGTGGAAATGCACATTGCTCTATAGAGGATACCCCGGTACTCATACCAGTGGATTTTATTAAAATTATTGTGTTTGTTCTGTTTGCTAATATCGATAGTAGCTATAGTAGGATCGATACAATCAATCATCGGATCGTTTTAGGATATTTGACTACACATGAAATGGCTGTTTTGTTTGGGGATCAGTTTTTAGAGACATTAGTATTGTAATACATTAGTAACAATGTGTATCGATCATCAGATTGTAATACATTAGTAAGACTGTTTGTTAACTACGTCTTACAATACTAGACATCAATCATTGGATTGTAATACATTAGTAACAATGTTTGGTACTATGTTTGACGGATGTATGAAAAATGATATTTTATATATTGTGAATAGTATGTTTGACGGGTGTATGATAAATTGATGTTTGATAATATTGTGGGTGTACCTATGTTCATAAGAAAGAGAGAAGTATATAATATGTGAATATATGAGTTTGTTTTAGGAAGAAGCATGGATTAAATCAAGATAATAGGAGTACTAATAATTATTGTATTTATTGGGTGAGGAAAAAAGAAATTCAAAACTTTTGTAAGGAAAAGTTTGGATATGCCTTAGTACTACTACCCTCTCCTATTATCTTAATTCAATCCATGCTTCTTCTTCCTTCAACAAACTCATATATTTACATATTATAACCTCTTCTCTTTCTTAGAAACATATGTACACCCACAATATTATCAAACATTATTTTCTCATACACCCTTCAAACATTACGATTCACAATATATCAAATATCATTTCTTCATACATTCGTCAAACATAGTTACTAATGTATTATAATATTCATCAAGTCTTTAAAACGTGATCCCAAAATAAAACAGCCATTTCATGTGTAGTCAAATGTCCTAGAAAGATGCGATTATTGGTTGTAATGATTCTATTACAGCGAAAATCGAAATAAGTAAACAAAACAAACTCAACAATTTTAACAAAATCCACTGGGAACTGTAACGGGGTATCCTCTCTAGAGCATTTCCACAGAAAAATACACAGTAATGTGCTAAAACTCCAGTGCCTTTCAAAATCCCCACAACAACATTAAAAAATGGTAAGGTTGCGATGGTCGTTGTGAATATCACGTACAACGACCTCCAAACTAACCTAAAGGGACTGACTGTGAACCAGCTTCCATTGGGAAGATTTATTACCTTTTCGGCATTTACCAATTTGCTTTGCGGCCATTTTTGCCTACTCCACCTCTTTACAAACGCAAAAAATGGCTGGCAGAAAACCTGTATATTGCATAAATATAAGTTTTGACTTTAATTTCTGAATAAAATTTAAAAATAATGATAAAGTGATTACCCGGTAAGCTCCAACAAGATGAATAATGACACAAAGATTTGCCAATTGAACAAGCCATAACGGCTTATAGAAGTCATATCCGGCCAATATATCCCCGGGAACATGATTTCCAAAGGCGGCATACCCAAAAAGCCCACAAAGTAGGTAAAAGAGCGTGGACACAACGATTGTCGTGTAAGAAGCGCGTTTCATCACTAAATTTGCTGGTAGACTCGACCTCATCAACGTATCCTGGCATGCCATAAAAGATTATGGTTTTTTAGAAATAACAAAATATTCATACGAACAACTAAATCAAAGCCTACAAAGATAGTTTTAAAAAATTTGGGACCAAGTGATTGATTCTAAAAAAAAAATTGGTGGACCATAAGCCCACAAAGATATATTTATTGTCGTCTATATGGTTTATTCAGTTATGTATGTATTTGAGTTTGTTCTGGTTTATAGATATGTCCAAGTTAAATATGCTATTTAAAGTCAATTTAGTTATATACTTTTTGTCGGTCCAATCATCTTTAATATTGCATGTACAATTAGCTGCTAGATAATCTAACTTTAGCGTATTCATATAAACTTTGGACCATTAAAATTCGATGATACTGTTCCCTTGAAACGAGTAAATCAATTAATGTTACGCTATTTTAGCCTCAACAAGGGTCGACATATTCAGGTGAACGTGGAGTAGATTGACAACAAAGACGAGGACGAGTTCTTTGAATAAGATAAATAGTTTCGGCTATATATAATTACATCTTGTTGTGTGTAAACAATCTATTCTTCTTGTTTAAATGTTTTAACATTTGATTGTTCATCCCACAAGAGAAGAAAGATTGTTGATTAAAACTACTTAGGGCGTTATGGATTTGAAGACTTATTTGGCAGCACGACTTTTGTTGAAAGACAGGAGTGAAACCTCATGAGCTTAAATTTTAGAGAAAAGTGATTTTAATTTCCATACTTGTAGAAACAATTTTGGTTTTTATTTGCGTGATTATCTCTTTAAAGTGTAGTGCGATAAAGGTGGATAAAGGTGAATATTAGGGGGCAAAAGTCGTAGACTCATAAATGTTTTTATCAACAATTAACTAATATATAAATAATGAAGTTTTATTCTAAAAGCGCTTACCTTAATCTTAATGAGGACGAGCGAAAAGGAGTATGCAAATGCCATGTTGTCGAGTGTGGGAAACGAATTCCACACATCTTGCCTTCCGGTTAAGGATCTGGTTAGATGGGCATCTCCACCTTCAAAACAATTAAAAAGGCAATGATTAACTAACTATTAACCTACTTGTGCAATAATAAGTTAAAAAGATATATAATATGAATATTGACCTGCTATTATGGCCATAGAAAGACTAAAAGAGATGCAGGAGTACCCGATTGACATGACTGCAACAAAGATTGAGATAAACGACAACCGGTGGAAATCGGGTATTTGGCATTATCCCAAATTGTTTGCTTCCATCTTGACATGCTCCTTGGTGACCATGTCTATTAAAGCAATCATATGCTCTCATTGCTTTAAATTAAAAAAATTAAATGTGAAATGAAATAATAATACATAATAAAAGGTTAGCCACTACTAGTATTTAATATAAAAGCAGTCAGCAGTACATATTCTTGAATGGAATAATATTGAAAATGAAGTTCCTTGTGTAACTACTTTAAGAAGTCATAAAATCCTTTAAAACTATAAGCATTATATGTCAATGTTATCTCATTTCCTATATTTATATTTGTTATGCTCCTTTGATGAGAGTTGTGTAAAATAGCTGCACTGCACTGCACTGCACTCAACTGATGTTTTTTAGCATATATAATTCTGACACTTTTTTGTTTGTTTGTTTGTTGATGCTTACCTTTTTAAAGGCTTGTGTGTCATTTTAATGAAGATACTGAATTTGTTATCTATCCTAGAGTTGCACCAAAATCTGTTGAACATATTTTCAAGCTGGTTAGATTAGGTAGATAAGGGGTTTGTTGCTCAAGTAGCTGATGTTGGAATAAGAGGTGATCCTATGAATGAAGAGCAAAGGGAAAAGAAGTACTGTCAAACATGTTAATATGTATTCTATCAATTGAAAGGTAAAAAAATTTCTACATCAAACAATCGATCACATGTCAACTTGGGAATCTATCAAAAACAAAAATATTCTAAAGCACACTTATTTCATGCTAGCAGATGCTGTGATGATATAACCAATAGTAGTCCCGATAAGACTACTATACTGAACGACAACACAAAGTTTCAAGTGTATGACACCTGGAGATAAAAGAAATATTTAGTTTATTATTTAAAAGAAGTAGCGAAGTGAAAGTATAGCTACATACCAAGTGTGGCTCGCACACAGTCAATGTATGCGTAATTACGGGTGCCTGTGACAGGGTCAAGCACCCGATAGGAGTCAGCTAGTAGGCGTGAAGTGTACGCAGTTATTACTGCAAAAAGTAAGAGCCGCCGAACCCATAATCCAGCCTAGCTGGGCAGTTGCCCAGGCAAGTGATAAGACTCCGGTACCTATTACAGCAGTAATTATGTGGCAGGTGGCTGTCGCAAAAGTACATGCACCAAAAGTTATATAAGGTAAAAAATAAAGTTTGCAACACAATTTCCAAAATGCAGTTTCATTGCTTGGTTTTTCCATTCAACAGATTTTTATAGTATTACATCATATAACCGGACGTCTTACAATTTTTGTAAAACAAAGCATCAATGATTTACATTTAAGTTCTATAACACAGTGCCTCCACACAAAGTGTGTCACTGCATTATCATAAATATTAACATATAGCGAATATGATCTTAAACCAAATTCTTATTTTTCAAGAAACAAGAATTTGGTGCTTTTCATAAAAGTGTTTCTCAAGATAAAAAAACACTTTCAAAAGGGCACTAATAGTTTAGGGTTGGGTGTAGGTGTAGGGTTCTACCTCTAGGGTCAGTGACCCGTGAGCAGCCCGAATAATAATCGTCAAGTAAATTACACATTTAATAGTTATACTTATTATATACCCAAAACTTTGCTTAAAAAAAAATATACCCAAAACAGTAATGAGTTTCAAATTGGAAACCTTTTATTTATATAAGCAAATATCAAAATCTAATATGGTTAATTGGTTGACAGCCTGCATTAAAAATTAAGTTTCTTTACATTTTAATGAGTTTAAAAATTTAAAATTGGCTGGAATAACTTTGACGGAAGCTTTCCATGCAAAGCCAATCGATGATTTTTTCAAAAAATATGGACTCTATCTACATAAGGTAATTGTAGTATGTCAAGCACATTTTCTTATGTATATTACATCTATGTTCCAGAAATGGATGCTTGCCCATTGCATTATTATTGAGAGACACGCAGTCTAAAATGAAGGAGGATTTTGGGTGGTGTACAACTGGTACACACAACTTTACAATCTCATATAAACAGGTCCAGATTGGAAGCTAATCCTATCTGGCCCTGTTTATATGAGATTGTAAAGTTGTGTGTACCAGTTGTACACCACCCAAAATCCTCCTTCATTTTAGACTGCACGGCTCTGTCTCTCAATAATAATGCAATGGGCAAGCATCCATTTCTGGAACATAGATGTAATATACATAAGAAAATGTGCTTGACATACTACAATTACCTTATGTAGATAGAGTCCTTATTTTTTGAAAAAATCATCGATTGGCTCTGCATGGAAAGCTTCCGTCGAAGTTATTCTAGCCAATTTTAAATTTTTAAACTCATTAAAATGTAAAGAAACTTAATTTATAATGCAGGCTGGCAACCAATTAACCATATCAGGCTAGCAACCAATTAACCATATTAGAGTTTGATATATGCTTATATAAATAAAAGGTTTCCAATTTGAAACTCATTACTGTTTTGGGTATATTTTTTTTAAGCAAAGTTTTGGGTATATAATAAGTATAACTATTAAATGTGTAATTTACTTGACGATTATTATTCGGGCTGCTCACGGGTCACTGACCCTAGAGGTAGAACCCTACACCTACACCCAACCCTAAACTATTAGTGCCCTTTTGAAAGTGTTTTTTATCTTGAAAAACACTTTTATGAGAAACACCAAATTCTTGCTTCTTGAAAAATAAGAATTTGGTTTAAGATCATATTCGCTATATGTTAATATTTATGATAATGCAGTGACACACTTTGTGTGGAGGCACTGTGTTATAGAACTTAAATGTAAATCATTGATGCTTTGTTTTACAAAGATTGTAAAACGTCCAGTTATATGATGTAATACTATAAAAATCTGTTGAATGGAAAAACCAAGCAATGAAACTGCATTTTGGAAATTGTGTTGCAAACTTTATTTTTTACCTTATATAACTTTTGGTGCAGGTACTTTTGCGATAGCCACCTGCCACATAATTACTGCTGTAATAGGTACCAGAGTCTTATCACTTGCCTGGGCAACTGCCCAACTAGGCTGGATTATGGGTTCGGCGGCTCTTACTTTTTGCAGTAATAACTGCGTACACTTCACGCCTACTAGATGATTCCTATCGGGTGCTTGACCCTGTCACAGGCACCCGTAATTACGCATACATTGACTGTGTGCGAGCCACACTTGGTATGTAGCTATACTTTCACTTCGCTACTTCTTTTAAATAATAAACTAAATGTTTCTTTTATCTCCAGGTGTCATACACTTGAAACTTTGTGTTGTCGTTCAGTATAGTAGTCTTATCGGGACTACTATTGGATATATCATCTTATCGGGACTACTATTGGTTATATCATCACATCATCTGCTAGCATGAAGTAAGTGTGCTTTAGAATATTTTTGTTTTTGATAGATTCCCATGTTGACATGTGATCGATTGTTTGATGTAGAAATTTTTTTACCTTTCAATTGATAGAATACATATTAACATGTTTGACAGTACTTCTTTTCCCTTTGCTCTTCATTCATAGGATCACCTCTTATTCCAACAACATCAGCTACATGAGCAACAAACCCCTTTTCTACCTAATCTAACCAGCTTGAAAATATGTTCAACAGATTTTGGTGCAGCTCTAGGATAGATAACAAATTCAGTATCTTCATTAAAATGACACACAATCCTTTAAAAAGGTAAGCATCAGCAAACAAACAAACAAAAAAGTGTCAGAATTATATATGCTAAAAAACATTAGTTGAGTGCAGCTATTTTACCCCTCTCTCATCAAAGGAGCATAACAAATATAAATATAGGAAATGAGATAACATTGACATATAATGCTTACAGTTTTAAAGGATTTTATGACTTATTAAAAGTAGTTACACAAGGAACTTCATTTTCAATATTATTCCATTCAAGAATATGTACTGCTGACTGCTTTTATATTAAATACTAGTAGTGGTTAACCTTTTATTATGTATTATTATTTCATTTCACATTTAATTTTTTTAATTTAAAGCAATGAGAGCATATGATTGCTTTAATAGACATGGTCACCAAGGAGCATGTCAAGATGGAAGCAAACAATTTGGGATAATGCCAAATACCCGATTTCCACCGGTTGTCGTTTATCTCCATCATTGTTGCGGTCATGTCAATCGGGTACTCCTGCATCCCTTTTAGTCTTTCTATGGCCATAATAGCATGTCAGTATTCATATTATATATCTTTTTAACTTATTATTGCACAAGTAGGTTAATAGTTAGTTAATCATTTCCTTTTTAATTGTTTTGAAGGAGGAGATGCCCATCTGACCAGATCCTTAACCGGAAGGCAAGATGTGTGGAATTCGTTTCCCGCACTCGGCAACATGGCATTTGCATACTCCTTTTCGCTCGTCCTCATTAAGATTCAGGTAAGCGCTTTTAGAATAAAACTTCACTTATATATTAGTTAATTGTTGATAAAAACATTTATGAGTCTACGACTTTTGCCCCCTAATGGGTTGGTATGTTAATTGGAAAAGGAAGTACAATGACGGTCTCTTCTGAAGGGCGAACGAGAGGCTTTGAGAAGTTTCTGGGGGGAAAACATACAAAATACAGCATGATGAAAAGTTGTTGGTAGTGGAGGGGTGGAGAATAAAATTCTATTAATAAAGTGGATTGTTTAGATCGCGCATCAACTGGTGCAAGGAGACGTTGGGTCGTGTGATGGAATTGATTTGGAAATGGAAGCAACATCAAGAATCTATTGGTGCGTTTAATTATCAGGAGCAGGTCGGACGGAAGAAGATGAATATAGATATATGGGTTGCGCTTGGCGGTTTATGAATTTAAGAAGGCTTGTTGGCCTTTGTTTGGGGTCATTTATAAAGTTAGTAATTTTAGAAAAGGCCATGGTTAGGGGAGGAATAAAGATGATTAAATATTGGGCCAAATATTAATGATGGGTTAGTCAGTATTTTGGGGTTTGGCTTAAGACGAAAAGGTATAAGGCTATCTTGGATCTTGAATTAAATTGGCAATAGAGAATTGATGATATTGAGGGTCACGGTGGCTAACAGTCGGTCCAAACCGGTTCTTAGCGGTTCAATTCCTTATTGGTCCGGTATTTTTTTCGCATATATGGAGAATCGAACCGGGTATAAAAACTGGTCTTACCATTTCTGGTCGGTTCTTACCGCATCTCTGATTTGGTAAAACATGTTTTGTCAAAAGAATGAACTGCAAAGGATATACCAAAAACCATATCAACTTTTTTTTAAAAACCCTTCCTTTTTTACAATTCAGAAAATTATGTCTAAAAAAGATTTTTGAAAACTTGAAGTACAAAATTTTGACAATTACATGTTATTTTGCAACTTATAAAAATTTACAATTACTGCAATGTCATCACACAACCACACAAGAGTACTTTAGACCAAAAATATCATTTTTTAAAAGTTCAGGGACCATTTTGCCTTTTTTTAGATTTTAAATCATCATTTTAGTAACTTTCTTAGGCTTTTTTCAGTTACTTTTGGTCCAAAAAATCCATTTCCAAAAACTTTGGGGGAATTTGGCAACAAACTTTTTTTGATTGAATTATTTTCATCATTTTTGCATAAAGAAGGGTTTTTTTGCAAAATTCTAATAGTCTTAAACACATTTCCGAAAACTATCTTTTAAATCCGTCAATTCCAAAATCAAATCAACTAATTTTCGAAAACCATCACAAAAATCCGTCAATTTCAAAAATCCCTCAACTATATCTGTCAATTCCAATAATCTATCAATCACTTGATCTTAACAAAACCAAATTTCCAATCACCATACCTGGTGGGTCCTGGTGGGTTATAAAATAATGCAAATAAATAGAGGAACCACTATACCGCAAGTGTACGGTTGTCCAAGTAATAATTCGATAAATCGAGTTCGTTCTCAAGGACGGAATAGGTATAACTCTAGTGTTTATCAAATAGTAGTAATGATTGCAAGCACTGAAAAATAAGTGATATGATATTTGTTTTGATTTTGTTTATAACTAAGACGCAAGAAATTAAATACTAAGTTAATGCAAAAAATGAAATGCAAATAAATAAATAAGAGAGTGGACGCAAGGATGAGAATAGTCCTTGAGTCTCGCAAGAAATTATCTATATTTATATAATCAATGCTTCCGTATAAGGGCTAAATTGGTATTTATGTAATAGTCGGGACTCTATAATCTCCTAACCCCTGTCAGGGTGGACTTATGAGCTATCACAGGGTATTACAAACCCCGTCAGGGCGATTATAAGCTACCTTTTATATAATTGGCTCGCGGACAGAATGTTTGATCCTCGTTGGCCGGCATGCCGGTCAGCTGACCGGCTAGCCGGTGCGAGTGATCAAAGTTTTGACCAAAAACACGTTTTTTCTTGCGTCTCACACCTGTTAACCCCAAACTCATGGATTAAGTACCTGTAATCATAAAAAAACACTCCACCTTTCTCATTTCTTAAAATTATACACTAAACTAAATTACTCAGTAGGAAATAAAAGACATGAAAGCATTTAAACTAATATACAAGTGAAGTTTCTTTTGTTTAACGTCGTTAAGCTCGACGGATTACCTCTAAGATCACTTCTTAACAAAGCAAATAAGCAGGGGTTCGAAATCGATAACCTCCCCAGAAGTGAGTAAGGTTATCAACATTCATTATTCGGAATTTATATCCCTTAGCTTTGATTCCAACTAGCTTCTCAGAGTTAATTTGTGTGACCGTGAATGGTCCATGCCAAGAACCTTTGGATTTAGGTGCTTTCGGAGGAGGTTCAGGCCTTTTCAATGAGACTTCTTCTCCCACTCTGATCTTCTCCTTCTTTCTTTCTTTCTTAGGTTCTTTTGGGACCTTCATGGCACGTTCCTTACCTTTCTTCTTTGCACGATCAAGGTGTGGGTTTTCTTTAGGATCTAGAGGAGATTTATTAGGTGGTTTATTTCTTAGTTATTTCTCCTCCATTTCTAAGATTTCCACAACCTTGGTTGGTTCTTTTTCTGCCTGTCCAATTACATCTAACCGGAAACAATCCTCCTTGGAATTCGAAAACTTCATTGGCCTAAACACGTTGAATTTTACCTCCTAGTCTTGGATACGCATAATCATTTCTCCATTCTCTACATCAATAAGGGTACACCCCGTGGCTAGGAATGATCTTCCCAAAATAATGGGGACATTCCTATCCGCGTCATAATCAAGTATAACAAAATCAACGGGAAAAATTAATGTACCTGCCTTGACGAGGAATCTTCTATTCGTCCCTCTGGATGTACGAGGGACCTATCAGCCATTTGCAAGACCATAGAGGTCTGTTTCGCATTTTCTATCTTCAACTTCTCAAAAATTGATCTAGGCATGAGATTAATACTCGCACCCAAATCACACAAAGCTTTCCCTTGCCACTCATTACCAATAGAAATAGGAATAGTAAAACTCCCTAGATCAAGTAACTTAGGTGGCAACTTACCATGGCATATTGCACTACACTCTTCTGGCAACCCAATCATTTCATTCTCAAGATATTGGCGTTTGTTAGTGATAGCTCTTTTCAGGAATTTTAAATATTTTGGCACACCCTTAATAGCTTCTAAAAAGGGCATATTAATGTTGAGCTTACTCACCATATTCATGAATCTTTGATATTCAGCCGTTTCTCCTTTCTTCTAAAGTCTTGAGGGGAAAGGTGGAGGAGGACGGTTAACTTCCACCACAACATCTTTCTTCATTGGCTTTTCTGGAGTCTTATCATTTTCCACCCCCTTCTACTTCTGGTTCAACTACTTTCTCCACCACAACCTCTACCATTTTTGTTTTTACAGTTGTTTCTTTTTCTTTCATAATGGGAAAAGATGGTGGTGGGAGCTTCTTACCACTTCTGAGCGAGATAGCGTTACAATCTTCATATTATATACGATTTGCAGTGTCACTAGGGAGTTGTCCTTGTGGACACTAATTCAACTGTTTTGCCATCTGATTTATTTGATTTTCTAATAACTTAATTGCTGCTTCAAAAGCTTGCTGATTTTGGATCGATTGTGTTTGAAAGGCGATTAATTTTTCTACGGTATGACGAAGATCACTCGTACCTTCTTGTGGTTGAGCGGGTAAAGCTCTTTGATTCATAGTATCATTGTAGGTGTCTTGAAGAGGCTGTCTCTTAGCTTGATTTTCGTAACCTTGTCCCCCTTGGTAGTGATTCTGTGGCCTTGGATTACAATTGTTACCTTGGGGACACGACTAATATGTGTATGTCGGATTAGCTGCCCCACTAGGATTTGAATATTGGAAACCCGGATGGTTTCTATTTGGTTGATACCCTTGACCACTTGAATTATAGTTCCCCTGGTTGAAAACAAACATTACGGCTTCTGGATTCCTTTGACAATGCTCCCACTCATGATCTTGTACTCCACAATTCGAACACCCATATATATCTTGCGTAACATTCCCTTCAGCTCTTTTACCTGAAAAACCTTCTTTAACAGCTAAGGTAAGTTGCTTTAATTGCTGTTTTAACTTGTTCTTCAATTTGTTTTCTAGGGACGAAAACTTCTCTTCAATTCCAGCACTACTCTCTTTATAAAGTCCACCTCTAATACGTGTTCTTACCGTGTTCCAACCCATCTTATTCTTCACTGTTCTGTTCAAAATAACCTTAGCCTGAGCTGGTTGTACCTGTAAGAATCCATCACCACAAAGTCGGACTACGTCTTTTCTTGATTGCCCATCAAGGCCCTTATAAAAAATCGACATATGTTGTTGTTCTGAAAGGCCATGATCGGGAAATCTTTATAAAAACAATTGGAATCTTGTCCAACTTCTACCCAAAGTTTCTTCTTGTTCTTTCTCAAATGATGTTAGAGCAATTTGTTCATTAAATCTCATGTTTGTCGGATAATAACGATCAAAAAATGTTGTCTGAAGCTCATCCCAATTAGTAATGGATCCTTGTTCTTGCGAATCGTGCCACTCACTAGCTGCGTCTATCACAAAGAATCTGAAATTCGCATAATACATATGTTCTCTGGTCACACCTTGCATTACGTATGAATCACATATCTGCATAAGTTTCTGTACTGCACGAATCGGATCTTCTCCAGGTGCTCCACGAAAATTCCCATAATTATAGAATTGAGATGACATACCAGGACCATGTCTGTATCTCGCAATATTGATATCTGATGGACCAATCCCAAGAGCAGGTGCGCGATATGGAGCTTGTTCAGGACCATTTATGAACCATGGATCGTTATTAATTTGGGCTTGAACTTGCGGAACAGGAGGTGGAACTTGTTGACCATTAGGTTGAAGGTTAATTTCTTCAGCCATTTTTGCCTCTCTAGCTAATCTCTCCTCCTTTGCTTTTGCTTTTGCTTCTTTTTTTCTTTTGTTTACTTGCTTGACTAGAATCTTGGGATTGTCAAGAATCTCGGGATCCTCGAGCATACACCAAAACCTGTAAAACCTGAGAAAGGAAGAACAAACAAAGCGTAAAGCTGAAAATAAAAATGCAATAAATCTACTAAAGGATTAACATCGGGGTCACACGCTACCTTCCCCGGCAACGGTGCCAAAAACTTGGTGGGTCCTGGTGTGTTATAAAATAATGCAAATAAATAGAGGAACCACTATACCACAAGTGTACGGTTGTCCAAGTAATAATTCGATAAATCGAGTTCGTTCTCAGGGACGGAATAGGTATAACTCTAGTGTTTATCAAATAGTAGTAATGATTGCAAGCACTGAAAAATAAATGATATGATATTTGTTTTGATTTTGTTTATAACTAAGACACAAGAAATTAAATAATAAGTTAACGCAAGAAATAATATGCAAATAAATAAATAAGAGAGTGGACGCAAGGACGAGAATGGTACTTGAGTCTCGCAAGGGATCTACCTATATTTATATATTTAATACTTCCGTATAAGGGCTAAATTGGTATTTATGTATTAGTCGGGACTCTATAATCTCCTAACCCCCGTCAGGGTGGACTTAGGAGCTATCCTAGGGTATTACAAACACCGTCAGGGCGATTATAAGCTACCTTTTAATGTTTAAGTCTTTTACCCAATTGTCTACGAGGTTAGTTAAACCCGTAAGGGTCAATAACTTATACCTCACGTCTATTACCTAGTTCCGTAATTAAAGCCCCCGTCAAGGTGATCACTTCGCCACTAAAGTGAATAGCCTAATTACTCAATCCTATTTCTAATTGGCCAGAATAAAAATAGTAAATTAACATGCGATAATAGTCAATACTAAATACTCAATTTAAATTAAATCCAATAATCCCAAATTCAGAAAAACGTCAATTAAATAAATAAGGGTTTAACCCATAATTGCGATTCTCAAGTACTTATGAAATTAGCTCATGTTCAAACTAAAAACTGAAATAAAAGATAAATTACTCATGTTCAATTACAAAAATGAAATGGGTAACCTAATTGAAGGATTGGTTTTGACTGTTGATGGAAGAATTAGGATTTTCCAGCTTCAGTTTCTTCTCTCCTTTTGCTTCTGACTTCTCTCTGGCACCTCTGACTTGTAAAATATGATGTATGTTATAAAAAATGAAGTCTGATATAAAAATGAAGTCTAGGGCTTATATAAGACGGGGAAACGGATTGGGCTATTCTCTTAAAAGGAAATAGGTTAAATGAAATAAAATCCCAACCCTTAATTGAAATCCCGTAACAGATGTGCAACTGTTACTAAAACAGCTGTAATATTTGCGTCCGGATGTGGAATCACTCCGTTCAACTTGCAAAATCTTCCTGACTCAAAGATGCATAATCCTTATTCACGAATCTAAGGCTGAATCAGTGGCTAAGTGGCTCAAAAATAGTGATTTGTAACAACCTTCCAGATTTCATTCCCATCTAATAAATTATGCGAATCAACTTTTCTCGCCTTTGACTTCTACGCTCAATCTAAGACTTTAATTCCTGTTTCTTCTCCTTGACTTGGTGCTTCATCTACTCCATGGGCATAAGAAATTTACATTAAAAACAAACAAATTAACGCACAAAAGCTCTAAAACGTAAATAATACAAATCTAAGGGAAGAAAACGCAATATAGCCAATTAAGCTTAAAAGTCTATTAAATATGTCAATTAATCACCTAAAATGATATCTACTAAGGGCATATAATTAGAATAAAATGGGAGACATCAATACCTCACAAAGACAACATTCGAAATTGATACTCAAAGTCCCTGATTTATGTCAAAAACCAAATAATACATCCCTGAGTTAAGCAAAACAAAAGATTTAGTCCCCTAACGATACATTTTGCATAACACATGGATAAACATGATCAATTTGTCATAACACATGGAGTACTAGAATCTTAATAACTTATAGTCTAAATTTTACAAAACAAAGGGACTTATAATTTCAATTTCGCATACCAAAGGGACTTATAGTATCAATTTCGCATAACTAAGGGACTTAAAGTCTCAATTTCTGTTACCAAATGGACTTATGGTATCAATTTCGCATCACACGGTGACTTATCCTATAAATATAACATAACTCAGTGACTTATAGTATCAATTTCCCATAACAAGAGGACTAAAAGTATCAATTTTGCATAACTCATGGGCTTAAAGTTACTTTTTCACATAGCACCTAGACTTATATAAACAAAATCACATAACTCAAGGAATTCTAGTATCAATTTTGCATACTACATGGACTTACACAATCAAATTCACACAAATCAGGGACTTATAGTATCAATTTTGCATAAGAAAAGAACTTAAAGTATCAATTTTTCATAACTCAATGACTTAAAGTAACTTTTTCACATATCATATGGACTTATATAAACAAAATCACATAATTTACCCACTGAATCAATACTTAATCCATCACATAATTTACCCACTGAATCAATGCTTATAAACAATTTCGAATAATCCATGGGCTATACTCCTCAATTAAAAATCAACTTACCCACTGAATCAATGCTTAAACCATCATAATTTACCAACATGAATTTGTCTTCATCAAATCCCATAGAGATTCACATGCAAACATAAACACCAATTATTAAAATTACAAATCTTCAAAAGAAATTATGACTTACTTGATTAAAACACCAATGATATGATATAGAACTAGTTTTCAGAAATCATAATCCTCAGAAATCAAAATACAAAACCCAAAATTAGTAATTGAAAAACAAATAAAATCAATAACTAAAATACAAACCCATAGAGAGATGATAGATCACACCACCACCATCATAATTTAAATAACCAGAATCATAGATTAGTGAACCAATTTTAGAAGAAAGAAGAGTACAGATGGGATAAGGGAGTAAGGAATTGGGGCGGTGGGTTTGGTAAATGTAGATAAGGCGAGAGATTATACATCACACCACCACCATCATAATTTACAGAACCACCATCATAGCTTAGTGAAGCAACTTTAGATAAGATATTAGAGTAAAGATGGAATAAGGGGGTAATGAATTGGGGCGGTGGGTTTGGTAGATGTAGTTAAGACGAGAGAAGGTGGGAGTTAAAGGGGAGGTGGGTTTGGTGAGAGTTAAGAGTAAATGAAATGAAAAAAATTATACTTACTTATAGGTCCGGTCCACCGTCAAACCCACTCCTTTTATGCCTAGGTTGAAAAGGAAGTTGATAAATACGAAATGTTCGTTGCGGACAGACCGGTTCTTACGCTTTGTATTTTTTTTAGAAACCAGAGCGATCTAAACCATATCAGTTTAGATCGGTTCTCGGTGACACTATAGCTAAGGTTCGATTCGAGCCCTGAAACCGGCCGGTCCAGTCCGGTGGACCGGTATAACCAGTTCAATAGCCACCTTGAATGGGGACGGGATATTGTGTGAGTTTTGTGGGTCCTTTATTTATTGTGAGCATTTTGGTCTTATATTGCATTTTTTGAATTGATTTGCAGTAAATATTCAGTTGACACAATACTGCACTTTTTGAATTGTTTTTCGGTAAATATTCATTTGACGCAATACTGCACTTTTTGAATTGTTTTGCCGTAAATATTCATTTGACGCAATACTGTATTTTTTAAATTGTTTTGTCGTAAATATTAATTTGACGCAATTGTTGAAATTTGGTCTTATACTTCATTTTCAATTGTTTCGCAGTAAATATTCATTTGACGCAACCGCTGAAGATGGTTACACAACCTAGTGAATTGTGTCACACAGTCCAAGTGAATTTGTCGCACAGCCAGTGAATTGTGTCGCATAGCCCAATGAATTGTGTCACGTGTTACAACCTAGTAAACTGTGTCGTGTATCGTGTCGCAACCCAGTAAAGTGTGTCGCAGTTGTAGCCTAGTGAAGTGTGTTGTAGCCCAGTGAAGGGTATTAATATTTTGGAAAAAGAACCCAGGGGTACCCGACAGGTGGTAAACATGACAAATAAGTACCTAATTTTTTCAAAGTGGACAAACAAGTACCCAAGTTTTTTTATTTTAGTCCAACCATTAGTACCGATTGTTTATTTCACGTTAGGTACTTAAGTGGCAAATAATTTCTGATTATAAAACAAAGAGTAAATACACTGAATGCCCCATGTACTTTAACAGAATTAACAACTTACCCTTTCGATCGTATAAAGTGTAAATTTACGCCCTAACTTTTGTTTTTGCAACCCGTTACCGTTTGATGACGGAATCCGTCTATTCCTCTGTTAAGTAAGAATGTGCGGGTTTTTAATGAATTTTTATTTATAAAAAATATTTAAAATCATTTCAAAAACAAAACTCTTATATTAAAAAGGGAAAAAAAGAATACTTCCTAATTATCTCCATTTACTATTAAAAAAAAACCCAGAAAATCAAACCTCAAATTTACCTTCTCAAAAAATAAAATACTAAAAATTTATCTTCTTATAAAAAAAAACCTAAAAATTCATCTTTTTCAAAAAAAAAAAAAACTGAAAATTTATCTTCTTCAAAATAAAAACCCAGAAAATTCATCTTCTTTAAAAAAATATCAGATAATCAAACCTCGTAGATAAGAATAACACAATTTATCAAAAAACCCAAACTCATCTTCTTCCCTCACCCCTACCCACCTCTGTGTTTGAACATAACAAAAATCTTAAATCATAATAATAACTCATCCTTTCCACACCTGATATAAGAATAACTCATAAGAATTACTCTATGTAATTCCTTCAACTATAGCATTCACTACTCAAATCTTTAAACCAAACAGTGTGAAACACCGACCTTAGATCTGTTTAAATGTATTGAGGAACAAAATTTCATCACTGCCCCTTTACTTGGGAATTCATAAATCCAGTGCAGGGACAAAATTTGGCCTAATATTGATTGTGTTCAATTAACAACGAGTAATGCTGGATATCACCCCAAATCACATCACCTTTTTATCACATCCTACGTGGATTTTAAATGGATCAATCATATGATTTCTCTTTCCTGTTTTATCATTTCCTCTCGATTTTATGATTGGTCCATATAAAGGGCGATAAAAAGGTGATGTGATTTGAGGTGATATCCAGCATTACTCATTAACAACAATAGTAGTAGTTAATTGGTACTCATCTCTAGGAGCACCCAAGATTAATATTTCTTTGACAAGAGAAATAACATGATATCGATGTTGAAAACCATCTACATACTAGCAACTCAAAAGAAAAATAATGGTGTACTAAGAATTATTGAGTTCATTAACATAAAAATAGAACTGATTCAAAACACAAATTTCCGACATCATAGTAACGCTGACCTCCACCTCTGATCCAACACATTACTCACCTTCAAAGCCACCGCCTATAACATTTCCATTCATAGCCCATCTCCGTTCTTCTCCATCTCAGCCTGAACACTGATCAACAAAAATCACATCCTGATCGACCTATCTCAGCTAAAACACAAAGCGACAATAATCACAGCCTGTTTGAGTCCACCATCGCAAAATTGGCTAAAGCCATCAACCCATCGGCCAAATCTTGAAAAATAAAAACCCTTTTGATCATTTTCTTCTCCCTCAACTTCTCCAACTCATCATCACACCAAATCCCTCTTAATTTTTTAACCTCAGTACTCGAAACCAAACACTTATCATCCTCGTTAAATCTCCCCTAAGTCCTTAACTTTCAAGCTTATACTCCCAATATACCCGATCATTTCACTCCACGCGCTTAATCTTTGCAAATTGATTACATATTTTTTAACAATCAACCCCCCTTTTCAAAACCATACAAATTGTTCGATGAAATAGTATAACCCTTCACCATCGTATGCGCTGAGGGATATGATCAGATCTTGGTGGGTAGTGAATTTGGAGAAACAATGGGTATTTATGTCTTTTACGAATTTACAGAGTTAGAAGGCTTTACATCTTATGCTTACAAAAGTTCTAAACGATTTGAGATGAAGTGTAAAGGGATCAGATTCATGAAAGAGTGATGAAGTGAGGATGATTTTGCTGGCGTATCTTAAGTCTTTTTAGGGTAATAATGTAAAGGGATCGAATTCATGGAGGCTGCAAATGAACCGATACTCTCACCAAGGGCTCGAGTTTGAGTTTGCTAAGGGTTTGTTTGAGTTCGGCTCGTTACTTAAACAAGCCAAACTCAAGCTTTAAATTCAAGCTCGTTTACTAAACGAGACAAACTCAAACCTATATAAGCTCGACTCGTTAAGCTTGTGAACAGTTTGATAAGGGTTCGGTAAGAGCTCGTTAATAGGCTTGGTATATATATTTAATTAAAAGATATATATATATATACAAAAAGTCAAAACTACGTAAAACTTTTGTATATGTAATTAATCGTAACTAAAATATTTTATATTTAATAAGTATATATTTTTTTTATATCTAATAAATATACTTCTAGTATCTAGGGTTGCAAATGAACCGATACTCTCACCAAGGGCTCGAGTTTGAGTTCGCTAAGGGTTTGTTTTAGTTCGGCTCGTTAGTTAACAAACCAAGCTCAAGAAAGCTAAAGTTCGGTTTGGCTCGTTTCTTATCAAACTCAAACCAAGCTCAAGCTCACTAAAATATTAGCAAACAAACTCAAGAAAACTAAAGTTCGGCTCGGTTCGGTTCGTTTGCAACCCTACATGGAGGAGTGATGAAGCGCATATATTCTGGGATTGGTTGGACAATCCATGTATTCGGTAATCTTTTAATTTATATATCAATTTGAAAAAAAAATGAAGCGCATATCTTGAGATTTTTAAGGTATTAATTAAGAAATACCCCTTTTGCCCTTTCTAATATAAGATTTTTTTTAAAGTGATTAAAAGAATTTTAATTAATAAAAACTGAGTAAAATAACATACATGCCCCGCACATGCTAATTTACGGAGGAAATGGACGGAATCCGTCATCATGGGATAACGAGTCGCCAAAACAAAAGTTAGGGGGTAAATTTACACTTTATATGATCGAGGGGGTAGGCTATCAATTTCGTTAAATACAGGAGATGAAAGGGGTATTTACTCCAAACAAAAGGAAAAAAGACACCAAGGTAACCAAAAAAATTGAAAAGGAAAAATAAGTATCCAAGGAATATGAGAAAGGACATTAAGGTACTCATATCCTTGCCAACGTCAACATTTAACGGTTGTATTGCCTGTGGGTTCTAACGATTGGACAAAACCAAAAACTTTAGGTACATGATTGTCCACATTGAAAAAGTTGGGTACCCATTTGTCTAATTTTGAAATGATGGGTAGCCTTTGGTCTTTTCCCTTTAATATTTTTAAGGGAAAAAGACACAGGGGAATCCACAGTTTTAAATTTAGACAAATAGGTACCCAAAGTTTTTAATGTGGACAATCAAGTACCCAAGGTTTCAAATTTGTCCTCCCAATAGTACCTAATATTATATTTTTTATCATCAAATCAAAAAACTTCATTAAAAATCAACTTCAAGGTCATTACATGTGGTACTTACAAGCATTAGGCCCAACATGGGTTTTATACCTTGCAAGCCCACTTAACCTAAATAAAACCATTACAACCATTAATTCCAATCGGCCCATTTCAAATGGACCTCTACATTACTATTACAATCAATAGAATAAAACCACTAAGATAACAAGTACATTACACAAAAAGTTAAATCACTAACTTCTCAGCTATTCTAATAACATTGATATTTTTTAAGCGTCTTTCTTTAATCTTCATTTTTGTCATTTCACAAATGCGCCCAACAACTTGATCTTCATTCAAAAAGACCTCTCCATGCTCGATTTCATTTCTTTGCTACCATATCATATAAATATATGATGTAATTACTAAACTAACAAGCACTCTCAACTCTTTGCTCGTTAAATCAAGTAACTTCTCATTCAGCTCACCAAAATCACTCGACACCCATTTAATATCACAAATATTTAACATTCTAATCAATATTCTTTTAGAGAAAGAGCATAAAAAGAAAATATGCAGGTTATCTTCACATACTGTTTTACATAGGCTGCACAAAGAGTTAATTTGACATCCCCATTCTAGCATTCTCTGTTTCGTGCTTAACCTGTTTTGTATAGCTAACCACGAGATAAAAAAGCACTTGGGAATATTCGCTTTAGACCATATGAAGTTACTCCAGTCTACTTTAACTGAATCTGTTTGACTAGTGACTTTGATCAAGGTTTTCTTAAACGAAAAACCTTTTTTGTCACTTTCACTCCATAACTTCTTATCTTCTCTGTCCACAGGTTTAAAATCCACCAAGTTTGGTAATATTTTACCAACACATGGAGGCAATCTCCACCTATCTTTTCCATAAAAGGTGTCAATTGTTTTATTACTATTCAAGTTGTTTTTTCCAACTCTATCCCCAAAATCTGCTGAATATTCTGCCCATCCAACCATCTATCCTATATTAGATAAGTGTTTTTTCCATTATATACTTTATGTGTAATAAATTTATACGCAATTTTCCTAATTTTCATTAGTTTCTTCCAAATCCACGTGTAGCTCTGTTTCTCCTCCATACTCCAAATATACTTACCTTTTAATATATTGTATTTCACCCACATACTCCACAAGTTATTTTTCTGAGAGTACATTCTCCAGAATGTGAATAAAAGACAAACCAAATTTAGATTCTCTACACTTGGAATGCCCAAACCTCCTCTTTCTTTGCTCATACATACTTTTTCCCACACAATTTTAGCCCCTTGAGCCCCCTCCATATTACCTTTCCATAAGAAGCTACTCATAAGTTGATTGAGTTTATAAATAACTTGTTTAGGTAATAGAAATACTCTACATCAGTATAGAATTTTACTGATGATTATACTTCTAATTAACTCCACTCTGCCTGAATATGATAACATTTTAGAGGTCCATTGGCTAATGGTACTATATATTTTGTCAACCAATTTATTCCCTTCCTCTACACTCAGTTTCTTTGAGTGAAGTGGGACCCCCAAATATCTAACTGGCAATCTACCAAATTTAATATTTAGAATCTGAGAAATCTCCTCTTCAATTACTGAATTACCCCCACTAATATAGACTTCACTTTTCTGATAATTAATTGTAACCCTGATAGTCTGGAGAATAAATTCAGTCCTTCTTTCACTATTTTTGCTGATTCTGTTTTTGCTTTGAAGAAAACTAGTAAATCATCCGCAAAAATCATATAGTTAAGCTTCATAAACTTCACATTTTTTATGATAGCTGAAATTACATTTGTTTGCAAGATGTGTAAACAATCCTGTGAAGACTTCCATGCAGATAGCAAATAAATATGGTGAGAGAGGGTCACCCTGTCTCAATCCTCTCTTACCTTCAAAGAAACCACACGCTTCTCCATTCACACACACTGAATATGTTGGTGAGCACACACATCTTGATCCACTTAATGAATTTAGTTGGAAAATCAAGAGCTATTAATATATTAAGTAAAAAACTCCAATTTACACTATCATATGCCTTTTGAAGGTCTAAATTGATAGTGCAGTTTGAGATATTACTCCTTTTTTCATAACCCAACATAATATCTTGCGCAACTAAGATGTTATCTCCAATATACCTTCCTTCAATATACGCGGCTTGATTTAAAGATATGATAGACCTCATGACCTTTTTTAATCTTCTACTCATAATTCTAGACATTGTCTTGTAGGTTGTATTAGTACACGATATGGGCCTGAACTTTTTAACATTAGATGGCTTTTTCTCCTTAGGAATTAACACAATATTCGTCGCATTAACTTGTTTGAGGAGCTTACAATTGTCAAAACTCTGTTTTATCGCTTTTATAAAGTCTTCTCCCACTATATCCCAAGCTTCTTTATAGAAAGCTGAGTTCAAACCATCTGGGCCAGGACTTTTATTTGGATTAATCGAGAATAGAGCTTCTTTCACTTCCTTATCTGTAATGGGAGCTACTAGTTCTTCCTTCTGATCTGCATTCAATTGTTTACCTACAAGTAGCCTTAGAATGTTACTTGAGCATACTTCTTCCTTATCATCTTTACTACCCAATAATTGTTTATAAAAGTTTACAAATTCTTCCTTAATTAAATTTGGATCTTCAATAATTTCTCCAGCATCTGTAATCAATAGAGAAATATTGTTTCTCTCAATTCTTCCTTTTATGATTCTATGATAATAAGCTGAATTTCAGTCCATTTCATTGTTGAACATTACTCTAGCCTTTTGTCTCAGAAACTTGTGTTGTATCATCATAGCCTCTTCTAATTCTGCACTCAAGATTCTTTCTTCATTTAAATTACTTGTATCAAAGCTTCCACTCATAATCTTCATTTGAACTATATTCAACTGAGCCTTGACCAATTCAATATTTGAAGTGCCTACGTGACATTAAGTGCCTACGTGACATTTTTTTTATTTAAAAAAATTATAACTTTAGGAAAGTTATTAAAGTAACCCTTAAGTTATAAACAATACCTACAAAAACCCCTAATATTTTAAAATCTTCACAAATGAACCCTCGTCAAATTTATATTTTTATCAATCGAGCCTTCCATCAGAGTACCCACCAAATTGATGATTATAAATCTTACCATACCGTATTTTCCTCAGGCATCATGAGTAGTAAGAGGTCAAAAAAATTTATTTCATGTAAGAACATTGAATGTTATCAATCAATCATAATGGTTTCTTGAATGTATTATACATTAAATAAAGCTAACAATAAATTACATTTAGTCTGCTGTTACCTGGAAATACCCAACAGATGGATTATGTTGAGCATATTCTAACAAAACACGTCTCTACGAATTTCTCCCATTTTCATCTAAATTCCGGCACACCACCATCACCATCACCTCCACAATCCACCGAATTCTGGTAATACCTTTCAACTTTTCGTGCTTTAAGCTCTCTCGGCACTTCTCCGTGAACAAGGAATTTTAGTTCTAACCAAGGGAAAGAATCACTTCTAGTATGTTCTATTTGAGAAGTAGTCAAACTATCATCTACCAAGGATAAATTGATGGTATATTCTTGTTGATTGGGGTAGAAAGCATAATTAATCATGGTAATGAGACGAGTTTCAAGTTTTAGTGTTTTTCAATGTTTTTGTTTATATACGTTTTGGGAAAAAATTCTAGAAATCATGGGAATTTTGTAGGTGTTCTTGGTGAAAGCGCTAAGTTTCACCAAAACACCAAGAACACCTACCAAAATTCCAAAATTTACAGAACTTTTTTCCTAAAAATAGTATATAACTGAATAGTCATTCAACGTCATTGATTTCCCTGCTACAAAAATGGACAAGAATAGGATCGAGGCCCAAATCAAAGTAAAGAAACAGCTTGTAAGATGAAGAATGTATGAAACTGAAACGTTGATCAATAATAAACATAGACTTACTAGATGATAATGGATGACCTTGTTGCTTGTATAAATGAGTAGACAATCACTGCTCCCACAAATCAAAATCCATGTCTCTGCATATCTTTACTCATAACCTTAGCTTTAGGAGACCTCATTGGAACATTTATTGGATGTCAAAATTTATTGATCACGGTTTCATAATTTATGTAAATTACATAGATACTAAATGATCCAAAATCCATCACAACCTGGAAATAATTGAAACAAATCAAAATTAGTTTTTGATCCAAACCTTGTTGACAAATAGATGTAGATATGGTTAATATTTGGGGAGGAGATTGAAAAACAAAAATTAAAGTTAAGGGGTTAAATAAATTTATTTATTTTATTTTTAATTATAAAGTACATTTAATTATGGAATACCTGTTTTACCCTGCCACGTCATCACTTAACCACAAAATTAAGGTTGGGTCCAAACGGGAGTACTAGTTTGTAAACATTGGGTAGCTATGTGTCCACTTTGAAAAACACGTGTACTTATTTAACCTATTACCGATCTAGTGGGTACCTGGGAGGTCTTTTTCCCTATTCTTAATCAAACTACATATTGTTGTACATATAATGAAATAACTACTACTTTGTAAGAAAATTAAAGGGTTCTAGACAAACCTTTTAGGCGGAATTAAGAATCGAAATGCTCCGGTATTGAATCCACTTACATATCGAAGAAGATTGCTATTCCACAACCTAAATGCCATTGGATCTTCTATTATATGTTAATGAGATCTTGAGAGAATGTAATGATTTTTGTTCTCTTTAGTATAAGGCAGAGAAGAGAAAGAACGTATCTGAAATTGTGTCTGATATATTCTACAATGAAATAACTTCCATGAAGTTATTTATATACTAGTTATTAATGTAATAACTACCACAATGGACCGGGTTAACCCATTATGGGCACCCACAATATGGGCTAGGCCCAAAACAATTTCTTTCAATCTCCCACTTGCACATGATGGGTTTACTCTCACACCCATGTTATATGCATCATGCAACTCTTTCTCTCATCTCAAACATATCAACAAAATCCATCATACTTGGCAAATAGGTCGTGCGACCGGCAAGCATACGAGCATTCCTTTTGCTATAAACCTGTTAGGGTAGATAGCTGCTCAAACGATTCATAATCCTTACGTGTATCTTGCAGTTCCCTAGACTAAAAATTATAATATCAATATCATAGTAACTCTGACCCCTCAGATTCCATATCACATCATCTTTGTGATTGGAAGAGTTCACTAGCATAACATCGTGTGTCTCACTATCATGTCATAGTCCTTGATGACTTACATGATTGGTCGACCTACAAGCACACACTTTGATATCCATTTTAGTCTTCCTTTTGCACTTGAATCTTTCTATAATGAACTGGTTGCTTTCCCAGACATACCCCGTTAGGCCGAATCATTCATGACCATCGATAATATGCTAAATTAGCAAACACCAAATCAAAACGTCAAAATTAAGTCAAAAGTAATAAGGGTACTACTCAAAGGTCTCACACAATGAAGAAACAGGGATCAATTCTTCACTTCCTTTTGGTCGCAAGCACACACGGTATGACTCATGTGCTACGATATTATTAATTTATTCACATCATATGTCATGTATCCATTAATATCGTACAGATATATAATTAGACATTCCTCGTTGTCTAAAATGAATCCTTCAATTGATCAACCCTCTCTATAATCAATTAAGAATTGCATATCTGGCTTTTATAGACTAAGTAGATAGTGGGGATCTACTTCGATCACAAATTAAAATTAACATGTTGCGCTACATGTTTGTGATCTCATCTTAACATGTGTTAAGGTGACTTTCGTAACTCACGTTATTTACATGAAGGGTTACTCTTTTTCATGAGTTAGTCTCATCCTTGCGCATCCTCTAATGCCAAAGGCGATTGCCCGTGTGAGAAGGCCAATCATAGTCTATCTGACATACTTATCCACACGTATATATTACCACTCAATAATGGAAATATAGCATTGCACATTATTTTGCAGTATACATAACAATATAGATCCAACATGATATGGAATTGCATAACTTGCAATTTGTTCCAAAAATATATTCACAAGAATATCACGTGTGGATTTTAACTGCAAATTCTCATAATCTTTTGTGCAATAATGTCTCTTATCACGATATACTTTATATCAATATGTTTGGTTATACTGTAATACTATGTTCCCATCACATAAGTCATTGCCATTTCTTTATTACAGTATTTTAAAACTGGACTCCCACTATCACTTGAGAATCATAAAAAATACAAACAAACTTTTTAAACCAAACAAACATTTTGAATTTTAGTTGAGTAAGCTCAACATTCACAATGTACATAGCAATATATAGGTTTGTTTCTTGCTACTCCATGGATATAACACAATATTTCAGCAAGAATACACAACCTAAAGACATATACACTCATCCATTTTGTTTAACCAATTAACATATGGATATACTTTAGGTGTAAATGTTATATTTGAAAACATATAGCATGGGCCCTAATCCTTTTAAGGCATCTCATTACTCATATTTCAGGTTTTCAATACTTATGTCCATAATTCAATTTAAAATGGAATAATTAAATCCACGACATAACTAATGTCTGGTCAAGCAAACATCACTGATAAATGGATAACTAAACCCAAAGCATAACAAAATGCATGGCCTAGTACACATCATGACATACATAATACTATCATCGGTATGTAATTACTAATATGACATTGTTTACCTTTTCTATTTTCATTGATAGAGTACTAGGACACATAAGAAGATTAGAGCTTATTCTCTCATCTATTTGGAGTGTTAATGACATTAAAGTCTGACATGTAAAAGAGTTCACATCTCTTCTTGATGTATAATTCTTTAGACAGGGACTATAGAAATTCAAACATTCTCAATGAATCATAACATAAAGAATAGAGCTCGCATTTCACATACCTTTCGCATCAACAAAGATTTGAAAGATAACAACTCCTTAATTTTGACAAATCACGTGTCATTCCTAACTTGTAGGATATCAACTACATAGAGAATAAATTCATAAACTTTCCTTGTGGAACTTTTGATATGTAGACAAAGTGATATTCACATATCATTTCTAAAAAAATTATTGAAATGACTCGTGAATCTCAAAAAATATCATTTCTAAAAAAATTATTGAAATGACTCGTGAATCTCAAAAAAAAATCACTGCCTTTGGGCTTGTTTGAGACCATAGATTGTCTTATTCAATCTACACATTGTATTTTCTTGGTCTTTAACATCATATCCTAAATATTGTTCCAATGAATTTACCCTATTCTTTTATTCTCCACTGAGAAAAATAGTTTTGAAATCCTCTATTGCAAATCATAATCAAGATGCACCACAACAGCTAGTATATAACCAAATGAGGTAAATCTCTTAACTATAGAAAAATGTTTATTCCAAAAAAAAATTATTCCATATAATATAGCCTTTTTGCCATTAGAAAAGATTTGTACCTCTCAAATGAAGTGTCTAGTTTACTTCTCATTTCAAGAATCTATTTATTCTCAATCACTTTGTGTCCTTCGCAAGATCAACCAACTTTCTAAATTGATTGCTCTTCATTGGCTCCATCTTTCCTAGTAGGATACGAAGAGTTCATGTACTCTCTGAGGTTCTTCTTTGTCTTATGGACAAATCATACAGATTTATCCATGGATCTTAAATCAAAAACAAAAAAATATCCCTCGATGACTCCCTCTAGGTGAAGTTATTGTGAAACAGATTCATTATGTGATGCAATAATTTCTTTCGAGTCAAATTCGAGGCAATATTGCCTTCCTCGTGCATGTGGTACCTTATCTAGTAACACGTTTAATTGCATACATCTTCATCAACCTCATTAATTCATGTAAAATGAGATTTTCCATAACCACACCTTTATTTAGGAAAAACATTACTATCCAAATGAAATATCGTGTAACTCAGTCTTAACAAATTCCATCATTAGGTTCAACCTTGAACACATATCCTTTAGAGTCTTTGAAAATCTTCCAAAGAAATCATTCTTACCTTTTTGTGACCAGAGTTTCCATACTCATTGGATGAGTCACAAACATACCAACCCCCAGGAGATCAAGTATGAAAGGTGATATTTCTTTTGTCCATAGTTCGTACGGAGTTGATGGATGTAACTTTGTGGGTACACGAATAAGTATATGAGTAGCAATAAAAACTAATCTTCCAAACATATTGAGAGATTAATTTGAGCAATCACACCTTAATCAGGAGAGTTACATTCCTCCTTTTATCTACTATTCCATGTCATGGCATGTGAAAAAATCATAAGCTTATTTATGATCCCATTCTCATCACACCCTTCTTTAAAATCCCTCAAATAGATTTTTTTGTGATCACGGTTTCTTCTCAAGGTTTTACCCTTCCTCTCTCTCTGATTCTCGATTTTCTAATTAACAAATTTGTGAAGCATCTCAGTGTTTCTAATTTGCAAGAAATCTGATAGATATCACTAAACCGTGTGAAATCATCTATAAGGTGATGAAATAGTATACCTCACATCTTGTTAACTCAATGAGTCTACAAATTTTAGAATGAATCAATTCCAACAGATATTAAAAACATTTTAGTTTAGGCTTTTCAAAAATAGTCACATTACTTTCATTACTAGGCAGTATCCATAGTTTGGCCAAAGAATTTCATCAAGTGAATAAAATGAATATCCTTCACCAACAATGTGGTTCCAGTCATAACTATTATGACATAGACTAATGTTTCATAAAATTTTCTAACATCTTTAGTATTTTAAAAGACATTCATAGAAAATCAACTACTATCAAAATAATAGTTCTTGTAGTCAACCTTTTGCCAAATACCAAAGAACAATTTCTTCTAAAAACAGATCCATATTATGTAGAACACTTATTGTTTGTCATGATCATGGGTACCAGATTTAATCATAGAAGAACAATGATTGAGACCAAATTGTGTAAAAATTTTATACACCTAAGATATTATGTAGATACAAGGTTTGACCACTTCGCAAACTCAACTACTTGTGCCAAACCATTGACTTCAACATTATTGTTGTCATCTACATATATTCATCTTATACCAACTAAAATTTTCATTCATGGTACACTCTATAGATCTCTCAATCTCTTGTCACAAGGTCTATTGATCCTAAGTCCATAATCCACATAGGAAAAGATCAAATTAGCAACATTGTGCTAGCAATAGATGAAAAAGAAAATCATAAGAAAAAGATAATGCTACCATCTTGAGCTCGTAAGCTAAGTGACACAACTTGTCATAGATGTAGTATCTCATCTTACTCTTTTATTTCTTATGATCATACTCTATTTCCTTGTGACTAATTATCTTGATCTTCTCAGAGTCAGATATATCACCCTTTTTCTTTCAATCCTCTTGCTCTACACTGCAATTCTGTATGAGAGCTAGACTCAGTAATATATGTTCAAGTATGAAGTCGAGAAACCTTAAATATACTCATTCCTGAGTACAACACAAGTAGCATCATCAAACGTATTGATGTTATTACGAGTCACTCACTTTCTAATACTCTCAACTAATTGAAAGAGATTGATGATTACTTGAATTTGTTGTTCTTAAGTGAGAATATCACCAGATGTCTAGACTGTCCTAGTCACTTTAAAACATCACCATTAGATGTATTAAATGACATGACTAGGTGTCCTTTTATGAGTATAATCGTTCATGTCTTCTAACGCAACATCGACATGGTAGTATCCTTGATCATCTCCTTAAGAGTATACGCACTTATCATAAGTGGTAGGATACTTGTGATACTCATAAACTAATCCATCCATATAACTTATCAATATTTCTCAAATAATAGAGTCTTTATACCTCAAAAAACTTGATAAGTCCATATGATTCTCATGTGATGAATTGGAAGCCTTCCTCAAGCTCAAGCATCACATTATTAACAACCTCAAATTCTAGTACTCAATGTAATTCGAGTTCTCTTAGGGTATAGTTATATCACCATTCATCTTTGTCCTCCTTTAAAAGTCTAAAAGATGTTACTCATAGCCATTTCTAGTATATCTAGAGACTTTCATTAATATATAAAATATATTCAATGATACTATTGTCTCCAAATGCAAATTGAACTCGTTAATAGAAAACAAAAGAAATGAAACAGAAAGTTCACTATGTTCCCAATCATGAATCACCATACTTTTGTTTATCTAGTTATAATTCAATTTCATCAAGACAAAATACTAAGTTCTCTATAGAACTCCCACTATTCCAATACACATAATTGAGATGGAATATACTAAATCCGTATGATTTAGTGGTTATGGAATCAAACTTATCCATAAAATAACCCAAGTTACAATATATACATATGCAAATGACAAAATATAATACAGTTACCAGCAAGTCATGTATCAAACACATGTAAGATACATCAATTAACTCATATAAAATATATCTAGAGTTTAGCATCTATATCAGGTTACACAAAAGCATGGTTACAAAAACTAAGTCATATTTAACATAATACGAACTTAAATACACATGCTAATAAGTAAGACATATAGGCATTTACATAAAATATGATACAATAACTCACTGGTCAATCACTATCACATATAAGTTTTGGGCAAAAAAATAATTTTTTTTTTTATTTCAAATAGTCAAAAAATATATAAATAATGGAACCAATGGTGAACATGAACGAAATATATGATTTATTCGTTGTACAGATTCTCAACAAAGAATAGATACGAATTAACATCTCCTTGTAAATTCTTTTTTCTTTCTTTTAATCTTACAACTTGAACAAAAATCAACATGGCCTATCGATTTGAGAAAAAGCAGTTTGAAGATTGTTACGTGGATACATAAAGTTTCCAGTTTAAACCACCCAACTTGTGATCAATTTTTTTTTTTTTAAATTCAAACGCCAAAACGACGCCGTGTTGATCGTCTTCTTTAATTGCGAACCAAAACCGAAAGCACCATTAAAAAACTTCAAAAAATCATATCTTTTTCGTTTTAAATCCGAATTTGACGAATTTTTCACCATTGCATTCCTTATTTCGAATAGAATACAAATCTATACATTTATTTAATTTTAAGACTATCAAAAATCTCGGAAAATCAAATACATATCAGATCTAATATATAGATATATGTATTAAACATCTACGGTATGAAAAAACATTTCACAAAGACAAGAACCATTGCTCTGATACCATTTGTAAGAAAATTAAAGGGTTCTAGACAAACCTTTTAGGCGGAATTAAGAATCGAAATGCTCCGGTATTGAATCCACTTACATATCGAAGAAGATTGCTATTCCACAACCTAAATGCCATTGGATCTTCTATTATATGTTAATGAGATCTTGAGAGAATGTAATGATTTTTGTTCTCTTTAGTATAAGGCAGAGAAGAGAAAGAACGTATCTGAAATTGTGTCTGATATATTCTACAATGAAATAACTTCCATGAAGTTATTTATATACTAGTTATTAATGTAATAACTACTACAATGGACCGGGTTAACCCATTATGGGCACCCACAATATGGGCTAGGCCCAAAACAATTTCTTTCATACTTTTATGATGGGTCCAAAACCTTTTTTTGTTTTTGAATGTAATAGGTGCTAAAAAAATTCCTTCATGAAATAGCTCGAATGTCTCCATTTTAAACACAGTTTTGTGTTAACGACTATGAATCCTCTTTTACGTGTAATTCATGCATATAGCACAATAAAGATGTAAAATAGACTAAAAGAGACCAAAAATACCACGTAAAATACCTAACTATTTTGACATGTTGTCGTTAGGACAATCGACAGTTGATTCCTAAAAATTACTCTTAAAGTAACAAGGGTTGGAACCAACCTCTGTTTTTTATAATTTCGAATCATCATAAAGAGTCAACAATGGTCGATTACTCTGTCGACCATGGATCAGTGTTATGTAAATAGGATAAGCAGCGTTGGCGGTCACTTAAGAAGTTATGTAAGAAGTTTGAAAACACATCACTGCATATACTAATAAATATTATGACAAGGGGTCTCCATATGTAATTAAAATATATTTATTATGGTGGTACTTGAATATATAACTTTTTTTTTAGAAAATAGAGATAATACAAAAATAATTTTTTAAGAATAAATTGAGAGGTTTAAGGATTTCAATCAAATGCAAGAGAAAAAGAATTAGAGAAGAAATGTTGATAATTAGAGGAAAGGTTATGGTCATATGTAGTATTCATTTATACATTTTAAAATCCACTAACAGGGAGAATTTAAATTTTTTTTTGATATTGAAACCACAAACCTCACAAATAATGCTATTACTTGTGTAATATCAAGTCAGGTTGTTGGATGGTTTGGTTAGCCTTATGCAAGGACGGTCCGAGCTATTGTGGTACATAAAGCGAATTAAAAATATGGGTCTTTTCCACTAATAAAAAATATAAGCAACCCGATTAAAAATCTATACAAAATAAAAATAAATAAATGTTTGACTCATAAAATAATATGTACTATGTATAAACAAAACATATTTCTACTTATAAAAAGAATATATCCTTTATTAGAAAATATATTTTAGTATAATTCATATATCTAAAAAGTTAGTTTTTTTTTGATAAATTGCCATTGAAACTCATATCTTGTCACTTTTTTTTAGTTTTTTGCTTTTAATAAAAAAAAGTTATATGAGAAGTAAAACAATATAAATTCAACCTAGAAATGTAAAATTCGAGGTGAGTTATATTTATCGAGAGGTACATAAATTTATTGATTGACTAGTTACTTAAGACATAAGTAAAGACGATAATAAATTCGATACAATATTCAAGTCCTCTAAATAGTTTGTGAGACTTAATGAACAAAGATAAAAATGGTTTGTATAAATACCCTGATAAAGGTTTGTTGGGAATTGTTTTTACCAACTATTTAGATTTCAAATATATAAATAAGAATATATATATTTATAAATGATTAATTATTAAGATGATTATATATATTTATAAATATAATCTAATGTAATTCTGTAATTTTTTTAATATAGAAATAGATTTTGCATTAAAAATATATTATATAATAAAAAACCTAATATTATAAATAAAATTTATTAGTTGTATTAATAATTAATTTTTATTATTATATTTTTAGTTAGAATTAAAAATACCAAGAAATGAAATTAAAAAAATAATTATCAAAAGAATAAAGAACGAAAAAAGAATAAAGAAGTTAACAAAAAAGGCCACAACTGCTTTCTTGAAAAAATAACAAAGGTATAAAAAATGCTACCTATTAATAAGAGGAGGATTATCGAAAAAAAAGTTGAAAAAAAGGACCTCGACTATAAAGAATAAAAGAGTAAAGACAAGAAACTATGAGGATTATCAAAAAAAATTGAAAAGAAAATATAAACAAAAAAGATAAGTACGACTATAATGAATAACAGATTAGTAAAAAGAAGGGTTAGTGCTCAATAAAACCCCTGCAACCTTATCCACTATCTCGTAAAAGGTAATGTATTTTTGAAAAACAGTGAGTTATGAAAAACTTCCCAAAACTCAAAATCCGAGTTATGGGAACCTTCCCATAACTCAAAATTTGAGTTTTGGGAAGCTTCTCATAACTCAAACGACTTTATTTATGGGCAAAAAAAGGAAAAACAAAATATATGGCGCCTTTTTTGGACAAAAAAATGATACTTGTGGTGAAAGGAAATTAATTCTAACTTGAGACTTTTTTTTAGGCATTAATCCTAAAAAGAAATTAGGAGGATTATCAAAGAAAAAATGAAAAAGTAAATATAAACAAAAATAAAAAATGTAACTATGACTATAATGAAAAAAGAGTAAAACAAAGAAACTATATAAAGATCGACAAAAGAAAAACGATATAAAGGAAAAATGAAAAATCTGTTGGGTTTTAAAGAAACTATGAAATAAGAATCATCAATGGTTGAATTTTAAACAGTTCAGTGATACGTTGAACTTAATTATTTTGACCATTTAGTGGATTTCCTTTATTCACATTAACTCTGGCCATTTCTTCTTGTGCTTTTCTTTCCCTCTCTTCTTCTTTGAGCTCGAAGTAGTCTCTCGGGGTCCAAAAGCATACACCAAAACTATTAAGTTGTACAGAGACAAAATAAAAAACAAGAGTAATACCAAAAACAACTAAACACTACTATACTAACTAAAACACAAGAATAAAACGATATAGTCCCGACATCGGCGCCGAAAATTTGTTGTCTCCCAAAGCGTGATAAATCAACGCCAAGGGAGGAGCTTACTCGCAAGTGTACTGACAAGTAATAGAAAGGTAAGTACAAAGGGATTATCGTCTTCACTAGGACTATCAAAGTTATGATTAAAGTGTTTACGAGTATAATAGCTTAGTTGCAAGATAAATGATAACAAAAGTAAATAAATGTTTGTTGGGTTTTATGATTAAGTGACTAAGTTACAATAAAATAAGTGATTATCTTAAATGAAATACAAATTAGAATACTAAAGAAGTAGAAATAGATAAGAAGTATGCTTGAGTCTTTCTAGTAATTTCCAAAGTTAACTATTTAATTGTTTTCCGGTATAAGGGTGAATTAGTCTTTTCACAGTAGTTGGGATTCATAGGTCCTCCAAATTCCTCCCGAATAGATAGGAAGATATCCCACGACACTATATACTCCTCTCGGGTGACCCTACAAATTCTTTAAAATGCTAGTTGATTAAACCCTAGTGACTACTTGATTAGTCAAGACCTCTCAGTTCACTAACACACACCAAGTGTTTATATGCTAATTCTGTAATCCAACCCCCTTCTCGGGCGATAGTCAAGGTTACTAAACTATTCAATAATTGATCACAAATAGAAATAATATTAATCATATAATAAATGGAAAATAACTCAATTGATTTAAATAGAAATATCCTAAAATTAGTTTAACATAAAATATTCAACAATGGTTCATACCCATAAGAATCCTCAAGAAAAACAGGGTTAGTTCATAATGTAAAACAAAAAACTTCGTATAAATAATGTGATAATCCTGTTTAGAATGTAAAATAGAGTAAGATTAACCTGATACTTGAATGGAAATGGATAGGGAATGGTGAAGAATGATGGAATTTGATGGAAACCCTTCTCATCTTCTATTCCAGACGTGTAGCTCATCTTCTCTTGTGTAATATTTTATGGCTAATGAATTATGATCGGCTAAACTAATTAAATGCCTAGCTAAAAATATTTTGGGGCTTAATGGGCTCACTTTAAATGGGCTAAAGATAGCCCAACCTATTTTTATCTAGTGTTGGACAAGTTTGAGTCAAGGTATAAGCAAGTGACATAACTTCTTCATCTTAACTCCGAGACTTCCTGCATTTCTCACGCGTCCCTGACTTCAAGATCTCTCCAAATCAAAAAGGAATTATGTTTGAATCTCTGACCAAGTATTTATGGTGACTGAATCAATTGGCGTCAAGGAACTAAGGTGAACGCTCTAACTACTCCAAAATATTTTTGACTCTTTCAATGACTTGGCTTGGGTTTGGACTTAACTTTTTGACTTCTCCTCATCATCTTGGTATCTCATTTAAAAAATGTACTTATTAATAAGATGAGGATTATCAAAGAAAAGTTGAAAAAAAAGAACTGCGACTATAAAGAATAAAAAAGTAAAGAAAAGAAACCATGAGGATTATCAAAGAAAAAACTAAAAAATATAAACAAAAATAAATAAGGTAACTACGACTATATGATTAAAAGTGTAATAAAAAGAAATTAGAAGAATTATCAAAAGAAAAAATGAAAAAGTAAATATAAACAAAAATAAAAAAAGGAACTACGACTATAATGAATAAAAGAGTAAAATAAAGAAACTATATAAACATTGACAATAGAAAAACTAGATAAAGGAAAAATGAAAAAGCTGTTGGTTTCAACCGCAGGCATATCTATTGGTAGATATGCAGTACAACCAACTAATAGTAGATCTTTATTCATATTGTTATAACTATTATATATTCCCTCCGTCAGAAGGTGTCCAACAATATTTGTTCTTTTTATATTATCAAGACATTTTTTTCTTCATTATTCCAATATCACCCCTACTTAATTAATTAAAAGCATGGTGCATTAAATGATAGTCTACTCAATGAATAAGGGCAATATAGTAAAGAGGGAATGCATTTAATGTCTTTTTTAATCTTTGTGCCACAAAAAGTAGGACAAATATAAATGGACGGAGGGAGTATAAAAAACGTAAATGTGTAGGAAGTTAATTTTTGTTGGGCCTTCTCGGAGTTGGGGCCAAGGCACATGTGCCTTGGGCTTGGGCCGACCCTGGTTTTATGACATCATAAAAAACCCTAGTTTTTGTTATATATATATCGCTTAAAGGAGTTGTCACATATATCCAAAATACTCTTACTTGTCTTTAAGAAAATATTTTTATTGAAATGGCCGTCTCTTCCATAAAAACGATTTTGGTGCTTACTTTCTTGCTCACATTAACAAGTTAGTGAGTGTTAGTTTTCAAATATACTAGAAACACACAACCATATTTTTAAAATCTTTGTAATTGTAATTAGTAAATATATAAGATTATAATTGAAATCTTCCCGATCTAATTTATAAATAAATATGTATTTGATTTTTCAAACAATATATTAAGCTTTGCAGTATTTTCCATTTTCAATGATAATTATAATTATAATTATAATTTACCATTCCATTTAGTGAAATTGTATAGAGTTTTTGATCGAATTCATATATTTTGAAATAAATATAACTATAGATTTGTGCAGTACTGACTATTTTTTTATTATATTAAATATATAGTATTTTAACAAAAATACATGAATACTTCAGATCAATAGAGATGGTGTCCCGTGTGAATGCAACATAGTATAGGTTTTCTTAAAATATTTTAGTATTTATTGTTTAAAATGTTGATTAAACTATTTATTTATATAATATTTGCAGGTTTCCCTATTATGACGAACGCAAGTTTTTTCCACCCACCAAAATGCAATGTCGGATCTGACTGTACTGACAAAATGTCATGCCCAGCCATTTGTGTTAATGGGGATTGTATATGTTACAATAGTTATTTTGTTCACAAGATCAAGATGGTAAAAGAATTCTTCTTCCCAAGGGCGTAGACTATCATTGTCCCAGATAAATATGTTTTTCTTCATGAATAAAATAGAAAAATAATTGATTATATAAAAAAATAAAATGTTATGCGTTCTTTTTATAAAGTATCAAAATATCAAATCATTTAAGAACATTTTGGTAATCACATGAATAACCAACGACGTTTTTTAATTTGTTTATGCGGTAACAAGCGTGACCATCTTTTGGAGACGAAAAGAACACATAATGCATTGTATTCTCATTTTAAATGTATCGGTTTTCTTTGTCAATGACCTTTTCTTTATAGTAATTAAATAATCATGAAAAAATAAAACCTTCAAGGTACCTCAAGAAGAATAAAACATTTAGAATCTTTTGTTACAAATTTAATAATAATTAAACTCTATAATATACTTCGGAAATAAAATATGATTTGGTGCCTCTCAATCCAAAATTATTGTTTAGGTTCTTCTATTATGGGTAGGAGCTGACAATGATAGTTCTTCATTATTTTTTTGCCACAATTGTGAATCTAACTTATATTCTCTCTCAAATATTAGGCATCACAATTTTTCATGAACTCCTGAATAACTTGTACCAGATCTTGGTGTACGACTCCACTATAATACTCGTGGCTCGAGAATTGGCCGAGTTATATTCCCTGATCATTTTTTAGTCGAACTCTTAAATGTATGAAGGAAGAATCCCCAAAGGTTGAACTCTAAACAGTTCAGAAATACGTTGAACTTGATTATTTTGACCATTTGGTGGATTTCCTTTATTCACATTAACTCTGGCCATTTCTTCATGTGCTTTTATTTCTCTCTCTTCTTCTTTGAGATCGAAGTAGTCTCTCGGGATCCGAGAGCATACACCAAACCTATTAAGCTGTACAGAGACAAAAACAAAAAACAAGAGTAATACCAAAAACAACTAAACACTACTATACTAACTAAAACACAAGAATAAAACGATATAGTCCCGATAGCGGGGCCGAAACCTTGTCATCTCCCAAAACGTGATAGATAAATCAACACCAAGGGAGGCGCTTACTCTCAAGTGTAGCGGGGTGTTGACAAGTAATAAAACGGTAAGTACAAAGGGATTAGCGTCTCCACTAGGATTATCAAAGTTATGATTAAAATGTTTACAAGTATAATAACTTAGGTGCAAGATAAATTATAAAAGAAAGTAAATAAATGTTTGTTGGGTTTTATAATTAAGTGACTAAGTTGCAATGAAATAAATAATTAACTTAAATGAAATACAAATTAGAAAACTAAAGAAGTAGAAATAGATAAGAAGTATGCTTGAATCTTGCTGGTAATTTCAAAGTTAACTATTTAATTGTTTTCCGTTATAAGGGTGAATTGATCTTTTTCACAGTAGTTGGGATTCATAGGTCCTCCCAAATCCCTCCCGGGTAGATAGGAAGATATCCTACGACACTATATACTCCTCCCGGGTGACCCTACAAATGCTTTAAAATGCTAGTTGATTAGACCCTAGTAACTACTTGATTAGTCAAGACCTCCCGATTCACTAACACACACCAAGTGTTTATATGCTTATTCTGTAATCCAACCCCCTTCTTGGGCGATAGTCAAGGTTACTAAACTATTCAATACTTGATCACATATAGAAATAATATTAATCATATAATAAATGGAAAATAACTCAATTCATTTTAATAGAAATATCCTAAAATTAGTTTGACATAAAATATTCAACAATGGTTCATACCCATAACAATCCTCAAGAAAAACAGGGTTAGTTCATAATGTAAACAAAAACTACGTATAAATAATGTGATAATCTTGTTTAGAATGTAAAATGGAGTAAGATTAACCTAATACTTGAATGGAAATGGATAGAGAATGGTGAAGAATGATGGAATTTGATGGAAACCATTCTCATCTTCTATTCCAGATGAAATTTGTCAGGTCATCACTCACTTACTATTTGCAGATGATTCACTAATCTTTCTGACAATTGATGATGATGAAATTGAACAATTCAGAGACTGCATTTCAACATACTGCGCAGGATCAGGGCGAAGAATAAATTTTACAAAATCTTCTATATGTTTCAGTAAGGATACATCAGCAGAATGCAGGGCATATGTTAACTAATATAATAGGTATACAAGAAAAAGATGACCTAGGAAAGTACTTAAGGATTCCACTCTGCCATAAACGGTCATAGGTATAGTCATTACAATGGATAGCAGAGAAGGTATTTAAACTTACAGAAGGCTGGAAAGCAAAACTTTTATCAGATAGAGGAAAAGAAGTGCTTATCAAAGCCATCCTACAATCTATACCGATATATGCGATGCCAATTTATTCTTTTCCAATCACTTTTTGTAATAAACTAATATCAGCAATCTCGAACTTTTGGTGGAATACAGGTGAAAAATCTCGAATACATTGGATGGCATGGGAGAAATTGGCGTTTAGCAAAATGATAAGAGGCATGGGATTTAAAGATTTTAAACGCATGAGCACGACATTATTTGCAGCACAAGTATGGCGAATCCTCAATAATTCAAATACTTTAGCAGCTAAGCTTCTTAAAGGTATATATTTCCCGAATGGTAACCTTATCGATGTTAAATTAAGACAATCTCGAACATGGTCATGGGCAAGTTTATTAGAAGGACGAGATATGTTGAAAAAATACGGACGCTATCAAATTGGTAATGGAGAATCTATTAATATTTGGACTGATTAATGGTTAGATACTCAATGGAAATTAGAAAAACCTAACGATTCTGAGATTTATAAAATAAAAAATCTTTGGAAGGAAGATTCAACTGAATGGAACACGGAGTTGTTAGATGATATTTTCCCGGAGCCAATTGTTCCAGTCATTTTGAGAGAAAAGGTGTTCTCAAGAGACTCGCCAGATAGATTTATCTGACCACATGCTAATAGTGGAGAGTACGTTACAAAGACAGGATACAAGGTTCTCACAGATGCAAAAATCTTTGAAGTTCCTCGCCAATCAACTTCAATTCCATCCGAGAGTAAGCTCTGGAGAACCATTTGGCACTCAAACCTTCCCACTAAGGTACGAATTTTCAACCGGGAAGCGTGTAATAATTCTATACCGACTAGTAAAAACCTTGTGACAAGAAAGTGCGAAGTTGAAATCGAATGCCAGTGGTGTAAGATGGAACAAGAAACAGTGGAACATTTGCTACTTACATGTGGAATAGAAAAATTGGTATGGGCTGGATCGACACTTCAAATCAATACTGGCCATGAAATCGAAGAATTGGGACAATGGGTTCTTAAGATAGTTGAGACCTTTGTTACTGGCGGATGGAGGCGAGAAGTGGTTGTCTCTTATGTATTACTAACTAGTCATATGGAACCTTTTGAAAGAAAAAATGAAAAGCAGGCATAGTAATTATATGAATGAACCTGATGAAATCATTCGGACTACCAACAAAAATATGGATGAACGATTTGGCAAAGAATGGGATAGTAGTGAGCAGAGACAGAATACTAATACGGATAACGGATGCGGTACAAATATTGATCTCGACTTTCAAACAAATATCGCATTTACATGTGATGCATTTTTTGATCAGTCGCACAAACCCACAAGGATATGAGTAGTTCAGATTGATAACGAAACAGGACATCGAACCGATCTCTCAACGATCACCATTTGTAACTCGTACACGGAGGGAAAAGCGCAAGCGATTATATTTGCGTTAGATAGGACGACACAAGACACACATGAGAGGATAACTATCTTCTCAGATAACCTTGAAATAGTTCAAGGTATCAAGCAGGTGTCGGCAGATAGATGGAGGCTCAGACCATGGCTAAAGTAGATCAATAAGCTGGCAACAGAGGTTAGTCTAGTTTACTTCAAGCATATTCTGCGAAGGTTTAATGGTCGAGTAGACACTTTAGCTAAAGAGTACAGACACAGGGCGTCAAAAGAACACAAATCATCGACAAGTTTATTAGACCGATTCTCTAGACTAGGTATCGGTTAATTCTCGATGTAATTTAATGAAATTTCTTCTGCGTCCAAAAAAATGAATATAAGGGAATCGATTAAGCTATTTTGATTTTAAATTGAAGAAAGAAATAGGCCAATGAAATTGATTTATATATATCTAACTCATTAGGATTTTGAGTTTTTTCACGAACTGTAACTTCTAGTAGGCTGAAGATTTCAAGCGAAATTTTATTGGAGAGTTTTTGAATCTTGAGATTTTAAATGTATACCTTGAGATTTTAATTAACTAACTATTAGAATCTAGAGAATGTGTCGTAGAAAAGGGTTGAAGATTGAACAGTTGGCGTGAGGCATTATCCGTAAAAGCTGTCATGGATAGAGTCGAAGAACTTGAGGTTGAGTTTGGTAATTTTTTTACTTTATCTTATTATATCTGATTTACTCTTACTTTATCTATCTGAGTATGTGATTTACTTATCTTCTGACTTGTTTATTTTAGGTGAATTTGACTTAACACCACCCGAAAGCATTAGATAAATATTAAATGGAATAGTTAGTACTTATTCCTGGTAAGCCCTTACATTCATTATCATTGTGTTTAATAAACATGTATTTGGTAGCCGCCTTTTGTAGTTGAGTTGCCTACTTGTTTGAAACACAATCCGGTGATGATGTGTAGTTGGTTTTCCGGGAATCCCGTGATAGTTTCCAATTATATCTGAGACCGATAAATGTATATTATACGAGGCCTATGATGATATAATTAATTATAAGTTATTCCAGCCTATGATGAGACTTTGAGGCTTAAGGCTTAAAGCCTTAATATATTCAATTGCTAAATTATTTGGGAATGGTGTAAGTTACAGGAAATGCAAAAGGAACTCGGAACTTCTCAACACATGAAGACAATTTTTGTGATTTACATTGAAATGTAATATTTCGAATTAATTTGATTGAAGGTGTAATATTATGTGAATTAGTGGTAAGGAACTTAACTATTTTGGATGAATTTGATTGAAGTTGTGATATTTTGTAATTGAATTTCAAAAACTAAGTATTTTGAGGGACATAATAGTAATTTGTATTGAAATTTTATACTTTGTTTTAGACTTATAAAAAATTTCAGGTTCAATAAACCTAGGTAAAACCCGAAATTAACCCGAGGTAACCCATGTATGGGTAACCCGAGGGTAGGGTAAAATTTAACAATACCTTTACCCTTGAAAAAACTGAAACCCGACTATATTACCCTACCATTACCCTAGACCCCAACCCGAGGTAAATCTGATTCGTGCTCACCCGTAGTAAGTTGTTTGAAAGTATAGTTATTTTGGGTTGGCACATTTATGGTTGGCTTAGGTTTTGTAATAGGATTTTCTGTTGGGTTAGTAGAAATTTAGAACTTACACTTCTGAATTCTTACGACTTACGTCTTCATAAAAGGTCGAATATTCACGGCGAGGCTTTGTTTCAATAATTTCACAAATCTTTAGGCAGGGTGCTCACTCTCTTGCTGGCCTTCATTTATTGGATGGGGAAAATGTCTGATAAATAAACAGATAAATAAGATAATAACATAGGGCACACACCTTTGACTACCACGAGAAACTCACTGCAAGTATTACACATCGTTTGCAAGTTTAGTTGATAAGTAAAGTTCGTTTGAATGGATTTAATCTGTTAGATATACTTGCAAATAATAAGTGTAAACGAATTTAGATGTTTAGATTAAAGCAGAGATAAGATGAATAATTATCTGATGTGAAGTAGTAAATAAGAATACAGACAAATAAATATGAATGTAAGTCAGATAAATTAGGGTTACTAATATGAGCATATCTTACTAAGTTGTTACTCCAATTTTAAGGATGAATTAAGCATTATATATTAACCAGTTCCTTACCCCCATCAGGTTGGACTTAGGAGTAACCTCTCCACTATCAGGGGACTTGGGTAAGGGGACCTTGCGCAATGATCGGTGGTTAAATCAAACCTTTATGGCTATCTAGCTACGCAAGCCCGTCAGGATCACTACCGCACACTAGACGATTATGTGGTGTTATCAACATCGAATCCTCTTTCCGGGTGTCATCTCAATTACTAAGGATAGTCCTAAGATTGGCCAAATCTAGGGCTGGAAACAATAAGTCAAAGCACATAACACAGATATACGCCAAGCTCAAATCAATTAAAATTACAAATAGAATAGTAAAGAATAGTAATGTAAAAAGAGTACCAGGTACCTGAATATTTTTCATCTGAGAAATTGAGATAAAAAAATCTCGTTCGATTATATTACTATAAAAATATATGAAATAAAAAATAAACTGATCATGATCGAATAATGTGTGCAAGTGATCATGTCAAAGTTACTAAATAAAAACGAGGATCTTGAATCGAATTTCATTCTATAATGTCGACTAGAAAACTTAATTTGACAAATATAAAAAGACACAGTCAGGTATCATCATACCCACACAGTCAATGTGAATATATGAAGTATATTTTTTGATAGAAAATATTTGCCTGAAGGATTCATATATGACTTCAACTGCGTCTTATGGTAAAATAAATTTACCAATTTGTATCGTGTGATACGAAAAATCACATGAAAGTCTTTAGAATACTAAAAACGCGTACACATAAATTCCACGATACATTAGAATGATATTTGTATAACTTTTGTTGTCTTTAACAATCTTTGATTGTCTATATATTTTCATGTAAATTATCATATATTTATTTTATATTTCATAAGTATAATATGTGTTTATTTATGATTACGTGCATAATTATTTATTACTCTAAATTGCGCATGATTATATTCTGTGGATCATTCTAATGTTATATAACGATATGAATTCATATATTGTTTAATTTGAATTATAGTTACTCTCATAAAAATGTTTAAGATACTGAATATCAAGATCATACTCCAAAATAAAGATCATCACATATACATTTACATGAAGCGGAGACAAATACATGTTGCACTTTTTTCCCTTCGTCAATGTTTCTTTTACACATATAATTTCCGACAAGGTTTTAACGAGGCATATCAATAAAAATTTATAGATATTCAACCCATACGACTTGGTCAAATTAAAGTTCACAAGGCAAGCCCAAGATGCAAAGATAAAGATAAGAGACCCCCTAGTAGATGATCATAGGAGACCAGATAAAAAGTTTTGGTATTTCAACTTATTTAGGACGGGAATAGAATAAATTGATATGATGTCTAACATTTTAATTAAATTCTTGAAGGCTAGAGCCAGTTTACAATACCTTTTTAGAAGATAGGATTTTTACAAATTATTCACCTATGTTGTTCGCTTGATGAAATTTGTAGGTGTTAATCGTTCCATGAGTTTGACAATTACCATCCATTTTCAGCTGCAAGCCTATACGTGCGCGATCAAACTTTCTAGATTACTTGGTAAGTTTCTTCCTAGTCTGGTACAAACTTTCATCGCTTCATGTAGTGAAAAATTCTTGTTTTCGTAACACCAAATCTTTAACTTTGATTTATTTGGTTGAACCTTCTCCTGGAAGTCTTAGGCTACTACTTCTTTTGCAAAATTCAACCAAACAGACGCCATCTCTCGGGTTTTTTCTATGAGGTCTAACTCCCATTGCAGGTTTTGATTATTGGTGTTCAGATTAAAATTGACAAACTTAGAACTGTGTGTTGAAATATCTATTGGCAGTATTGCCTCACACCCGTAGGTTAGTTTGTATGGTGTTCTATTTGACGCCGAGTATACGATTGTCCAATATCTTCACAATACTTATGGTAATATATCCGTCCGTTTTTCTTATGTTGGATGACTTTTGTAGCTAAACCACGAATAATTGTTCGGTTGGTGACCTCTACTTGACCATTTCATTGAGGATGGAGAACCAAATGATATTCTAATTTAATGCATGCCTCATCCTATGCTGTAGATCTCGGTTCCGCGGCCTAGGCGGTCGACTGGGGCCTAGCGCCTAGAAGGGACTACGCGGGGCCTAGGCGGGATTACGCGGTTTTGAATCCCGCTATGTAGTTTTATATATTTAGTAATACATGTATATAAATTATAATTATTTTATATATTTAAGTCATAAAATTCATCTAACACCACTATATTAAATACGAAAATACAAAAATTAGAGTTATCATATCAATTCAAGAATTTCTGAGAGAAAACAAAATTAAAAGAAGGACTAGGCGGCTATTTTTTGCCATTAATCGGTGCCTAGGCGGGTTAGGCGCCTCTTCCACGGCGACTAAGGCGCTTGGCTAAAACGCCTAGCATTTTTACTAGGCGTAAGCGGCTGAAGGGGGAGTTGACGCCTAGGCAGCGATATCTACAGCATAGGCCTCATCACATTGTGTTAAAACTATTTGGATATGTTGATTTTCGTGATACGTTACAATCATATGTGGAACTTCATATCGATAAACTAAATTCTATTAAATAAACTTTCATGTTGTTTGAGCAGTTATCGAGGATACATCCTCGGTCTCAATTCACCGCAACATATATTATTCTTTTCCATATTATGTTTACTGGTAAAGGGCCAATGATGTTTAACTCCAATTTTTAAAGAGTCTCTTAGAATGACCACAAAGGTAGAGGATTCTATATTAAAGACTATTCATAATAAAAAAGATTTTTAATAAATATTAAGTTCTAATTAAAAGAAGTATAATTTATTTATAGTGTAAATATACTAAAATGTTTATATTTAGTGCTTCATTTTTTAATTTTTATTTTTTTGAACGGAGAAGTGCTTCATTTCTTTCCTCTATGTTTTGTCTTGAGGAGGATCACTGGCCAGGAGACCGTGATCCACGAGAAATCTACTAATTGAAGCCCAATTTCTACAATCTTTAGGTTTTAAAACCTAGTTAGAAAAGACTTCTTTTTAAGGCCTAATTCAATTTTCTGGTTACTTTTTTAACTTTTCTACCCTTTTCAATTTTTTTTATTCCTTTTTTTTTTAATTTTTTTATTAATTTAATTTCTGATTTTTTATTATGTTAACTTACCCGATATACATTTTTGGTACATCCACGGAGGTACGTACCTACATTTTTTATTGGTACAAACCTATGTTTTTTTTAACGTTTTTTAAGGTGGATAAAATATATTTTATATAATGGCAGTTAGTGTTTTGCTCGTATAATAGTCCAAATACATTAGGGGTTGTATCCAATTCTTGTTTTTTGTATATGTCCAATGTTCCGGTTTTGTCCAAATGCATGTCCAATGAAGTTCGTGTACCCAATGGTCTGTACACAAGTCCGTTTTTGTCCATATTCATGCCAATGTGTCCAGTAATATACTACTGTAAGGGTTGTACCTAATACCTATTAACTAATTTTTTGTCCATTTATTTTTAACAAATAATAATCTCTTCACAAAGAAAAGGTAATGTATTAAAAAATGGAAATGGATCCAACAGATTATACTCAAAGGGCTGGACTCAAGTGGCTATACTCAAAAAACTGGACCAAAATATCTATACCACCATTACATGTTCATCAACATAGAATAATTAGACAAATTCAATTAAAAAAAAATAAAGTAACATTTTTTTAATGTTAAGCACAACCCAAAAATTATAATAGTAGTTCATTTTTAGATTCAATTAAAAGAACAAAAGTAACCAGAAATTAAACAAAGATGTACAACTTTATTTTTGAAAAATAACAAATCTCACTCCCTAGACCCAACTAGTCGACCCAAGGGGTATAGACCAGTGTGGCTGAGCCCAAACACGATAGACTCATGTTTATGCTTTAAAGTTTTGGGAATAAAAAGAAAAAAACCGAACAAAGCGAAGGCGGCGACGAGAAGAAGGTGGAGTTTGAACGGAGAAGAAGGAGGCGTTTTTCTTGAGCTGATGGTGCAGAGATCTCGTCAGCGGTTGAACGGAGAAGAAGGTGGCTGGAGTATGGCGGAGTGCTGAGAAGGGGCGGCGAAAGTGGTGGAGCGCCGATCTGGAGGTGGTGTGCTGGTGTCTTGAGGTGGGCTTGTTCTTCTTCTCATGGTGGTGGCGGATCTGGTGCAGTGAGGTGGTTATGGTGCAGCGGATCTGCCTTGCACGGCGTTGATGGTGGATTGCTCCGGCGTCGTTGAAGGTGGTTGGCCACGAACGGAATTTCTTCTCGCAGCAGCGGATCTCGCAGCAGTGGACAAAATAGCAGTGATGTCGGTCACATATTCGTTCATTGGCTTTGGTCTATCCATAGCCAAAATAGCAGGTTAGACTTTACCTTACAATTATTAGAGAAGTAGCTTAATAGTTAGTTAATCATTGTCTGTTTACATTGTTTTGAAGGAGGTGATGCCCATATACAGAGAAATCTAACAGGCACACAAGAGGTGTGGAATTCCTTCGCAGCACTAGGAAATCGCATTTTCCTTTTCGCTTGTGCTTATTGAGATTCAGGTAATCACTTTTAAAATATGAACTTTATATATATATATATATATCAGTTAATCGCTAATAAAAACGTTCACTAGTATAGCCAGGATTTTTTCCCGGAAATTTTGACTTAATTTCATAATAGGTCCCTGTATTATTTTTTGAAAATTATTTCCAATTTAAGTTTCTATATTTTATTATAGAATTTGATAGTTTCTAAGACATTTGAAGTTATGATTCTTTATGAATTTTAATAACACTATAACTAGATTTTTCCAAACAAAAACCAGAAGGTTTTAACTCAATTTTAGTAAAAGAGTGATTTTAAAAAGATTATCGCAAAAATGAATACCAAAATTGTTTTTATTAATGTGGAAAATGTCTTTTTTCTAAAATACCAGCTCATGAGGTGTCATTTCGGCTTTCAACGGAAACCTGTTGCCAAATAAACCTTCAAAGATTTATTGGATCTACAAAAACTATATAGCGAAGTTCACATCAAACTTGAATTTTTCTGATTAACTAGGCATTTTAAAAGCATGAACAAACTCAATTACATAGAAAACACAACTTAGCAGCATAACAAAATGAACCACAAAGATGGCAACAAAAAAAATCTTCATAATAGATAATGCCAATGGACTCACGAATTTTTAGAATCATTCACTTGGCTCCAAACTTTTTTAAGAAAAAAAAATATTTGTAGACTTTGATTTAATTTGTTGTTGGTATTAATTAATTGTTATTTTTTAAAACCAACAGGATACATTAAGGTCTAGTCCACCCGAAAGAATAGTCATGAAATGGGCTTCTTTAACAGCAATCAGTGTATCCACGGCTATGCAGCCTTTGGCAGTGCTGCTCCTGGGAATTTATTGACGCGTTTGGTTTTTATGAGCCATTCTGGCTCGTGGATTCGGCAAATGTTTGTGTCATTATCCACCTCATTGGAGCGTACCAGGTAATCATTTATCATAATTTTAAAAAAATTATTCCTAAATTGAAGTTGAAACTTATATTTATGCAATATTCAGGTTTATTGCCAGCCAATTTTTGAATTTGTAGAGAGCTGGACTACTCGGAGGTGGCTGGAGAGCCGTCTGGTAAGCGCAGAGAAGGTGATACATCTGCCAAATGGAAGCCAAATCAGAATCCGCATTTTTAGAGTATTGTGGAGATCAGTGTAGGTGATCCTGACGAAGGTCATTGCAATCCTCTTTCCTTTTTTTAATTACGTCATAGGATTTGGGTGTTCTAAGTTTTTGGCCAAGCACGGTGTACTTCCCAAAAACTTAGAGCACCCAAAAATCCTATGACGTAGTTGAAAAAAGGAAAGACGATTGCAATGGCCGTCGTCAGGATCACATACAGTGATCTCCACAATACTCTAAAAATGCGGATTCTGATTTGGCTTCCATTTGGCAGATGTATCACTTTCTCTGCGCTTACCAGACGGCTCTCCGGCCACCTCCAAGTAGTCCAACTCTCTACATTTATGATCCGGTCTTCGAAGAGGAAGCATGATCAACTCCTTGAGTGATTCAAAATGAAACAAATTGATTTCTTTCTCTTTGGTAGACAATGAGTATATTGGAAATTGATTTCGAGAAAGCTTTTTCATCAAATGATCAGTTTTCAAGGAAATATTCAAAAACTTTCTAAGAGTAACCGACCAAACACAGATATAATAATATATTAAAAGTTCAAGTTGTATAATAAACCTATATTTGAACGCCATTGAGAGCTGATTCTGGTTATGCATTATTCACTATTTTGAACTCAATCAACTTAGCCTACATAACAAGAGATTAATGATCCTCCGAGTAGGAAAAAATCAATCCATAATGAGCTAATAACAAATACATTTAGAAAATCGAGTTGTAAACTGTGGTTTTCAATTTTGTGGGATGTTTGGTTTCTATCGCCATATGGACACTTTGGATTAGGCATATAATTACAATTAGATGGTAATATTTTTGGCTTTTATTAAAATTTAATCTCAGATTTTACATTTAGTATGAGAATTTGTGTGTGTATGGGAAAAAACATGACGGGACTTATGGTTTTGGTAAAAGATATTCTGGTTAAATTTTGGTTGAGGGTAGAATTGACTTTGAATGAGAGTTACAATAATTCAACAGATAAAACAAGTATTGGAGGTATATTACAAGACACATATGAGTGCTATCTATATGGTTTTGTTGTTGCTTATGGATTGGGATGTCATTGTTAGGGGTTGGTGCTCTAGGTTGTTGGAGGATTGTATTGGCATATTATGCATGAACATTGTGATTTTGTGCAAGTTTATCTGAATCCGTGAATCCGAGAATAAGGAGTGGAAACGATAAAGAGGCTAGTTAAGTATGTGAACCCTTCATAGTCTATACACACGTTTTACTCGTGATTGCATGATTTTTAGAGTTATGATGATTACTTGAAAATGGGTTTAGTAAGAATTTTTTTAGTAAAGTCCAACTCAACGGTATTTAAAGAAATTTTGTTTATAATTGTTTATTTATAAAAACCGATATCCAAAATTTTAAATATAAATGTACTAATCTATCCTTTTGGTTTAAATTTTTTCTGTTTTGTGTTTTATTTGTACTCTAATAAAATAAAATCAAAAGTAATTTAAAATTCTAAATATATAAACAAATAAATAAATAATTGTATAGGACCTAAATGGTAAGAAATGTATTTTTTCAAACATCAAATGATAATTTTTGCAAAAGATTTTTTTTAAGTACAAGTAGTAGTTGTTTGGTCCTTTGGAAAATACAAATATCTGTGAATACTAGTACCACACAATAATGAACTTCACTCTCTGACGCCACCAAGATCTATTTCTGGCCACAAACATGACCACGAAACATGCTGCGCAAATTAGCTAACAACCCTATGAATATTCTAAAATACGCCGCGTCAGTGTATGACAAAAATGGAAGAGTAACTTCACCGTCTCCTCTATTTCCAGAACCTTTCATTCACCGAAACACGCCTCACACAATTATTCTCATTCCCCTCTGATGAATAGTAATAATCCTATTCCCAAACATAGAAACTAAAATCCATATTTAATTCCATTATTTATTTCCAAAAATGTCGTCGTTTCAGATATTAAAATCTTCATTTTCAGTTCCACAAAATGATTTCACACTTTCTTTCAGAAGCAGGAAAAGAGTTGCCTGGCTCTCGAACACTAGACGGAGCTTAAAATGTCTTGTTAATAGAAATCTTAGGGTCTGTTGTAAGTTTCAAGAGAATGAAAATCAAACCAACGGTTAGTTTTTCTAAATTCATTTAACTACTTTCTATCTATATTTTGAGTTTTATCTTGTAATAATTTGTATGGCTTATAAATTAATTTTCTTAAAATCCAGTTCGACAGAAGTATATATGATACTTTAAGAAACACAGACAAACTTGGCTATTTCTTGTAGGGCCAATGGTGCAATTAAGTGATTAACCTTTTTAGAATCAATTAAACTTGGCTAATATTATAATTATTTTCAGGTGAAGAACCTCCAGAGTCATTATTCATGAAAGAATTAAGAAGAAGAGGTATGACTCCTACTTCATTACTTGAAGAAGATAATAGAATCAAAAACAGAGATGAAGAAACAAATATTAAGGAAGAAGATGGTGGTTTTTGGCGAAGAAATGTTGTATCTACAGATCCTGATAGGAGTATGACTAATCAAAGGGACCAATCTATGGCATTGAATAGTGAAGGACTTGAGGTTAGCTTATTTTTTGTTGTAGTGAAAACAACATTAACTACAAATTCTATGGTATTTATATTTTACTATTGCAGGGTTTGATTCCACGGGGTAAACTTTTGCTCACTCTTGGAGGAACTTTTTTCTTGGCATTTTGGCCCTTGATTATTGTCACTGTTTTATTAACTGCTGGTCTTTATCTGGTAATTCTCTTCCATTTATTTTAGGGTTAATTGCACGTATAATTCCTCCTATAGTGCCGATTCTTAAAAATTGCCACGAAAGGTCCCTATGATCAATTTTTTTGAGCACACGCAGTCCCTTATGCTAACTCTGTTAGTTTTTCTAACAAAATGACGCAAAATGACTAAATACCCCTAGATTAGACTGTTTAAGCCCCAACACCTTTGTGGTCTCTAAATTTTTTTGGTCAATGATTGATTTTCAACTTAACGATTTTTTTGATAATGATAAGACTATTATACGCCTAGGCAATAAGTTAATTTTGAATATTTGAAGGATAACATTGTAATTTACCCCTAGCCAAGGACTATTACACTAACTCGATTAGTTTTCCTAACAAAATGACGCGAAATGACTAAAACACCCCTAGACTATACTGTTTGAGCACGGGACCCCTACATGGTCTCTAGTTTTCTTTTCACGTTTTTTTTATAAATTTTTTTTTTGGTGATCTTTCTACATTACTTTTTTGTTGATAAGACTATTATACGCCTAGTCAATAAGTTAATTTTGAATGTTTTGAAGGATGACATTGTAATTTATTTAATTTAGATGGGGAGGGTATTTTAGTTAATAGTTAATATACTTTAAAAAATATTAAAATTCCATTACACTCCCTAACCGAGAGTGTCTCCCAACATTAACTTTAACAGAAGGACCTCTTGTGCTTGTATTTTTCGATCATAGGGACCTCTGATGAAATTTTTAGAGGTTGGGGACTAGAGGACTATAAAATTGGAGATCACATGTGGTAACAGTGCAATTAACCTTTTATTTTACTATAATTGTCTTACAATTGTTTTTTGTATTAAATCTCTCTTTTAAGTTTTAAGCATTAACTAAGCAATTCCTAGTCCCTTTTATATTTTATTTTTTATATATTGTGGATTTTAGTATTAATAATTCAATATTATCCAGTATTTTGGACCAACTTTTATACACGATGGAACTAGCGGTCCAATATCACCACCCCCGTACATAGATCCATATGCGCTGCTTGAAGAAGACAGAATTACGCAAATACCCCTGCATTAAAGATTCAAGTCATGAACGGATACTTAACCAGCCTCCACATTTCCAAATTTGAAATTTCTGCTGCTTATTTACTTATATCTTTTGTAATTCTTATTTTGTAAATAGCATGGAATTTTCAATCTGCTGTTGTATATCACTCAGTTAACTGAAAATGTTATTATACCAAATATTACACAATGGAAATGCTTATAGAATATAGTATATCATTCAGGTCAGTGTAGTATCAACAAAGTGATCCGCCCTTCTTCTTTAAATTACATAAGTATATATGTTAAATTCTTTGTTCCGAACATAAAATCTTCCTCCCAACCTTTTATCATTAACAATGATGTTACTGGCCACATGATAAATTTAGGTGTCTAAGAGATGACGAAAAGGAAAGCCTGACCTTCCAAACCTGCATGATGAAGCTATAATGTAGATGATCCCTCGTTCCACATCCGACATAACATAGTAAGAAACGGTACTTAAAGAGAGGAGCCCAACAATACATACAACACAATGCATAAATGTCAAGGGAATGTTACCAGAGATGAAATATGCATTTCAACTCTACTACATTTTATTTATTCGAAATACAACTGATTATCCATCATCTCACGATAATCATTTAAGTTGCATACAACTCTTATTGCATATATACCACGGTTTTTACTCCATAGGAAATGTACATTATTTAAACATAATTTCAGATAAAGTCTTATTAAGACATCGAATGGTAAAGACGAACGGTTTTAAGAGATTGGAAAAGTCCTTGAATAGATCCAGCAGCAGCAATAACAGTTATAACTAAGGAAACATAAGTGAGCAGTTTTAACAAAAGCCATTCATTGGAGTTTTTCGGAATCTTTGCTTGAGCAATGTATATCTCAATAGGGAAGTAAACAGTGAGTGGCCAGAATAAAATTGCTCCAATTAACCCAACAAAATTATTGAAAAATGGGAAAGCCATAGCCACTAGCGTCGTTGATATCACATATCCTGTTCTCCAAACCAAACGAAACAAACTGACCCGGAATTTGCTTCCGTTAGGTAGACTTATCGTCGTTTCTCCGTTGACAAAACTACTGTTAGGCCATTTCTTGCTACTCGCACGTTCAACAACAGCGAATAACGGTTGGCAAAATACCTGATAAGCTCCAATGAGGTGAATGATAATGCAAACATTAGCTAAATCAACGAGCCAGAAAGGTTCGTAGAAACCAAATCCAGTTAAAAAGTTTCCTGGAGCATCGTTTCCAAATGCAGCGTATTCCACTATCCCGCATAGCAAGTAGAACATGGTGGTGACCGAGATTCCAATGAAAGTCGCATGTTTCATCACTTTATTCTCTGGTGGGCACGACTTTAATGTGTCCAATAAATTGAATATAAATATAATTAATAACCAATCCCTTAATCTTATAATTAGGAAATAAATTTATATGAGATGAGTGGAATCAGAATTTCGCTACTATCTATATATATAAGTCCTTGCCTGAATTTCTATGAGGACCATGGAGAAAGAATACGCAAACGCGATATCTCCAAGGGCTGCGAAGGTGTTCCACATCTTATCCATACTTGTCAAGTCCTGTCCAATTTGTGTTCCCGTTAAGTTTGTCTGAACATGTACACCTCCTACAAAACAATAGAGGATTACTAATAAGTTTTCTCTGAATTCGTACAATCATGTGGGACCCGCGTTTGCTCACCTGCAACCTTGGCTACAGAGAGACCAAAGCCAATTGAAGAGTAACCAAATGACATGACGGCAGCTATAACTGAGAGAAACGATAGCTCGTGAAAATTTGGTAATTGGCTCAAGAGAATTTGTATAGCTCCAAAAAGTAGCATGTATGAATTGTTTGAAGTTGAACAATCCGCTTGATGGCCATGCTTATGGAAGCAATTTGATTTTTTAATCGCCCTGATAATGAACAAATTAAATACGAAATGATAATAGCTTTTGCCTCTTAGTGAGAGTATATGTTTTATCACGCTTACACCATACTAATGGCTGTGGTGAGTGTATATCCAATCGTCACCCCAATCAGATTTGCATACTGTGCTACCCCCAAGATCCTGTATTTAAATCCTCCTGGAGGAAAACAAAATCATGATTATAATTTTTGTGGTGGTGAAAAAAAAAATTGTGAGACAACATTTATAATTAATTTTACCAAGATTGGATTTAACAACGGCTGCGTAAGTATAGTTTCTAACGCCAGTGACAGGGTCGGGAGAGCGATAACAATCAGCAAGAAGAGTTGAAGTAAACCAAGTTATGATGGAGAAAATTGTGATAGAGGCAGGTCCAGCTATCCACCCTAACTGAGCAGTTGCCCATGCTAAAGACAACACTCCTGATCCAATAACGGCTGTTATTATATGTGCACTTGCCGTGAATAAAGTCCCTGAAAAAATAATAAGAAACAACAAATTAAACTGATATCAAACACAGATCAATATCATTACATGCAATAGATAAGGACAAATCCAGTTTTTTTTTAATATGTATTTTACCAAGTTATAAAATTTATTATGCAATGACCAGAAGGTCTGAGATCAAAGTTTATATGAGTTTAAACAACTTTTATATGTGTTGTAAATACACTTAGCAAAACGTAAGAAATCTTTGGCGAAAGTAGATCAAATAGATCTATGGTTGAAAAACAAATCAAACCCAGAAAAATATAAATGCAGAAAGTAAAGAACACAAGGATATATCGTGGTTCAGCAATATGCCTACATCCACGTTGAAGCCACCCTCAGATGATGCTTCGCTTACTATATGAACACGGTTACAACTTCAGATTACAGGATTTACAAGAATAGAACACCACAAGAGTTTCAGCGTGAAACCCTAAGATCAATCGAGAACAACTACTCAATCTACAAGTATTACACTTGATTACAACTATTCTAATTATCAATCTTTATAGATCAGATTGATAATATGTACAAAACCCTAAGAACCTATCTGAAGAACAAGAGAGAGAAGAGAGCGAAGAGTCAAAGTGAGAGAGTGAGTTCTAACCAAAGTCTGAAGACCCGAGCCTTTTATATGAGCCAAGGAGGGTTTTAATCTGAGCCGTCCAAAGTGGTAAATGATCAACGCACGAGATTAGTTCTTATAAGTAAGTCGGTGTAACCTTATAACCCGAGAATTGGCCCAACCCGGTGCTGAAGTGTAATGCCAACTAAGTTGCCAACTCAGCATCTTTGACCATCATTTGACTTTATAAAAACATCAACAATCTCCACCTTAAAGTCAAACTCCTCAGCTCCTCTTCCTCCTTTATCATCATAAGTTATCCTCCTGTGTTCAAGTAAGCTTAGCATCATCTGGTTGCTCCAAATAATTAAACTCTGCAATAATTATTAAAACCACAAGTTAATAATTAATAATTAAAAAGTCAGAAAATAAAAGAGTTAGAGAATGTTCAGCAGCTTTAAGCAATGCTTAAATTTGCTAACTGTAACAATTTTTGTTCCCATATCTGCTGGATTTTCCTCTGTCTTTATTTTCAATAACTTTATTCCTTCAGTAACAAGCCAAGATCTGATAAAATGGAACTTCACATCTACATGTTTAGTTCTCTCATGGTATACAAAATTTTTACTTAATTGAATAGCACTTTGACTATCACTGTAAATAGTAGCAGTTGACTTGGTCAACTGTAATTCTTTAGTCAAACCTTGTAACCAAATAGCTTCTTTGAAACAATCACAAATAGCAACATATTCAGATTCAGTGGTTGATAAAGCCACTAAAGGCTGTAACTGAGATTTCCATGTAACACAATTATTCCCAAGTACAAAACAATAAGCAGTAGTAGATTTTCTACTATCTCTATCACCAGCATAATCAGCATCCACATATCCACATAACTCAAAAGGTACTTCAAACTTACCATACTGTAATCCAACATTCAGAGTACTACTAATGTAAGAAATTACCCATTTTAAAGCTGTCCAATGATCAGGACCAGGATTGGACATGAATCTGCTTAGTAATGATATTGAGTATGATAGGTCAGGCCTTGTACTTATCATTGCATACATAATAGAACCAATAACATTAGAGTAAGGTATATAGCTCATTTTGATTTTCTCAGACTCATTCTGAGGACATCGATTCTTACTCAGGATGAAGTGACCTGCTAATGGCATTTCTACCTTCTTACAATTCAGATTCCCAAATTTCTCAACCAATTTTATCAGATAAGGTTTTTGGTGTAACTTGAGACTACATTTATTTCTATCTCTTTCTATGATCATGCCTAGAATTCTTTTAGCCTTACCTAAATCCTTCATTTCAAATTCAGAATTTAGATTTGCCTTTAAATCATTTATACTCTGCAAAGAATTGCTAATCAGTAGCATATCATCAACATAAAGAAGCAAAAATATCACATTCTTTGAATCAGTGTTAAAGTACAAACAATTATCAAAAGCACTTCTTTTAAAACCAAGGCTCAAAACAAAATTATCAAACTTTTTATACCATTGCCGAGGAGACTGCTTAAGACCATACAAAGATTTTTGGAGCAAACAAACATGTTCAGGATGTTTATTATCAAGAAAACCCTCAGGTTGTTTCATATAAATTTTCTCCTCAAGATCACCATGCAAAAAGGCAGTTTTAACATCAAGTTGTTCAAGTTCCAAATTATAACAGGCAACATAAGATAGCATGACTCTTATAGTTTTAAATTTCACAACAGGGGCAAATATTTCATGAAAGTCAACACCCTCAGTTTGTGTATAACCTTTTGCAACAAGTCTAGCTTTAAACCTAGGGGGATCATTATCATTTACACCTTCCTTTAATTTGAATAACCATCTACAATCAACAAGTTTTTGTCCAGGTGGATTTTTAACAAGGATCCAGGTTTTATTAACATATAATGACTGCATTTCTTCTTTCATAGCATTTAGCCATTCATGTTTATGTTTAGACTTAAGCACCTCACTATAAGTTTCAGGTTCAGAATGTATTACCTCAGAAGCTGCAATTAAGGCAGTATAGACTAACTCAGCATAAGAGTACCTTGTAGAGGGTTTTGGATCCCTCTTTTCTCTATCTCTAGTCAGCTGATAGTTTGAGAGGCTTTGTTGAAGTGATTCTTGAAGAATCTCAGTTCCTGAGTGTGGCTCAGTATTACCTGGCTGCTCAGTTGGCTGAGTTTCAGAATTTCCTTCTTCTTCAACTGGATCAGAGTTAACCTCATCATTTCCAGCTTGTAAAGGCTCCACCTCAAACTCTGTTTTATCAGTATTACTATTCTCAGGTGTAGTATCTGTCTTATCTGAGTCAGTACCTGAAATCACAGAATCATTCTTGCAAGGAAAGTTAGATTCATCAAATATAACATCCCTACTAATAATGACTTTAATGCCCTTAGCACTTTTATCCCACAATCTATAACCTTTAGTACCATGCATAGTTTGATAACCCAAGAAAACACATTTAAGAGATCTAGGGTCTAATTTTCCTTCCCTATTATGAGCATATGCAGCACAACCAAAAATGCGCAAGTTAGACAAATCAGGTTTCTTTTTATTCCATAATTCCATGGGACATTTCATGTTAAGGGACCTGTTGGGACTTCTATTTATCAAATAGGTAGCAGTATATAATGCTTCACCCCAAAAAGATTTAGGCATACCAGATGTGAATAGGAGGCATCTAACTTTTTCTAATAAAGTTCTATTCATTCTTTCAGCTACACCATTTTGTTGTGGTGTTTTTCTAACAGTTCTATGTCTTAAAATGCCTCGCAATTTACAAAAATTATCAAATTCTTCATTGCAAAATTCAAGACCATTATCAGTTCTTAATGTTTTAACATGCTTTCCAGTTTGATTTTCATACAAAGTAAGCCAATCTTTTATTGTTTCAAAAGTATCACTTTTATTTTTCAACAAGAAAGTCCAAACACGCCTAGAATAATCATCTACAAGGGACAAGAAATATTTCCTACCCCCATGTGTTTCATACTTATCAGGACCCCACAAATCAGCATGTATATATTCAAATATAGATTTAGACATATGAATTCCCACATTGAATTTCATTCTATGTTGCTTAGCTAACACACAAGGCTCGCAAAAGGAAAGATCAGAGATAGTATCCTTACCAAACATTCCATCCTTACTCAGCACATTTAAGCCTAATTGGCTCATATGGCCAAGCCTTAAGTGCCACTTAACAGTAGCTGCATTATCAGTGTTAGTACTAACAGCATTCATATCATTTTCAATACACATACCATCTAGAATATATAGACCAGACATTTTCTTACCACATAGAACCATATTATCATTTTTAAACACATTTATAACACCATTTGAGACTTTATAAACACAACCTAAGTCATCTAAAACACCTAAAGATATAAGGTTTCTTTTCAGATCAGGAATCCATCTAACATCAGTAAGGGTCACATTTTTACCATTATTAAGTCTCAAATTTATTTTACCAATACCAGCTACCTGACATGTATTATTGTTACCCATATACACAGTTTCAGCATTTGTTTCAATCAAATCAACAAACCAATTCTTATTGGGACTCATGTGAAAGGTACAACCAGAATCTAAAATCCAATTCGACTTACAGGCAATATCTGAAACATTTAGGACCTCACAAGTATCATCAATCTTATGGGGCATACATGCAATATTGGTTTCAATGTTATTGTTGTTATTTTTGTTCTTAAGCGCATAACAATTTTTCTTAATATGGCCAGGTTTTCCACAATGATAACATTTTCGAGTTTCCTTATTTTTATTTCCTTTATTCTTTTTCTTATACTTATTATTCTTAGCATGCTCAAGGTTTTCAGTCTTATGATTAACAAACAAATTATTTCCAACACGTTTGCTATTTTTCAATTCAAGTTCCCTAGTTTTCAGTGAGGCAACAATTTGATCAAAAGAAGGAATTACAGTAGAATATTGAAACGCATCTTTAACAACTTGATAAGAGTCAGGTATAGCATTCAAAAGGATCATGCATTTAGAAGTATCATCTAAAGCCATATCAGTGTCTTTAAGAACAAGGTTTAATTTTAAAAACTCATCAACATTTTCATCAATTGTTTTAGAAGAATCCATCTTATACGAAAACAGATTTCCTTTCAAGAAAGCCAAGTTGGGAGCAGATTTAGAAGAATAGAGAGATTCAAGCTTACCCCATAGGTCAAGTGCAGTGTCTGCTCCATCCACTTTTCGTATCACATTATCAGAAAGATTTAAGAACAGGAGATTATAAGCTTCTTCTCGAATTTCATTTGTTCTTTTCAAAGATTCTTCGGACCATTTTTCAAGATCAGGCTCAAGCGCGTTTATGACCTTGTTATGTGAAAGCAACACTCGCATTTTCTTTTTCCATACACTGAAATCACCCTTACCATCGAACACAGAAATTTCAAGCCGCGTTGTTGCCATTTCTTAAACTCTGTATATAAGAAACAAAGAGAAACAACACATGCAACACACTATTAGGGTTAATTAAATCGAAAAAAAAAAACCAAGAAAATATTATTCAAGGATTTTAAGTTTTCGGAAACCCTAAAAGATATTAGATCTGTGAGTTACAATACAAGATAATGAGATTGTATTGTTGAGAAAAGATTTTCAGAAATTTTTAACACGCCAAAACACAGATCTGTAAAGATTAGTAACAAATCCTTTCTTAAAAAACGTTTTTAAAGACCGATTAAACAAAGCTCTGATACCACTGTTGTAAATACACTTAGCAAAACGTAAGAAATCTTTGGCGAAAGTAGATCAAATAGATCTATGGTTGAAAAACAAATCAAACCCAGAAAAATATAAATGCAGAAAGTAAAGAACACAAGGATATATCGTGGTTCAGCAATATGCCTACATCCACGTTGAAGCCACCCTCAGATGATGCTTCGCTTACTATATGAACACGGTTACAACTTCAGATTACAGGATTTACAAGAATAGAACACCACAAGAGTTTCAGCGTGAAACCCTAAGATCAATCGAGAACAACTACTCAATCTACAAGTATTACACTTGATTACAACTATTCTAATTATCAATCTTTATAGATCAGATTGATAATATGTACAAAACCCTAAGAACCTATCTGAAGAACAAGAGAGAGAAGAGAGCGAAGAGTCAAAGTGAGAGAGTGAGTTCTAACCAAAGTCTGAAGACCCGAGCCTTTTATATGAGCCAAGGAGGGTTTTAATCTGAGCCGTCCAAAGTGGTAAATGATCAACGCACGAGATTAGTTCTTATAAGTAAGTCGGTGTAACCTTATAACCCGAGAATTGGCCCAACCCGGTGCTGAAGTGTAATGCCAACTAAGTTGCCAACTCAGCATCTTTGACCATCATTTGACTTTATAAAAACATCAACAATATGTATTAAAAATATTAAAATTAAGTATTCATAGAGGAAGCTAATTATTTTTTTACATATAGACTTTATAATATTTTAACAATTTTTTTTTTTTTGTTGAAGGTCAAGGGACCGATTCAATCCTACTGCACCATGATCAATCAACTCTATGCATATCAAACTATAACATTATAGAAAAAAAACTTGTTAATTAAGGGATGATAAATTGGAAAATTCGTTAGTGCCATTCTGTATCAAACTACACCAAAAAATGAGTAAAAGAGGTTTTAGGGCCCAAGTATAGTAGTGTTTTCTAAATAGAGGCCCCAATTAGAATCCAACTAGCTAATTAGAATCCAACTAAAAAAACCCATAAAACCTCCCTCCCCTCTCTCCTCTCCCTCACTCTCTGTAAAACCAAAACCCATTCCACGCTCTCTCCCATATTTGCCGCCCACCTCCACCGCGGCCTGTTGCAGACCACCTCATCCCAACGCACCACCACCACCACTGCCACTCTTCTCACACAGCAAAACCACCACCATCATTACAGACGAAGCTTCTCACCTTCACCACGCCTCATCTCTTTTGCTGCTGTCAAGGCCATTCTCCACCACCAGCGCGGCCAGATCTGTTGCAGACCAAACAGCTCAGATCAAACAGCTTCGTTCCCCATCCCACCACCATTGAGCTTTGACGAAGCCAAAGCGTTAGCCACCAGATCCACCCTTCCCTCTGCTCCGTTGTCTTCTCCAGCGAAAGAGGCGACGCCGTTCTGCACCAGTAAACCAAGGCGACGCAGACCTAGCCCTTCGCCGTTCCTGCTCACAACTGTACCGTTCTACACCAGTAAACCGCCTCCATGAAGAAACCTAACCTCCCCTCTACCACCACCACGCAGTTCAGGCCCTTCTCCACCACCGTGAACCATATTCGGTTCAGATCTGTATGTTTTTTAATTATTTATTTTATATATTGGTCCTTTTTTTGCAGGGGTGCTTTTGCAGAATCTGGATATTCAGGGGGTAAATACCCCCTGTTTTGCTATTTTTGGGGGTAAATACCCCCTGTTTTGCTATTTTAGATGTATCTCAACCCTACCATCTCCCCTCAACGCTAAACTTGGATATATTGTTATGTAAGGGTTGAATTCCAGAATATCAGAGTAATGATAATATAATATGTGTCAAGTAAATTACAGGATTCGGTCTATTTTAGGGGGTAAACATGATTTTTAGGGGGTAAGAATGGTATTTTAGGGGGTATATACCCCCCGTTTTGGACGAACCTGTTTATTTTGGACTGCCTTGGAGATACGGACAATATGGACTGTGAACAATATGGACTTAAATTTAAAAAACGGTGGGCGTGTACCCCCTAAAAATTAAAATAGGTGGGAATCTATCCCCAAAAAATTAAAAAAAGGGGGTGTGTACCCCCTAAAAACGTAAACCTAACCAGAAAAATTTCTAGTTAGGCCCTTAAAAAACATAGAAAAAATCTGGGCCCTTAAAATTCTCTTTTTTGAATTTGAGGCCTCAAAAGGTATATTCCTCACCAAAAAATAGGTCGCTCCCATACTGCAGATACCGAATTCATCGACAAAGAAGTCAAAATTAGTTGACTATCCAAATTTTGACTGCATGTCACGTCCAACCAGAGAGCACTTGATTGGTCCATAATGTTCCATAGCATGGAATTGAAAACTAAAATCATAATATATACATAAAATACCAGTTCGTTTTGGGTGACCGTCGTCATCAAACGTTGATGTCTCATCGTCTCTGACTCCTCTTACGTTAGAACTTCGGATTTCTATCATTTTGTCACTGCTGTTATGAGTCTTGTGTTATATTTAAAGCCAATACATACGGGGTTTGACGAAAAAAATTGGTCTTTATTAAGGAACGGAGGAGGGAAAAGAATATTCATAAGAGGTATTTTTAAAGCACTTAAAGAAAGAAAATTGTATATACTTAAAGATTGAGATCAATTAATGCACCATGAGTATATTAAAGAGGTGATATTTCATCAAATTTTAGTTTAATGACAATTTACCACTTAAAGGAAATAGGCTGACCTCGAATTCTAGTTGTATAATTATAATAAGCCTATAATTAATTGCCATCATTGTTTTTTTCTTCATTAGGGGCTTGAGCGAGCTTTTTGTTTCCTCGGATTGACTTTCTACCCGATGGATCCGATCTCTCATCGAATGGCATAAAGTATTATAGATTAAAGTGGTTAAAAAAGGAGTCCGATGAACAGGTTAGTATGTAACTGAAGGATGGTAGTATTTTGTTGAAGGATGGAATAGGTAACACAAATAAATATAAAAAAATCAGTTGGGTAATAACAAAAAAAATGGGTGGCTAAGAAAAAAAAACTAACATTAATTACTCTAATGATCGAAATGGAATGATATAAAAGTGGTATAGTAAAGTTTGAACTTCTATTATTTTCTTTTTCGGGTGATTTTTTTCTTTTTTGTCTTCTAATTGTTCTAAAAATTTAATAAGAAACCTTCTCAAATGATAAAAATTGATATTTAAAGGTCCAAGTATATTTTGTAGGTGTCTTTTTAAGTGATCTAACCCAACTTAAAAACGTTTTCTAAAAAGTGGATATTTTTTGTTCAAAGTTCTAAAAAGTGGATTGGTTTGAGCTACGATTTCTGCAACTTTATTAATTTCGTCAATTCAACTCCAAATCACAAACGGTTAGTTTCTACACGCTTCCAACTCCATAATAGCTAGTAACCAAATGGCTCTTGCAGAATCTTCATCAATTTCGCATGGTAACTCAAACGAGTCGTTTTCTAAAACTGGCAGCAACTTACACGCTTAACAAGCATTCACAATAACAATTTCTCGATGATACATAAGCTTTCCACTTTGCTAGTTCTTTTTCTTTTAATTTTATTCATTTCATTTTTGTGTAAGTTAGCAATGACACTCTTTTTTGATGTGAGATGCCATGCTACTTATTTTTTCATTTTTTTCTTTATTTTTCTCAATATTTTTTCAACAGATGTTGACGTAGGGTTACAATAAAAGTGTATCTTCAACATAATAGATATACATATAAGCTCAAAAACCCACCCAAGTGGTCCCCCAAACTCAAGCTCTTAAGACATCTGTCTTAGTATCGTGATTCGAGTGCGGGTCACATGAAAAAGTTCTATAAAGTAAGGGGTGTGGCTTATAAAGTGGCCACAAAGAAAGGGCTACATGATAGAAGGGGCTAAGAATGATATAAAAATGATATTTTAATAGCAAACTAAAAAGCAACAAAAGGCTTATTAAAGAACTACCTTAATCATTTTCCTAACTACACAATTTTGTTACTTTCTCACCTCAAGTAAAATCATTAAATGGGTCTTTAACTAGCTCGGATTTCACATTCTTCACACCACTCATTCTCCCTCAGTTCAAACTCACTTCTATCGCATTGCTTACTAATCTTTTCGATACTTGCACGACGTGTTTTCATGTTCATACTTTAAGCATACATTATGAACATTTTACAAAAAATTACTTAACTATAATTAATTCACTTAGGTTTATGCTTTTGGGGAATTTTACACTTCTACACCTAGTTCTTTAAAATATACATTAAGAAACTTTTAATTTTTTTTCCTAATAAAGCAATTTAAGCACATAAAATGGGAATGAGGGATGAAAAATCCCGACACCCCCAACTAAAAAATGAGTAGTGCCCCCATGACTCGATAAGAGATAAAAAATTAAAAATTCACAACTATACATTTAATGAGATGAAAGGTGAGGAAGAAAGAAAACATACTCTCAAGGCTATTGCCTCGCATCATCAATACCTAAGATGGGGTGTGGTAGATACTTCGTGCTATCATAATAAATTTGCTCTAGGAGTGCAATGATGTGCGCTTGATTCGCTTTGATTTTTTCCACATTGTCTGCCATGGAAGTATGAGTCGCCTATACTCGATCTAACTGCTCACTTCATCATTTCCTGTTATGAAATATCCTCTTCTCTCGAACTTGATTCCTTCTCGGTCATCTCATAAGAAGCCACTACACTTGGAGGATTCTTTATACTCGCTCCTCTAAGAATTGTTTTGATCCACTCGTTATTGATATTATTGCTTGTCTTGTACGTAAGATTCTCATTACCACGACTCACATTCGCTTTCCTCACTAGGATCGTGATCATAGTTGGGTACTTCAAATTAAAAACCACTTGTGGTGCACTCGTGAAACTTATTACCAAATCAAAGATCACTTGCGTCACACCTATCTCCTTTTCTCATTAAACACAATTCAAGATAATGGAAAAATTCTTATTCACATATGAGGTTTGAACATTCCCAAAAGTTGATGGTGCGAGGAAGAAGTGCCATACTCGTGCTTCAGGCTGAAGGTACTTGTAGGGACAAGTTCCCTTCAACTCTTTTTTCCTTTTCTGCACCAACTCTTTACACAAAACATGCTCGTATGGTGACTCCCAATTGAAAGTCTTAATATTTTTACTGCTTCTTGATACTTGCATGGTCCAACTAAATTCTTGAAATAAAAGTGGCTATAGATTTCTTCCAATACGAAAGGAATCAACGTCTCTCTAACTTGAAATTGAGCCATGATATCTCACCTAATAAGGCCTAGATAGAAATCAGATACAAACTAATTACATAACCTCGATTGCCTCATCATGCATGTGATCCATCCCAATCTATCACCCAACTCTAGAAATCTTCTATACTCACCTTCTCTAACTCCTTTCTCGAATACTCTCTCATGTGAAGAGGTTAATTCTGGAATTTTGTTTTGTCGATCACTAATAAGCGCTAGAAGCTTTGCTTATCACATGTAACGGAATATCGAGCTAAAGTTGTTGTGGTATTCTTGGTTCCGCAATCACAATTGCTTGCTCTTGAGGACTCAACTTGTTCTAGATACTCTTCCTTGTCTCACCCTGTTATTTCTCTTGATTCTTTGCCATCTCTCAAGCACTTTCTAATGTTTTCATTCTAATCGTCATCTCTATTGACCTCCAACTCAAAGTTTCACCGATCTTGAAGATACCCCTTTATTTTGGGTAAATAAGGTGTTATTTTGGTAATGAAAGGTGTAAGGATGATTTTTACTATAGTCTGTATGATGTAATCTTGTTTGGGTGAAAGGAATTTAAGGAATTTAGAACAAAGTTTTTGGGAGAGATTGGTTTTCAATCTTGATTTCTATGTGTTTTAGAATGATTTGGGTGGTGAAAATATGTTTCCGTGAGTGGAAAGATGAATTTGGATGTGAATCTAAGGTGTTGGTTTTTTGTGAAGGTTTGGTTGAAGATTTAATGGAGTTTGGGTGGCTATAGAGGAAAAGGGTTTTGGGATTTGGAATTGATATGAGCTCACCCTATTCTCTCCTAGCTAATACTTCTCGCGTGCGGTGTACCGCCTATGTCATGTGTTGCACCGTGGTTTGGGCCTTCTGGTACCTTGCTGACAGTTGTCGCTAAGGTCGATACATGTTAGCGTGTGATAGACTGCGTGGAAGGAGTGGGATACCGCAAATATTCCTTGCTCTAGACATTGGACACTGTATTCCCAATTAAATAAGCACCCGTCGATACAGTAGGGTCATGCGGTACACCGAAAGACGCTGTTGTGTACCGATTCCTCTCGACTAACTCCCCATTAATTCAAATTAAATGTCTACCAATCGTGATAGTCTCCTCTTTTTCATCACAAACTCGAAATTTGTATCACCTACACATCAAAAACACTAATACCCTATTCACTAAACATATTATACACCAAAACACTTAAAATTAACTAATATACACTATCAAAAACTCTTTTAAATTGCACAAAAACTTTAAAAAGTTGCGGGTTGTTACCCGTAAGCAATTTTATTTTACATCGTTCAAATTTTGACGTTGTTACATCGATACTTTTTTTTATATAGCCTCCTCAGCCGTGGGTGAGGCTATTCACATCTACCCATCTGACCTTGTAACCTCTCTTAGCTCGTACCTCAATCACCTTAGCCGAAATGACCCAAGTGACTACAAATGGTCCCATCCAAGAATTCTTGTATATGTGGTCAATTCACGCATTTGTGGGATTTCCATACGACATCATTGCGTACCCCAAAATCATCTTCTTCCCTCTTCTTCACGGTTTCTAATAGGATCTCAACTTTCACCTATTCAGTCAGAACTCGGATTGTTGGGACTTCACAAGACTCATTCTTCTTCATTTTCCCAAAACATAATATGTTTTTGTCCTCAACTTCAACACAGTGGGCCACGATGGTAGTTATGCTTCCATAAGGAGTAAAACTAATGGTCGTTCGGAGCCCATAAGGAATACTAATACTTAACCTTTTTATGGGCCAATAGGTTTTGTTTAACCTATTTTTGCTCGATAGTAACCATGCTTCCATAAGAAAATGTAATGGCTTGTCAATTGTAGCATTACTTCCAAATGAGTACCAATACTTGAAAATTTTATGAATGAAAAGGTTTTTTGAGTCCTTTTGTACCCAATAATAGTCATGAATTCATAAGGAATTAATGACTTACCATAATACCAACACTTAATAGTTGTATAGGTGAAGAGGTTATATCAAATCTGCTTATGCTCTATAATAACCATGTATCTATAAGGAACATATCAACTTACTGAGAGATAAGAAAGAAAATAATAGAGAAGAAAGAAATGAGATCAAATTCTCCATCGTTTTTCAATGACTTAACAACCCTTGAAAATCCTTACCTTCTTTATTTTATTCTTTTTTTTTTGGCTTGGGGTGCTAATGTTCGGGTAATTTGAAATAGGGTGTTTAACCCAAAGGTTCATGTAGAAAAATTATTGTCTAATAAGGTTCACACACATAACCCATTGATAAACACACACAACTCATTTGAAAATACGTAACCCATTTATAAAACTCGCAACAAATTTGATATACAAATATAACCAATCGATTGTTCAAAATTTGAACTTGTTAATGCTCAGAGAACATGTTTTTGACCTTTTGATCAATTAACTCTTTTAAAAAATAATTGATGTAGTATATCTGGGATTTATTCGTATATGATTATGTGTGACATATAATTAGCCACCAATTGATCTAGCTAGTAGTTATGGCTCATATTTGTGATAACTAATTGTATTTCCATAGGCTATACCATCAAAGATCAAACATAAACTAGGCATGCACTAGGGGTGAACAAGACTTGCCTACCAGGTGCACCCGACCCGAACCGGAGTATTTTTTTGGGTAAAATGGGTATTTTTAACTAGTCCCACAAATTAAATTAGGTCTCCCCCAAAATAAAAAAAGCTAAACCAACATATTGATGTCGGTTCCCGCTCATGAGGTTTTGATCGGGTCCAGCCCGTCCTAATCTGGTGCCTATTATTAGAAAGAATAATGGTAATTTTCAGAAAGCTAGTCATTTGTTAGCAGCCTCTCCACCATACACTTATTTTCTCTTATCATAATCCTATGCTAAAATAAGAACGACAATTTTGGAGCTTTCCACCCTTCTTTGGAGCCATTTCGAGGTTTGAGGACAAACGTCAAGTGTTCCCCAAAATTATCAAATATCTCAGATCCACCACCACCACCTCCACCTCCACCTCCACCTCCTCCTCCGTTCCCCACCTTGCATTAGATTTTCTCATAATTTACTCCTTCCAAAAAGTAACAAATTATGTGCCTCATTTTGATCTCTTATCTTAAACCATTCTCTAATCACTATTAATCTTCTCTCTACATACATATACATATATAGTGACAGAGATAGATGTATAAATAAAAGAGAAAGAAGAATAAGAAGATGTATATGTCATATAGGTGGCCACAAGTCATCCCATTGGAATCCGTCCCTGCCCTACTTTTTCTCACCATATGATTCATCTCAAAGTCATCAATCACTTATTGCTCATTGTATCTCCTTCCCACATCGAGCTCTGACCCACTTCTCGGGTACCATTGTGCATTATATATATATATATATACACACACACACACCACTTGCTTGCTTATAATGGTGTATACAGTTATATATGGTTACTCCGATTAATTTACGTTACAATCTTAAAAGATCATGACTATTTTTTTTAATCATTTATTGTGTTATACTTCCTGCATTGTTGATTTTGTAAAGGTTGTTTGTGCAATTTATACTAAGTTAGTATGGTTATACTTGAGAAGAGGCCAAAGCAATTAGGAATTGGAGGTGCTTAATCAAGCTAGCAAAGATTCAGGACTATCACTCTCAATTTTTTAAAATTGATTTCTATACATTTGTTAGTGATTAGGGATTAAAACCCACAAAGGTGGTGGAATCTTGGGTTCCAAATCTTAAGCGAAGACTAAGGCGAAAGGGTTCTTGCTAATGAGTCTACTTAGAAAATGAATTTATAATGTTTTATTGTATAAGACTTACTTTTTGAGGTTATTAAGGATGAATTTACAGACAATTTGAATAATTTTGTTATGCAGTTTTGTTAAGTAAGATGTTACTAGCTTTGGACGTGTATTGTTTTTGGTACACATAATGTTTGATTTATGAATATATAAAAAAGTTAAAAACCAGGTTTATAAATTACCCTTAGTTAAACTCGAGGTTAAACCGTGTATGGGTAACTCGAGTGTAGGGTAAAATATTACCTTAACCTTAACATTGGCAAAATCTAGACCCGACTTTTTATCCTAGATCCCAACCCAGAATAAGCCCAACACCCTCTACCCCCGCACTTTGAGATGTCTTATTGTACCATACATATTCTAAGTCACTAGTGAACCAAGTTTTGTTTAGATCTCGAGTATGGTTAGTAACTTGTGTTTGTAGAATGAACAGTGTTATATATCACCCCTTTTTGCTTCTCTATTGTATCATCTCCTATGTGTCACCTATGTGGCATCAAACAAAAGAGAGAGAAAATTAATAATTAGGAAAAAGAAATGATTTTATTGGTATTTAAAACTTCCATATAGGAGGTGATACAAGAGTGAAGCAAAAGAAGGTGATATATATTAGAGTAATGATATTTGTCACCCTTTTTTGGTTCATCCTTGTATCACCCCTTATGTGTCACCTTATGTGGCATTAAATCAAAGAGTGAGAAAAGAAGTAATTAGGAAAGAGAAACACTCTGATTGGTGTTTAAAACATCCACGTAAGAGGTGATATAAATGAACAAAAAAGGTGGCAAATATCATTACTCTATATATTATTACCCTTGTAACATATACCTTAGTAGGTTGTTCAAGTAAACAACCACACTTTTACAAATAGAAAAACCAAGTGCTAACTCGAGTGTAGGGTAAAATATTACCTTACCCTAAACATTGGCAAAATCTAGACCCGACTTCTTTATCTTAGATCCCAACCTAAGATAAGCCCAACACCCCCCACCCTGCACTCTGAGATTTCTTGTACCATACATATGCTAATTCACTAGGGGACCAAGTTTTGTTTAGATATCGAGTATGGTTAGTAGCTTGTATTTGTAGAATGAACAATGTTATATATCACCCCCTTTTGCTTCACCTTTGTATCACCTATTATGTGTCACCTATGTGGCATCAAACAAAAGAGAGAGAAAACTAATAATTAGGAAAGAGAAATGAGTTTATTGGTATTTAAAACTTTCATATAGGAGGTGATACAAGAGTTAAGCAAAAAAAAAAGTGATATATATTAGAGTAATTATATTTGTCACCCCTTATGTGGCATTAAATCAAAGAGTGAGAAAAAACGTAATTAGGAAAATAAACACTCTGATTGGTGTTTAAAACACCCATGTAAGAGGTGATATAAGGTATATAGGTTGTTCAAGTAAACAACCCCACCTTTTATGAATTGAAAACTAAACATTGGCAAAATCTAGACCCGACTTCTTTATCTTAGATCCCAACCTAAGATAAGCCCAACACCCCCACCCTGCACTCTGAGATTTCTTGTACCATACATATGCTAATTCACTAAGGGACCAAGTTTTGTTTAGATATCGAGTATGGTTAGTAGCTTGTATTTGTAGAATGAACAATGTTATATATCACCCCCTTTTGCTTCACCTATTATGTGTCACCTATGTGGCATCAAACAAAAGAGAGAGAAAACTAATAATTAGGAAAGAGAAATGAGTTTATTGGTATTTAAAACTTTCATATAGGAGGTGATACAAGTGTTAAGCAAAAAAAAGTGATATATATTAGAGTAATTATATTTGTCACCCCTTATGTGGCATTAAATCAAAGAGTGAGAAAAAACGTAATTAGGAAAATAAACACTCTGATTGGTGTTTAAAACACCCACGTAAGAGGTGATATAAGGTATATAGGTTGTTCAAGTAAACAACCTCACCTTTTATGAATAGAAAACTAAATGCTGGCTGTGGGGTTCGAACCCACGCGCACTTATGTGCAGAAGATCTTAAGTCTTCCCCCTTAACCACTCGGGCAAACCAGCTAATTTAGTACAAAAGCTCAGTCCAACATATTTGTTCGGTAGTTAACAAATTAGGTTGCTCAACCCTTGGCAGATTTCCAGGAGGCATGAGCACGATCCTCCTGTAGTACTCTTAGGTAAGCGGGCCTTTAATTCGTCGATTAGTTGGGCAAAGTGCTATATTGCATCGGGATTAAGTCGGAGGAACCATTATTGAGCCCATCGAGTTAAAGTGAAGGAAAATACTCTACAATATGATGATTTGAACATGTAAAAAATTCCCTATGCCTCTTATACATCATGATTTGATAATCAGATTTATTGACTTATCAAAGACGGTTACATCTAGGGGTCGCAACTTCTCTAGCATGGCCGAGTCTAAGATGACCCATGAGAGGGGACATTGCTGATTAGCTCATGAGTCTCGATCTACCTGGAAAACATTTGTCCGGGGACCTTGTACCTAAATTATTTTTCCTCCGTCTTGGACAACCCTTCCTCCCCCCGTGCGAATTGGTACCCCTCGACGAGAAACAATATTTCTTTGGGGGCCTATAGGTATGTTAGGAGTAGTGTAACATCCTCTACCTCTACTATAGGGCGAAGGGATTTTCTCTCCATCTCTTCCCATTGGGTTGGTGGTAAGTTACGTTGGAACACTTAATTAAATATGGGATGATGGTCACCGATGGACATTATCATGTAATTGTTATTAGATTATTGAGGCCCACTCTACATCGCTCCCATCTGAATCTGGTTCCTTAGCGATGGATGTTGGTGAGGGGAACATGGTGGCTACATATATAGGAGCAATAACTCACCATTATCTGTTGTCTCGTACGACCAACCTTGTCATTCCTTGGCATGCTCATATTCCATCAGTGATTTCATAATAAGAGTCATCATTGATAAAATTTGTTGTAGTAGACGGTACCAATTGATAGATCACTTATCTACCAGATTTACTAATACAACTAAAAGAGTGTAAATACAAGTTGATTAACTCCTAAACAAATAAATAAAATCCAAACTAGGCTTAGTGGCGTTCAAAAAGATATGGTTGGATTTGGGATCTAATTATATTTGAGTTGCATTCCACGCTAACTCTATCCCCTATAATCACACCCAGTCATGGACAAAATGAGATTTTACCCCCGATGACATTTTGACAATCAAATCATTTATTCGTGGTCATATATATATAGTGGGAGAAAATAGAATGCATGCCTTTTTTTTTTAAATGGGATGGCTTATTTATAGTCATCCATAACCCAATATGCTACTTGCAAGGCCTTTTTCATGAGCCTCCTCCATGTTATATCTGGTCCAGTGCTCAAGGATGTTCTTACCTTAGGGTCTCAATGGTCATTATTGATGACTTGTATATTTGACTCTTGGTAGGAGGGGTGGGTTATGCCCAAGGCATATTCTTCTTTGTGTATGACAACTAAATTTTATCTTATATCGCATATCCTTAGTCCTTAGTCCTTAGTCCTTAAGTGAGGCTCTCCATATGTGGGACTTTGCTTTGTCTGACCCGTTGATATCCTAGGGGATCAATGTATTTTTCTCAAGGTCTTGAAGGTCAATATTGATGACGTGTATGCTTGTCTCACGAGTTGTTCTTAACCCTGAGAAGATATTACTCTTCGAGCATGATAACCAGATCTAAGGTCAATGGTCAAGGCCTTAGTGTGGATGAGGATTCTTGATATGTAAGCTTTCTTTGTGATCGACCTTTGGTTATTTTGACTTTCGTGGGTCATAGGGCCTTACTTGTGGGTCCTTGATGATTTTAACCTTACTAGACACCAAGCCAAATTAATCCAAAATGAACGAAAATATATCGCGGCTGTTCTCCAAGACTTTATATATAAGTTTGTCTTTTTATTAAATGAAATTGTTTTCATGTTAATACAAAGTCATATATACTTACAATAAAGTAAAAAAGAAAACAAATTCTATTTATCTTTAGTATTACAATTAGTTGTTGGCCTAAGAAAATATGTGATTAAAATATTTAGTATTAAAATTAGTTGTTGACTTAAGAAAATATGTGGTTAAAATATTTCCAGTGATTCACAATTCTTATGATAAAATTTTATTAAAGTCAAATAGTTGTTCAATATATTAAAAAACTATTTGTTGACCTATTTAATTATTATGAATTTTTAAACACAAATATGGATAAAGTACCAAAGTTCACGATGTTTATGTTAATTGTCCAAGCAAATCCACATGTTTTTTTTCCTTTTTACGAAAAAAAAAACCTAACTAAAATAAAATGAAAACCATCCATAATTATTGAAATCCATCTTGGATCCTCTCTAGGTTACCGATAGCTTCTATAGCTCCTTCGTTCTTTACTTTTTTGCCAGCTTATTCGTCCTTGTATTAAGGTTTGTTGGAATATGCCTAAAGATTACACCTACTCGTTCTTCAGCTATACTTTTGATTTCCTTAACATTGATTTGATATTTAGTTGGCCGTCGAGACTTATTTAATATTTTGAATAATTTTAAGCTTATCCAAGATAATAGTAGTTGTCTTAGCAATATTACCTTTACAAGTATCCAGAGTTTAAATCATGGTCTGATTCACATTCAAACCTACATGTTTTGAATTCTCTAATTTAGGCTATTAAAAAGATAATTGTTATTTAGTTGCCACTTATTTTTTTTCATCCAAATTTTAACAAAAATAAGGATAATTTAAATGCTCCATTTAAACCATATATTTTCTTCTTTCAATTTAGGTCGTGGTCTATTTTTTTTCAAACCCCAACAACATCTTTTTTAAGGTAACACCACCTCAAGCCGCATAGAATATTCCAAAAGATATTTATTCAAGATTCTCTTAATAATATTATTTTAAACGTACCGCTCCATACAAACGTCATAGCCACTATTCCCCACAACCATGACCACTCATCACCACCATTGCACCTTACTACCACCCTAATAATCATCATCATCAACCAACCCCATGTAAGCTTCCTTATAAGATTCGTAAATCAATTTAATTAACATCATTATCATTAATTTAGTATTTGTAAATTAATTTTACTTTCTAAGAATTAAAAACTCACAAATATCCTTCAAATTCACAAGGATTCAAAGAGTGGGCAGTACAAGGTTTCTTTTTAGGTAGTGGTATAAACATGATCAGGATCACTTATTTTCTTTTTTTATAACACTAGGGTGAATTATTGAATACAATACTTGTTTTGGTTTAAAAAATTATATTCTTAAGTATGCAATATAATATGAATGTTTTTGAATTTGTAATTTAATGTTGATATTTGTTTCTAGGCATTGGTTTTTTCAAAGTTGTGATTTAATGTCAAGAGAATGTTACCAGAGATGAAATATGCATATCAACTCTAATACATTTTATTTCTTTGAAATACAACCGATTATAAACCATCTTACGATAATCATTTAAATTTGCATAAAAGTCTTATTGCATATAAACCATAATTTCGATAAAGCCTTCTTAAGACATCGAATGGAAGAGACAAACAGTTTAGAGAGATTGGTTAAGTCCCTGAATAGATCCAGCATCAACAAGAATAGTTACAACTAAGGAAACATAACTGAGCAGTTTCATCAAAAGCCATTAAGTGGAATATTTTGGAATCTTTGCTTGAGCAACGTACATCTCAACACGGAAGTAAACAGTGAGTGGTCAGAATGGAATTGCTCCGTTTAACCCAACATTTTTTTTGAAATACAGGAATTTCACAACCATTAGCATAGCTGATATTACATATCCCATTCTCCAAACCAAAAGAAACAAGCTGATCGGGAATTTTCTTCTGTTAGGTAGACTTATCGTTGTTTCTCCATTGACGAAACTACTTTTTAGCCATTTCTTGCTACTTGCACGTTTTACAACTGCGAATAATGGTTCAGAAAATACCTGATAAGATCCAACTAGGTGAATGATAATGCTGACATTAGCTAAATCGACGAGCCAGTAAGGTTCTTAGAAATCAAATCCGGTTAAAACGTTTCATGGAGCATTGTTTCCAAATGCTTCGTATCACACTATCCCGCATAGCAAGTAGAACATGGTGGTGACAGAGATTCCAGTGAAAGTCATCTGTTTCATCACTTTATTCTTTGGTAGGCTCGATTCTAATGTGTCCTAAAAAATTAAAATAAATATAATTGACAACCATCCCTTATTCTTATAATCATGCAATAGATTTATGGGAGATTATCATAATCATAATTTAGAGTTCAAGTTTCTATCTATATATAAGTCCTTGCTTGAATTTCGATGAGGACCATGGAGAAAGAATAAGCAAACACGATATCTTAAAGGGTCGCGAAGGTGTTCCACAACTTATCCATACTTATCAAGTTCTTTCTAATTTGTGTTCCCGTTAAGTTTATTTGTACATGTAGACCTCCTAGAAAACAATGGGTGATTATTAGTAGGCTGATTTTAGACGGTATTGATGATTTTTACCTAGAAACGGCGATTTCTAACATCAACCTAGTCGAAAACCCAAAACAATGGCGGGTAGATACTAGAGTAACCCGACATGTGTGCTTAGACAAATACATGTTCAAAACCTACAAGAAGTCTATCAAAAAAGAAACCCTTTATATGAGAACCCTCGTATCCCAAAGGTTCAAGGTATTGGGAAAATTGTGTTGAAGATGATCTCTGGAAAATACCTGACCTTGAACAATGTCGTACATCTTTCAAACATCCACAAGATCTTAGTTTCCAGATCCTTATTAGAAAGAACAATTTTAAACTTGTATTTGTAACTGATAAGTTTGTATTAACTAAGAACGATATGTAGATAGGAAAAAGATACCTTTGAGACGATCTATTTTAGATCAATATAATGATCGTGGTACAAACCAAAATTGTTACGAGAAAGAAATGAATGAGAATTACAATTTTACGTGTATATTCACGACTCGCCTAATTTATGGCATGATAGATTAGGACATGTTTATTTTGGTTTATTAATCAAGTTACTAAACGCCACTTATTACCAAATATAAACTTCAATTCTCAAAAGAAATGTGAAGTATGTGTCGAGTCAAAGTTAACCAAAAACTCATTAAATCTAAAGAAAGGTATTTGGTACCTTTAAAGATAATTCACTATGACATATGTGACTTAAAGTTTGTGCAAACTAAAGGTGTAAAAAAGTATTTCATAACTTTTATTGGCGATTTCACAAGTTATTGTCAAATACACTTGCCTTTAAGTAAGGGTGAAGCCTTGGAAGCATTTAAGCAATACAAAATTAAAGTTGAAAATCAACTAAGTTAAAATATTAAGAATCTTATAACAGACCAGGGAGGATAATATGTGTCTCCTATTGAGAAATTCTGCATAAAAAATGGAATCATCCATCAAACCATGATTCCCTATTCACCTCAACAAAATAGTATTGCTGAACAAAAAAATTGCACATTGAAGGAAATGATGAACGCTTTGTTGATTAACTTAGGGTTATCACTAAACTTGTGGGGGGGGGGGGGGGGTCTTTGCTAACTTCAAACCACATCCTTAACAAGGTACCACACAAGAATATTAACAAAACTCTATATGAATTATGGAAAGTAAACCCACCTTCCTTCAACTACTTAAAAGTGTGGGGATGGCAGGCAGAGCTAAAAATCCCAACTCCCAAAGTATTCAAGATAGGACCAGAGGTATATGTAAGACAAAAATAGTCATTCTCTCCTCGATTACCACTTCTCTCTCTCTCTCTCTCTCCTTTATTATCATTTCTCTCTCCTCCTTCATTGAGTGTCAACTCAATGAGTATCACTCACTATCAATACTTTCCAACTCCGACCACAACCCACTGACAACCGCCGATTACCATCGACCACCGCCAGAGCCACTGGAAGAAGTACTGAGTACTCAGAATAGTACGGACTACTTGGAAATAGAAATGAGTGTCGTACAATTTTCTGAGTACCCTGACAAATTTACTAAGTATTGGAAATAATGTTATCTGAGTATGGTCCTGAAACACTGAGTGCTCAGTAGAAAACTCTTGAGTAAACTTTAATATAAAATTTACACACGTAATAATAGACAAAACAAATCATAATTTATATCTATTATAATTAACAAATTACATTTGAAAATACATCAACTATATTCGACAAGAAAAAGAAAAAGAAAAAGAAAAAGAAAAAGAAAAAGAAAAAGAAGAGAACTAAAAAGACAAGAAAAAGGTAACTAGTTGAGTTCACTTAACTCAAATGGCGAAATAAAAAGAAACAAAATAAAAGTTGGCATTGGAGAAGAAGGCTGGGGTAGTTTTCTAGTACAGGAAAGCGACTTGCCTGAGAAGATCTGAGCAGGTTTCTCTGAGCACTCTGTAGAGCTGTGTTTGAGGTTTGCCATCGAAGGCCTCCATAACTGGAGCTGTGCTTTTAGCTTCACGAACATCGTCAGAAGAAATCTGCGCAGCAGTAATGGAGCGGAAGAAGCTAGAATAGCTCTGAGCAGCATAAATGGAATACTCTCACAAAAGATTCACCAGAGATGCAACTTCGAATCAGATATGGCATCTTCATGAAATTCCATGCATCACGAGCCTTGGAAAAAGCAATGGATCGTCAAACTAAAAACTCATCATGCTACCGGAAAACTTCTCCGTTCGTAGCCCATTGCTCATGAACAACCATGGCTTCTTTGAAGTTGTCTTTTTCAGAGAAGATCCTCCATGGCTCGTCAGTGAAGTTTGAACGCCGGAATATCATGAACTCCATGCTTCTTTCTCATGAGAAGTTGTTTTTAGTGTTTAAAGATAAATGGAGTCAAAATTGTTTTTAGTATTTGAAGTTTATTGGAGAAGAGAGATATAAGAGAGAGCCGTGATTGAATTTTTAGGGTTTAGAATTAATGTGAAAAATTTAATATATATATATAGTAATAAAAAGGGGGTAAAATGGGTCGTGAAATTCCCAAAAAAATTGGCCTATAGTCTTAAATTTTGTTTGTGACCTTTAGTAAGAAGAGTAGATTGAGTAGGGGTATATATGTGTATAAGGGGTGTCTCCAAGACCTGTTGAGTAATAATCTCATAACTCTTTTGAATCTAATGATAATATGCGTATACATGGATCTATACATTTTCTTAAATTTAGTTCTCAGTCACGACCATCATTGTAGAGGAAAAATACGTGGGCGTGCAAAAGCGTGATATGTGACGTGTAAAATAGATGGAAGTACCATGAACGGATCAAAATTATAATGTTAGATTCCACAATGTTATTACCCAAAAGACTCATCACAAATAGATTTAGATAATTAAGGATCCCTTTTCTAAAAAATTAAAATTCATATATAAGTAAAAATTTACACATTAGTAAGATATTGTTATACTTAAAAATCACCTTTCAATATTTATTTTAAAAGTTGAACGGTTTAAAATTATAACGTTCGATTCCACATATATTATTACCTAAAAGGCTCATCACAAATAGATTTAGATACTTAAGGATCTTTTTTCTAAAAATTTAAAATTTATATATAATTAAAAATTTACATATAAGTAAGATTTTGTTATACATAAAAATCACCTTCCACTTGAAAGTTTTAATTTATTTATTTAATCTCTAATCAATTTGATCAGTTATGAATATTATATAGATATTCATCCAGTCTATAGAGTTATAGTTCGGATTACAAGTAAAAAATAATAAGTCTTACGTTTACATATTTTCTATAAATATTACATTTATACATTGTATTTTTTACTCATGATATGATTAACAATATAATGTTTTTCTTATTATTCTTGACTCTTTCTTTTGCTCTTTACATTAACAATACGAACAATGTATAGAATAATTATTATATTTTGCATTTAAAACCTATAATTTTTTAGCAAGTTTGGTTTCCTTTAGGCTAAAAGCTTAAACCTCCGCGAACTCTCCCCAAAATTGATTAAACATCTCCTTAAAATATCATTTTCCTCCTGAACTAAACCAAAAACGCCCAATAGCTTCTTGCCATTAAATTATGTTAGATAACCCTAACTTATGTTAGTTTTTCACTAGAAAATGTTAAAAAGTCTATATTACCCTTGATTAATGTTTGAATTATATTTAAATAGAGGGTTATTGACCTATGGGGTCTTGGAGACAAAATTAGTTGCCTATAGTGAGCATTTGGCTACGAATTTCTTCACATAGGCTACAACCTAATCTTATGGCTGACCAAATACTAAAATATCCTCAAATAAAACAAAAGTCACATAAAGAAAAAAAAGCAAGTGACAATAATCATGGATCACCAAATTAGTATCAACTCATTGAGTATCAGTTCTTTTCAGCTCCGACCACTACCAACACTACCAGCATTTTACTGAGTGCTCGGAGATTTTATTGAGTATCTGGAAAGTTCAATTAGTATCTGGAAAATTAACTGAGTATCGAGATAAAATTCACTGAGTATGCTAAGTGAGTTCCTTCAGTATGCTCAGTGATTTCCTGAGTATGGTCCAAAAACACTGAGTAGACTTGAAATATTTAAATTAAACAAATAAATAGACAAAAAATATCATAAATTATATTTCTATAATAAAAATATTAAATCATTTGAGGAATAATAAAACAAATCTCTTTTAATTAACAAAAAATATCTTATTTATTATTATAAGAAAAAGAAATAGACAAAGAAAAAAACAGCAAAGTTGCTAGAAAAAACTTGTATTATTTACTGCTCGAAAACTGCTCCACACAAACTTTCACTGCTCGAAGTTATTCAAAAAACCATGAGTTCAACAGATCAAAGCTGCTATGAAGTTATCGAACCTAACCAACAACAGATCTGAGCTCCTATGAAGCACATATCGGAGCTGATGATGATGTCGAAGCTGTTGATGATTTAAGAGCTACTACTGATGATGTCGGAGCTGCTACGAAGCACATATTCTTCTTACCTACTGCTGATGTCGTATCCACATATCTAACCAAGCTATAAGAGCTGCTACGAAGCACTGATTGGAGTTGCTACGAAGCACAAATCAGAGTTGATGTTGATGTAGAAACAACTGATGATGTCAGAGTTATTACTAATGATGTTGGAACTGCTACGAAGCACATCTTCTTCTTTCGTTCTGTTGATGTCGAAGCCACATATCTAAGAATCTTCCATGTTGTTCCATGGTTGTTGGATCTAAGCTGTTGTGAATCCATCAGAGTTACGAAGCCTCCATGGCTCTTTTTCATTCTTGCGGCCATATCTCTGATCTTCCTGTTCTTTGAAGCTTCCATCAAAGTTACAAAGCTTTCAAGGCTCTTCTCTATTCTTGTGACCATATCTCCGATCGAGAGAAATAGAGGATACATTTGAAAAAAAAACAGCTAGTTAGGGTTAGGTTAAGAGAAGAGAGATGATAGAGAAGAGAAAGGGGAGTGGATAGATTTTTTTAGTGTTTAGTGTGTATAATTTAGTACATAAAGTAGTTAAAAAAACAAAATAGAGCATAATGGATTGTGGAAAAATATGGAATATTAATCATATAGTGTTAAATATTATTTGTGCTCTTTAGTAAGAAAAGTCAATCGGGTGGGGGAGCTAGGGTTTATAGGAGGGGTTTCCAAGATCCGTCAAGTAAAAATCTCTTAAATAATGAATTACATATAAAAGAAACTCGACTTAAGTGTATATCTGTATTCATGCAATATTTAAATTATATATAAAATATATCCATCATTTTAGAGAAAAAAACTCGCGCACGTGCAAAAACTCGCACTTGCCATGTAAAATCGATGGATGTATAAAAAATTGTTCAAAATTATTGCATTAGATTCCACATATATTTAACACCTATAGACTTATTACAAATAGATTTGAATACTTAAATATTTTTTTCTAAATAAATTAAATTAATATAAGTAAAAATTTACACATTAGTAAGATATTGTTATATATAAAAAACGTCAAATTTATTTTAAATTTTGAAAGTTTTTAGCCAGGGACTTGGTCATCTAATCTATTGGTGCAAGTTTGAACCGAGTTAATGACTCTGAGTCTAAAATGGCTCTCCTATGTAACAAAGAAAAATTTAATTCTTTTTATTTGTTTTTAAATCAATTTGATATGTTATGAAATACTATATGGATATTCGTTTCAATTTGTAAATGTTGCAATTTAGATTACAAGTAAAAAGACTTATAAATATAATATTATTATTTCAGTTTTACCACCTAATTATTATCTATGACGTGACGTGAATTAGTTGGTAATAGATGGTTAATCAGATCAAGAAAATAAATAGATTAACTATTTATAACCAACCAATTTACGCCACGGATGGTATACTTGAATAATATATATCATTACATTTATTATTTATACATGGTTATTTACTTATTGTGTGATTAATATTATAATTTTCTTACATTTATTCTTGTCTCTTATATATAGGAGTATTTATTAAAAGAAGTCTCATAAAAGTACCTTGTTAAATTAAGCCTTTAATAAAAATAGAGCAAAAAACCCTACGGTGAACATCACAGCACCGGCGACAGCAAACAACCCCTTTGATTGTCTCAGCTCCCTTCAATCCAGTGACATGGCGGATCCGCCATTACCCACAGAGCCGAATGACACCTCCACAACAGAACATCATCATGAAGCTATGGCAACGGATGATTTGCCAGAAACTTATACAGCTACTGAACAATTTCCAAGCCTTACAACCGCCATGGCTACTCATAGAATTACAAAGAGGGCGCGTAGCAATGTCTCCCCTATCTTTGGTGTTCAATCAACCTTCGGCCAACGAACTGAAACCTTCGTTCATCCTCCCAGGAAGACTTTGGGATGGCGAAATGCAGTAACAGGAGCAGATAACATCATTCCAGCCATTGTGGATTCGAATGAGGGTGAAACGAGTAAGAAGAGTTTTGATGAAACAAGAGACTTTACCGCCGCGGTTGAAGATGATAAGGTAATCGAGGAGTGTGAAACTCCGCAGGTATTAAGAACTCGTGAGGAGATTATTGAAGGTATAGAACTCTGGAGTAATACATTGGTTATTAAATTACTAGGTTATAAAGTAGGCTACAATTATCTCTCGTCCAAACTCAAGCAGATATGGAGTCCAAAAGGGGTATTTGAATTAGTAGATGTTGGGCACGGGTACTTTATGGTTAAATTTTCGAACCGGGAAGACTTGAATTTCGCACTAGGAGGAGGTCCTTGGATGATTTATGATCGGTATCTAGTGGTTCGCGAGTGGACACCCGATTTCAAGCCACACCAAACATCCCTATCGTCTACAACGGCATGGGTAAGGGTGACTAACGTGGGGATGCAAAACTATACCATACGTATTTTAAGGAAGATGGGTGATTTAATTGGCCGAACAGTTCGAATTGATCCTCTGACAAAAACTAGAAAGCGAGGTAATTACGCGCGTTTGGCGGTTGAGTTAGATTTAAATAAACTGTTGATTCCAAAAATTTACATAGGGGGGGAAACTTGTAATGTAGAGTATGAAGGTCTACATATGATTTGCTTTGAGTGCGGTCGTTTTGGTCATCAAAAGGAGAATTGTTCAAGTCTCTATGAGAATCAAAATGAGATTTTGGTGAGTGAAGATAAAGGAAAAAATATAGTAATTGATTGCGAATTGATTAAGGAGGTAGAGGCGGAACAACCCGCGTTTGGAGATTGGATGTTGGTTAAAAGGAGTAATAACAAAGGTGGGATGCGAAAACAAGGTTTAAGCGGAGCGAATGGGTCGAAGACGGGTGTATATAATTCTCAAGGGTCGAGGTACGAATCTCTTTTCATTGAGGAGGATAATATTGAGGAACAAGCGAGTCGGAAAATTATTTTTGGGTCTCAAAGTAACACAAATCAGACGAGCGTTGGGAGAAAAAATAATACATCTGGAGGGAATGGGCAAAAACGAAATAATAGAAGGGAGACGGGTCATAAAGTAATAATGGATAGTTCATTTGAAAAGGTACGGAAATTAAAGAATAATAATAAGGTAGTGCACTTTGAAGAGGGAAGCACATCAGGTGCGTTTCAGAAGACTAGTTCGGGTCCAGGAGGCTTGGAAAAAGAATCAGAGGTAAATCAACTAAAGAGCAGGTCTGGGGCGAATGTGGTCTCTAAGGAAAACATTGGGGTGCATAATAATGATTTCTCAGAACAAGTGGGAGTCAACTTCTCACCAATAACTAATACTCCAGGTGCAAGTACAGGAACATTGAGGGGGGCGGCAGTAGCTTATGAACAGGTAATGGGACAAATGATGGGTACTGAAACAGGTGGGCAGGAGATTTTAAATGATGGAACAGCGCTGGTGGGGTACCACAACACGGTAAACAATTCGGAAATTGATCCTGGCCCAAGTATTGAAGCAGCTGCGAACCACAGTAATGTCACAACACCAGATAAGTTCTCGGATCAGGTGCAGCCGAGCCAAGGTTTTGGGTCATCAGGTTCGATAGAAAATGTTTCTAGGAATACAGAAGAGCGTTTAGAAGAGGACTCGGATATGGTTCAGGCCACGTGCTAGAATCAGTTGGTATTTTCTACTTCTCCGTTAGTTTATTTATGTGTACATCAGCTAATAATTCTCAGGGGTGGAGTAGTTTAGTTCATCCGCTGAATATATTAATCTGGAACTGTCATGGCGCCTGCGCGGATAACTTCCGTAGAGTCGTTAAAGATATGATTTTTACGCATAAAGTTTGGTTAACAGTTATTGTCGAGCCGCGTGCTAGTGGCGAGAAGGCGAGTGATATAATCAAGAGTTTAAGGATGGCTAATTCGATTAGAGTAGAAGCTGAAACATATAAGGGAGGAATTTGGCTAATTTGGGATGATACAGACATAGATATCACGGTACTTTCGGCAGGTCGTCAAGTCATCAATATAGAAGTATCGAAAGCTGGGTGTAAGTCGTGGATATTTTCGGCTATATATGCACGTACTCAAGCTTCAGAAAGAGAGGAATTATGGCTGGCCCTTAAAGATGCGTTTCAAGGGTTAGTTGATCCGTGGTTAATTGCAGGGGATTTTAATCAAGTTGGAAAGGAGGAGGATAAGAGAGGGGGTACGATGGGAGTTTCTAGGCGTATGGAGAAGTTTGAGGAATGGAGGCATGATTGCGGATTAATAGACATGGGTTTCGAAGGTCCTAGATTCACATGGAGCGATTCATGGAATACGGGACAAAGAATTATGAGACGTTTAGACAGAGCCTACGGGAATACTAATTTTCTTTCTTTATTTCCGCAGGCAAAAATTTTACATCTTGATCGTGCTCACTCAGATCATATGCCGCTACTCCTTCAATTAAATGGTGGCGTTTCCAATACTAGGAGGAGTCATAGGTTCAGATTCGAAGCTGCGTGGTGTTTGCATAAAGATTATAAAAGTTTCGTTCATTCCAAGTGGCATGGTGAAAGTGAAGAATTAGGGGAGAATATTGTGAGTATTCAGAATCATTTACGAGTGTGGAAGAATGAAGTTTTTAGCGATATTAATCGGAAGAAAAGGTTGTTAATGGCAAGGCTGAAGGGTATTCAAGTAGCTCTAGATCGAAAATATAATCCATTCCTATTTCAGTTAGGTAAGGAATTACGTGAAGAATACCTTGATGTTTTAGAGAAAGAAGAGTTCATGTGGTTCCAAAGATCGAAAGAAAAATGGGTCAGGTCAGGGGATCGGAATACGAAGTTCTATCATCCATCAACAATCAGAAAGAAGAAGAACGGGAAGATATATAGGCTGAAGAACGCAGCTGGTATTTGGATTACGGACGAAACAGAGGTGAAGACTATGATTCGGGATTTTTTTAAAAGTTTATATTCGATTGAAGAAGAATTCATTGGGCCTTTTTCACTTCCGCGGTTACCTGCAATTACTGATCAAGAGAAAGAGAGATTACATGAAGAATTTACGGACGAAGAAATTAAATCAGTAGTATTTCGAGCTAATCCAGTTAAAGCACCGGGCCCGGATGGAATGTCCACGGCGTTTTATCAAAAAAGTTGGGAATCAGTTGGCCCAGCAGTCTGTCGTATGGTGAGAAAATGTATTAGTTCAGGAAGTATAGAGTCGAAACTTAATGGCACAATGATTCATCTTATTCCGAAAATAAAAGATCCGGAGAAGGTGAGTGATTTTCGCCCTATTAGTCTTATCAACGTTCCGATCAAATTCATAATGTCTGCCATGGTAGACCGTTTAAGACCTCTTTTAGCGGAAAGAATCGGACCTAATCAAACGAGTTTTTTACCGGGTAGATCTACTACAGACAATATCGTGCTAGTTCAAGAAATAGCTTCAGTGATGTACAAGAAGATGGGAAAGATTGGGTATATGGCAGCTAAAATAGACCTTGCAAAAGCCTATGACCGCCTTAGTTGGAGGTTTCTGGAGGATACGATGTCAAATTTCGGATTTCCATCTACATGGATAAAAATTATTATTTCAGCTATGAGAACTAATACTATGCAGGTACTTTGGAATGGTGATCCGCTTGATTCATTCACTCCTGAACGGGGTATCCGTCAAGGGGACCCATTATCTCCGTATCTGTTCGTGATGTGCATGGAGCGGTTATCTATCCTGATTCAAAATTTGTGTATTAGTGATCAATGGAAGCCGATTTTCCTTAGTAAGAATGGCCCACCAGTTTCTCATGTTTTCTTCGCAGATGATCTTATACTGTTTGCGGAAGCTAACGAGGCTCAGGTTGATCTTATGAAAATGGTTATGAGTAATTTCTGTTCTGAAGCAGGTCACAAAGTAAGCGAGGAAAAATTCATCATTTGCTTCTCTAGGAACATACCGCAGCTAGAAAAATCAGGCCTTGCTCAAAGAAGTGGTTTTATGATTAGCGATTCGTTTGGAACGTATTTGGGTGCCCCTATAGTCTCATGTCGCCCCCCCAAGGGTTTCTACCGCAGGATTTCTATGAATATGAAAAGTAAGTTAGCGAACTGGAAAGCCCAAAACCTATCTCTAGCGGGAAGAATCACCTTGGCGAAATCGGTGCTAAGTGCTATTCCTACTTATGTCATGCAAACCTCTAGATTACCAGTGTACGTTTGTAAAGAGTTAGATAGAATTGTCCGAGACTTTGTTTGGGGTAGCGGAGAGGAAGCGAGGAAAATTCATTGGTTATCTTGGGAAAGGTTGTGTCAAACAAAGAAAGATGGAGGCGTTGGTCTTCGGGACACGAGGAATTTTAATGTAGCCTTACTTGCAAAGTTAGGTTGGAGAATTATTAAAGATGACCCAGCGTTGTGGGCAGTGGCTTTAAAGCACAAGTACTTTAGTGATGGTATTCTTAATCGGAGTCCAAAGCCTTCAGATTCAAGACTTTGCAAAGGAATCCTTGAAGGTAATAAAGCCCTTAGCATGGGGGTTACGCAAGTGCAAACCGATCAAGGTACATTATATAAATGGAAACATGAGAAGACGGGTATTTTTTCGGTGCGATCGGCATATAATAGCATCCGGTTAGTCATAACGGACACAAGGTTTAAATGGGAGAAGCTTTGGAGTATGAAATGCCCGCAGAAAGTAAAGGTACTTGTGTGGAGGGCAATATGGGGTAAATTACCTACAACGGTAAATTTGGCTCGTCGAGGAGTAGCGGTGGAGGAAACTTGCTCAGGCTGTGGTTTAGCACGAGAAACGGAATTGCATATATTTCGGGATTGTAAGGTGTATGATAAGGTGTGGGAAGCATGGCCTGTGTTGGAGGAGTTGCGTTTGAGGTCAAGAGCTGCTGAATTAAATGAAATGGTGATGGGTTCTTATGAGGACAGGAGGTTAGAAAGGGACGTTAGTGGGATTGAAGACATTCAGGAGGATGGCCTTTTCAATGTCAGGTGCGCATCACATGCTGGGGTATTGCAACTTGGTCAAACCAGCCTCTTTCCTTCACGTGGCGGTATGACACAGCAACATCAAGGAGTGCACAACTCAAATCAAATAGCAGATCCACAAATTAACATTTCTGAGTTCGGTTTTCAGCAGAATCTGACCTGCTACAGAACCGAATGGTGGAAGATGCTTTTGTGCAGCAGCGAGGTGATTAATGGACTTGAGATTAGTACGGTTGCGCTAGCGATTTGTTGGGTAATCTGGCTCGATAGGAATGATAGAATATTTAATGGTGGGAATAAACGTAAGTCAATACAATCTTTGATTTATATGGTGGAAAATAACGCGATTAATTATGTAAGAGCGTGGGGGAAAGAAGTAGATGGTGGACTTATTACTTCCGCGAGAAGCACCCTAGTGAAATGGGTTAAACCATGCGTTGGGATTAAACTTAATGTGGACGGTAGTGTTAAGGAGGGTGCGGAAACGGCCGGAGTAGGTGGAGTCTTTCGAGACAGTGAGGGGAATTACTTAGGAGGATTCGCGGGAGCAACTAAGGAATGCACGGCTTTCCAAGCTGAATTAATAGCGTTGCACTTTGGATTAAGCTTAGCGGTTAAAAGAGAAGAGGCGCAAATAACTGTCGAAACTGATTCGCTAGAGTTACACGCGCTAGTGAAGGGCGGTGGGAACAATGGGGATTGGTTCGACACTCTTATAAAGGAGTGTAGTGATATTTTGACAAATCATCCTGGTTATGAGCTCGTTCACGTATATAGAGAAGCAAACCGGTGTGCGGATTTTTTGGCCAAGTATGGAGCGCGGTTAGAAAGGGAAGTGATACAATATTATAGAGAGCCTCCAGATGGACTGAAGAAATTTATCATGAAAGACAAATGTGGGGTAGCCACTCCTAGAAATATTTTGATTTCTCCTACGGGAGCTTGATTAGCGTCGTATGATGTAACAATTAAGGTCTTTCCGACCTCAGATGTAATGAAAAATAAATAAATTAAGCCTTTAATAATTTATTTAATAAAAAAATACATAATAAAATAATTATATATAAAAAAATCTATTTATCTTTTTTATACTTATATTATCCTTATTATTAAATATATTATTTTATTTTTATTATATAATATTTATTTTTAAATATTTAGCAAATAATAGGTACTTCCACCACCACCACTACTATGTATTTAACCACCACTACAACCACCACAACCATCACAACCTCCACCACCACAACCACCACCACCACCACCACCACCACCACCACTTACTACTAATTCCATCACACACACGCGACCGTGAATTTTTTTTAAAATCGTCATAACTAATTTTAAAAAAATCAGAAAAATAAAAACTTTGAATTTTTGGATAAAATCAAATTAATATTTACGTCTATGATTTTTATTTTTTATTTTTTTTGTTTTTTTAAAGACACGGAATTTCATGTTTAAAACATAGAATTCATTGTTTAAAACATGAAATTTATTGTTTGAAATAGTGATTTTATTTTTCGCAAACATGAAATTCCGTGTCTGCGAAAATAAAATTCAAAAAAATTCAAAAAATTCAAAAAATACCAAAAAAAATTTATAGACATAAATATTAATTTTCTTTATCCAAATATATAATTTTTTGATTTTTTTTGATTTTTTTAGAATTAGTTATGACGATTTTTAAAAAAAAATCACGAACGCGCACGTGTTTATTAGCTTTTGTTTTGTTTTTCTCTATTTTCTTTTTTCTTTTTTTAATTACTATTTGTAGGATATTTTGAGTTGTGGCTGTTTTTTATAAATATTATTATTTAAGGTTTCCTTTTATTAATAGTTTTTTTAATAGACATTTATTGATAATTGACTCATATTTATATTATTTATTTTCATAATAAGACTTTTTATAAAATAATTATTATATTTTACATTTAAATGACTACTATCTTTTTAACCAGTTTAAATTTTGAGAAAATGCCCATTTAAATCATGATTAGGAATGTCTATGCCCAAAAAGATACATGTTATTATTTCTTCCCAATTAGATTATCCAGTTTCCCATTTAAATCAAAGATCTATTACCATTTTACTTTCTTACCCTTTTTATTATTATTAATTAAAAATAGAGGTATCTCTTAAAAGAAATATAATAAAATTACATAATTGTTAAATTAAGTATTTAATAATTTATTTTATAAAAAAATACCTAATAAAATAATTATTTATAAAAAATATCTCCTTTATATTTTTTATACTTTTAATACCCTTATTATTAAATATATTATTTTCAATACAATATTTATTTTTAGATATTAAACAAATAATAGGGTCCCACTACCACCACCACCACCATCACTACTATGTATTTAACCACCATTACAACTACCACAACCACAACCACAACCACCACCACCACCTCAACCACCACAATCACCACCACCGCCACCTACTACTAATTCCATTACACACGCGCGCGTCCGTGAATTTTTTTTTAAAATCGTCATAACTAATTCTAAATAAATCAGAAAAAATAAATTTTTTGTATTTTTGGATAAAGCAAATTAATATTTACGTCTATGATTTTTTATTATATATTTTTACAATAGAGATGGAACAAATCCCATCCTAGTTGTACAACAGAGATGAGACAAATCCCATCTCAGTATTAGAATGAAGATGAGACAAATTCATCATAATCTTAAAATTAGAGATGTGACAAAATCCCATTTAAAAAAATCGCAAAATAAAACTCAAAAAAATTTAAAAATTCAAAAAAAAATTCAAAAAAATCCTGGACGTAGATATTATTTTGTCTCATCTAAAATTTTTTTTTTTTTTTTTATTTTTTTAGAAATAGTTTTGATAATTTTAAAAAAAAATCCCGGACGTATGCGTACGATAAATTAGTAGTAGGTGGATTTTCACATGTATGATAATGTTTGATTTAAATGGGAATATATATTTTTTTAAGAGCCAATTAGAGATTAATGCCTATTAAAAAACTTATTTAAAAAAAGGTGCCTAGAATAAGATTTTTTATAGAAAAATGCCTCATCCCAAACTACCCTTATAATTAACAATTAAAAAAAAGAAAGTAGAAAAAAAACAAAACAAAAACTAATAATCACACGCGCGCGTCCGTGAATTTTTTTTAAAATCGTCATAACTAATTCTAAAAAAATCAAAAAAATAAAAAAATTATATATTTGGATAAAGCAAATTAATATTTACGTCTATGATTTTTTTCAGAATTTTTTGAATTTTTTGATTTTTTGAATTTTTTTGAATTTTTTAATTCGCAGAAAATGGAATTCCATGTTTTAAACATGGAATTCCATGTTTAAAACACGGAAACATGGAATTCCATGTTTTAAACATGGAATTCCATGTTTTGATATAAGGAATTTGTTTTCCGTAGACACGAAATTCACTGTTTAAAACATGGAATTCCATGTTTAAAACATGGAATTCCATGTTCTGCGAATTAAAAAATTAAAAAAAAAATCAAAAAAATCAAAAAATTCAGAAAATTCCGAAAAAAATCATAGACGTAAATATTAATTTGATTTATCCAAATATGATTTTTTTCGATTTTTTTGATTTTTTTTGAATTAGTTATGGCGATTTTAAAAAAATTTCACGGACGCGCGCGTGTGATGAAATTAGTAGTAGGTGGTGGTGGTGGTGGTGGAGGCGGTGATGGTTGTGGTGGTTGTAGTGGTGGTGGTGGTGGTTATGATGGTGGAGGCGGTGATGGTGGTGGTGGTGGTGGTGGTGGTGGTGGTGGAAATATCCTATTATTTGTTTAAGATTTAAAAATAAATATTGTATTAAAAATAAAATAATATATTTAATAATAAGGATAGTATAGGTATAAAAAATATAAAGGGGATGTTTTCTATAAATAATTGTTCTATTAGGCATTTATCTCTAAATAAGAAAATTAGAGGCTTAAAAAAATAAAAGGCATCATTAATGAGGCATTTATCTCTAATTACCCCATTTTTTAAAGACAACAACTAGAATAAGGGTATTATTGTAATCTTTTCATCTAAATAGGAAGTTGGTTTGTTGTTTTGATTTAAGAAGGAATTGACTCTTAAATTTTTCTGGTAAACATTGTTCTAAACTCTTCCCAAATGGTTTAAACCTTATCTTATAAAATATCATTTCCTTTCCTTAACTAAATCAAAATGGTCGAAACGTTCCTTGGCCTAAACCTTCGTTAGGTATTCCTAACTTATGTTAGTTTTTGACAAAAAATGTTAGAAAGTCAAATATACTCTTATTGAATTTTTGAATTATATATTTTTTTAAATAGTACATATTAAAAAAAAAAAGTATCGCGTGATTACTCCTATAACAAATCTGGCGCATGATGTACAACCTTTCTCAAGATATGGACGTGCGAGAGGTTAAGTAAAAAGTGTTTTACTTTAAAGAAAAATGGTATTTTATTAGGAGGAGGTTTAAGCCATCCAAGGAAAGTCAAGGGGAAGTTTAAGCTATTACCCCGGTTTCCTTTCATACATAACATGTACAAAAATCACAAAGTAACAACTATATAAATATATAAATCTAAAAAGATCAAGGACAAAAGGCCTATCAATGAGCAAAACAGAGATTAATTTTAAAAAGAAAAACGCAGAATGGTAGGTCATGGTGGTTGACAGAAAGTTTTTGGTGGAGTGTGGTGGTTGCACAAATCGTGTAGGATGGGGTGTGAGCAGCCACTGTCCAGGAATCTTTTGGAAATTTAAAAGTTAGAATAATTAGTGAATTATATCTTTGGATTATTTTCTACTTCCAAGGGCTATCAAAAGAATTTTTCCGGAGAGGAATACGAAATAAATAACAATTTTCTACTTCCAAGGGATTTCCGAGTTTGCAAAACATACTATCAAAAAAAGAAGCAGTACCCAAAGTGAGGAGTCCAACATACAACACAACGCATAAATGTCAAGAGAATGTTTACAGAGATGAAGTATGCATAATATCTCTACTACATTTATATTTGCTCGAAATACAACTGATTAACCATCACTTAACGATATTCATGTAAGTCTGCATACAACTATTATTGCACAGTTACCATTACTACATAGAAAATGTACATTAATAGTATAAACTATTTAAACATTACTTCAAATAAAAGTGTCTTCTTAAGACATAGAATGGAAGAGACGAACGGTTTTGAGAGACTCAATAAGACCTTGAATAGATCCAGCAGCAGCAAGAAGAGTTATAACTAAGCAAACAAAACTGAGCAGTTTCATCGAAAGCCAAACAACAGAGTACTTGGGAATCTTTGCTTGAGCAATGTACATCTCAACAGGAAAGTAAACAGTAAGTGGCCAAAACGAAATTGCTCCGATTAACCCAACAAAATTATTGAAAAAAGGGAAGGCCATAGCCATTAGCGTCGTTAAAATCACATACCCTGTCCTCCAAACCAAACGAAACAAACTGAACGGGAATTTGCCTCCCTTAGGTAGAGGTATTATCGTTTCTCCATTAACAAAACTACTATTCGACCATTTTTTGCTACTCCAACGTTCTACAACGGCGAATAATGGTTGGCAAAATACCTGATAAGCCCCAACTAAGTGAATGATAATGCACACATTCGCGAAATCAACAAGCCAATATGGCTCGTAGAAACCAAATCCGGTTAAAAAGTTTCCCGGAGCATCGTTTCCAAATGCAGCGTATCCCACTAACCCACATAGCAAGTAAAACGTGGTGGTGATCGAGATTCCAGTGAAAGCCGCCTTTTTCATCACTTTATTCTCTGGTGGGCTTGATTTCAATGTGTCCTATAATTTTAAAATAAATAGAGTTAATAATCAATCCCTTTATCTTATAATTTAGATATAACTTCAGAATTCAAGTTTCGCTACTATATATATATGTATATATATATAAGTCCTCGCCTGAATCTCGATGAGGACCATGGAGAAAGAATACGCAAACGCGATATCTCCAAGAGCTGCAAAGGTATTCCACATTTTATCCATACTTGTCAAGTTCTTTCCGATTTGTGTTCCCGTTAAGTCTGTCTGAACATGTACTCCTCCTACAAAATAATGATGGATTATTAGTATGTGTTTTCTGAAAATGGAAAACTTTATACATATAATTATGCACGACCCGTGTTTGCTCACCAATAACCTTGGCTACAGCGAGACCAAATCCAATCGAAGAGTAACCAAATGACATGACGGCAGCAATAATTGAGAGAAACGATAGCTCGTGAAAATTTGGTAATTGGCTCAGAAGTATTTGTATAGCTCCATAAACCAACATGTAAGGATTGTTTGAAGTTGAACAATCTGCTTGATGACCATGCTTATGGAAACAATTTGATTTTTTAATCGCCCTGATAATAAACAAATTAATTGTTAAATAAATAATAATAAATGCTCAGTTAGAGTATATGTTTTATCGCGCGCTTACACCATACTAATGGCTGTGGTGAGTGTGTATCCAATTGTCACCCCAAACAGATTAGCATACTGAGCTAACCCCAAGAACCTGTATTGTACTCCTCCTGGAGAAAAAAAGATTGTCGTTTTAGTCCTCAGGATAAAATTAATTGTGACATGACATTTGAGATTAAATTTACCAAGATTGGATTTAACAACGGCTGAGTAAGTATAGTTTCGGATTCCAGTAACAGGGTCAGGAGAGCGATAACAATCAGCAAGAAGAGTCGAAGTAAACCAAGTTATGACGGAGAAAGTAATGAGAGAAACAGGTCCAGCAATCCATCCTAATTGAGCAGTTGCCCATGCTAAAGACAATACTCCTGAACCAATTACTGCTGTCACAATGTGTGCACTTGCTGTGAACAAAGTCCCTAAAAGAAAAATCAAAAACAAAAAATTAATATGATATCAAACAAAGGTCAATGGTCAAAAAATTAATAGACATATAATTTAACATGTTTAAAATTAAACTTAATTATGCAATGTCTAGAAGGTAATGAGAATTAAATGAAACATGTACTAAAAAAAATTAAAATTAATATTAAATTGAGGAAACAAATCATTTAATTTCACATAAATTGAAACAATATTTAGACCCACAAAATATTTATTCAAAGTTAAGGGAGCGATTTTGAAGCTTCGCTCGACGCTATTTAAATTCATATCTAGAGAACATATGGGAAAAGAAAAAATTGGTAATTAGGGAGTAAAAAATGAAATATTTAAAATTCTTTGGTGCGGTTATGAAACCGCAACCATACCAAAAAAAAAATACAACAGGCAGATCTCCAATTCTTCGACAAAGAAGTCAAATAAATTGATAATTGTCGTGTGGGACAAAATTTCCTGAGATTCTCCGATGTGACACCCGATTGGTCCATGATGTTTCCACAGCATGGGATTGAACAGTAAAACCATAAGGTCATAACATATATATATATATATAGATAGATACATAGATATATAGAAAATACCAGTTCGTTTTGGGCGGCCATCATCGTCAAATTTTGAGGTGTCATCGTCTCTTCCTCCTGAAAAACTTGGGATTCCTGTCATTTTACTTCACTTGCTGTTATGAGGGTTGTGTTGGATTTCTTTTTCTTTCAGCACCAAATGTTGCTATATATATATGAGACAAGATAATTTTTCTGGTGGGGTTGAACGATCAATTAAAGAGGTGATATTTCATCAAATTTTAATTTGGTGACAATTTACCATTTAAAGAAATTGGGTTGACCACAAATTCTAGGTGTGTAATTATGAGCCTTTAATAAATTGTCATAATTGTTTTGACTCTCCTTTCCTGATATTGTGATAGTAATGGTATTTGTTTCATCGTATTTAATTCACATAGCTCAGGCTTCTTATGTAACTGATATTTTTCTTTTTATTTTTCAAAGTTTAAGATAAAATGTAAAATTCCAATTCAGGGCTTAGACTTTTTGATTACGTAAATTAAATACCATGCATGAAATTTGCAGCTAGGTCCTCGTTCTTCTTAGAATTGGAGAAGACGACAATCTTCATCTTATAGCTGCACACATCAAATTTGACAACTTTAATAATCTGATCTTCCTTCTTCTTAGCCAGTGCAAAAGTTCTATCTGTCTATGTTTATCCCCAAGCTATCAAACTCCTTTTTAGTAGCCAGTATGTCAAAACAGAATAGCTAGCAAACAAAGTTATGCCTTGGAATTCATGTCAATCCCCACACATTATCATACCAAATCACCTCTTATGCATTATTTCTACTTGCATTGTAAGTGTCTTATTATGAAAATTTACCATTAAGTGAGGTTGTCCATTTAATCTCATCTGCAACTTCTCTGTTTGGCCTCAAATCTCCAATAATATGCTCTACAAACCTCATTACATTCAATCTTCACCTTGTTTTCATGTAAAAGAGACATGTCACAATTCTTCTACCACCGTCTTCCACAGATGGAACCATATATGCATTGTTCGAGATCTCAATTGAGCATAAACGGTCTCAAAAGAAGGTACTAAAAAACTTGCACTTTAAATTCAACAACAATGAAGGGTATTCAATTTCAAAACCTTAAACTTTTCGTTCTATATACTTTAAGATTTACTCGTGCAACCACCCTTTTACAAAATATTATGTCCTTATACATTTGTGTTCCAAGGATGTCAAGTTCCGAAAAAAAAAAAAAAAATAGGGATGTCAAACATACTCCTAACATTGCAAATCTTCCCTTAGTTGAGGACCAATGGTTCCAAATTTTTGGAATATTAGAGTAAATGTACTACTTTTAGAACATGGTTATATTTGACTATTTAAATATTTCAACTAAAAGTAATGTTAGATAATTTCAAAAAAAAAAATTATCTAAATATCACTTATGATATAAATCATAAATTTAGAGTAGTTCAATCTAAAGAAAAAAAGAATAGCAAAATTATTTAATATAATTAAACCATTTTAAATCTATATAATTTGAATGATGTTTGGATAATCTTTTTTTTTTCAATTATCCTATGTCATGAACAATTTTTTTTAGGTATATCAAACAATACTATAAAACCAACTATAATTTCGCCAAGATATAGTCGGGACAGGGCCGATCCTCACATTTCGGGGGCTTAAGGCAAACTTTAAAAAATGGGCCCCTCAAAAAATCTTATGTAGTATAATATAGGATAATGTGTTTTTACGTAACTTAATTAAACAATGTATTTAAAAACAAAAAAAATAGATTAGAATTTTTGTTTTAAGTTGGGCCAAAATTGGGTCTTTTTTAATTAGAAAAAACTATATTATGTATGCCTTTTTGTTTTAAGTTAGGCCAACATTGGGTCTTTTTTAAATAGAAAAAACTATATTATGTATGAAAAAAATTAAAGGCGCCCTAAAAAGTTGTAAGAATTTGGAAAGGCCCAAGGTCATGGCCTCCTTGGTCTTCCCTCAGGACCGGCCCTGGTCGGGGGGAGGGGATAAACTGGATTGTTTCAAGTAATGGCCAATAAAAAAATTATATAAGTTATTAATCTATTAGTTAAGATTTGTTGAACAATATATTCAACACTAGATATGCAATCAAAATCCGGAAGATAAATATTGAAAAAAATATATATAAAACATTAAATATGGAAAATAGAATGTATGGTAGACATATATGAAGAAACAATAAATCAAACACTTAAATAAACAATCAACATTTGTAACCTTAAATAAAAATATATATAATAGACGATAAATTATACACCTAGCAAGCATAGAGTAAAAATATAAGGATAAAGAAGCAATACACAATAATATACCGTGATTTGGCTCCCAAAGGCTTAACTCACTATCAATATTATGAGTTCTCTCACTATGAATCACAGTTTGGGGATTCTAGGATGTGCACGAACATTGTGGAGGAGAAATGATATTGCAATAGGTGGTATATGAAGAGGATGAGTATAGATCATTGTTCTGACATGATTTGGAAACGATAGGGGGTTTTCACGAGTAAAAATAGCTTAAAAAATTCACCTTCCGTAGTTAAATATGAATTTCATTAGAAATTAAAATGTCATCAGCGAGTATGGGTTCTAATATGGCGTGCTATATAAATCGGGTGTCTCTGTTTGAATATGAAAATATGGTATTATTATAATACATCCAGGTTGCAAATATTGTGGTGTACAATGTGAAAATATAACAAACATCTTTGTTAATTGCATGTGTGCAGCTGATGTGTAGAAATTATGTCCATAAAGGTCGTATGTTTTAGTAAAGGGACCACTGTAGGATAACATGATGTGAAAAGGATAATACCGCGTTGGTATTTATGGGACGCAAATCAATATGCATTTAATATTATGAGGGGACATCAAATAGTAATTTAAGAAGAGAGACAATTGGCATTTAATATTTAAACGGTTGGGACTATCATGCTTGACAGTATGGGGAGGCGAGAAGCATAAGGGGTTGTTTTGTTATCTAAGAGCGTGCTAGTCAAGTGAGTTAGTCCTGAGTCGGGTACAAAATTATATGTGGGTAGGATGTATGATGTTCGTAGCGCTTGAGCCATGTACGGTTGGTGTGCTAAGATGAATCATGAGAGTATAAGTTTTGGTTTACATGATTCGGTATGGTGAAATGGAGTCCTATGGCAGAACTCAGGTGTTGCATTATGTCTCTTTTAATTATTTACAACGATTCTTCAAAATTGAAAGAAAAAGTTGAGTAGAATAGGGAAGTTGTGGAAATATGAAATAACATGCTGAGGAACGAAAAGATGTATTGATGCATAATAAGGTAACATGTTGGGTCATATATATCGTAAGGTTAATAGATGCACAATCTGGATTTCCATATTTGTGTCATGTATATCTGTATTTTCCAAAAGGAGTGCTCGGGTAGCTAGGTCCCCGAGCAAATAGCGAAGTCAAATGAAACTCTTTGGGTTCGATCTTACCGTTATATTTTTCGGGACACTGACAGGAGGCCGACCTTTGGTGGTCTCCTTGAAAGTGAAATATAATCATTTCACTTGGAGGATCATGATCGAGCTTATCACCTACCAGTGGCCTCCTAGCACCTAAAACAACCCTGTTCAATTTTGATGCATATTTGTGTTGAAAAAGTCTATTGGTTGTCGTCGATATTTGCAATTGGAATAGGGAATTAATTCATGGTTGTTGCCTAAACTATCCAAGTTACTTTCAGTTTTGAAGTTGAAACCCTAGGAATCAGAATTGCTCTACTAATGGCTAAAGATCAAGCTTCCTCAAATTATATCTTTGAAACTGATGTACCTTATGTTCTTCAATCTATTTAGAGCTCGTTTAAGATTTGATTATTTTAGAGGTAAAAACACTTTTCGATTAAATTAAAATACTTGTAAAAAATACTAAAAAATATTTTAAAATCTAAAATCACTTTAAGTGATTATTTTAATAATTATTAATCTGGTGTTTTTTCTAAAAATAATTTTAAATATAAAAAATATATTTATAGATTTAAAATCAATTCAAGCGATTAAATAATCTCAAATGGGCTTTTAGTGTCCCAACATTGCCTCCTTGAGTTTTTTGATTAATATAAATCCATTTTACTATATAAAATATTAGAAGCAAATAATTCGAGTTTTTTTTGCCTTTAGCTTTTATTTTGAAAGTAATTGCCAATTAAGCACACCTTAAAAAATATTTACGAGTTTAGCACCTGGGCGGAGGTCAAATATCCGCCCCTATAAGAAGGGCGGAGTCAACGTTTCAGCCCTTAGTTAAAATTCGTCTTAAGGATAGGGGCGGACTCCCGTTTGCCGCCCCTAGTGTAAATTGTAAAAAAAATTAATTTTAATCATGGGCGGACAGTTGACGTCCGCCCTTAGTTCAAATGTAGATGCGCCTAAGGTTCCAAACAAAGAAAACGATTTGGATTCTTCAAATCTTTCTGTAACCCTAGGAGATGAAGACACCGAATCAGCTAGCTCAAGGGCTTCTAATTCTGAATTTTGTAGTGATGCTGTTGAAGAATTTGAAGGTATTAAAAGCTTGTTTCACTCTCCTTCATATGATAAATACTATGATAATGAAGTAGTGGATAATTATGCTAAGATTAGCTGTTGTTCTCTTGAGTTTGGGGATATAGCTGCTACTTTAATTAAGAACAACTCCGAATCTGCTATTGCACACAAAGTGCTCGACCTTTTTCCTGAATCGGCTTTTTCATCTCCAAAACATAAATTTCAGATTTCTAAGTTAAAGTATGATAAGTATGATACGAGTGTGAAAATTACTCGTGACAAATCAGCTTCCACCTCTAAGAATCCTAACGTTTTTGAAACACCAGTAGTTAAAGCCAAAACTAATGTTAAAGCTGTTGTTGATTACAAATCAGTTTTGCTTAACAATCGTGATGCTAAGCTTGGTATGCAATTAGAATACTTCGAAACTAAGAAAGGAGAACGTTTAAAGCTTAAATGGAGTGATGTTATTCCGGAGGAAGAAATTAATTTTTTTTACAATTTACACTAGGGGCGGCAAACGGGAGTCCGCCCCTATCCTTAAGACGAATTTTAACTAAGGGCTGAAACGTTGACTCCGCCCTTCTTATAGGGGCGGATATTTAACCTCCGCCCAGGTGCTAAACTCGTAAATATTTTTTAAGGTGTGCTTAATTGCCAATTACTTTCAAAATAAAAGCTAAAGGCAAAAAAAACTCAAATAATTCTTTTGTTTAAAGATCCAAGCAAAATACTAGTAAATGTTTACGTGAGTAACTGGTACACGTTCTTGGGATCATAAGTAGTAAAGTAGTTGTGGTCAAAGGACATTGAGAACATTTTGTGCAAAACTAGAAATTTGAGTAAATGCATTTGACTTCCTAAATACTCGACTTCCAATGTATCAGGTGAATCAGGCGGTTTCATGAACTTCCAAAAGAGCAAAAGTCAACTACATATATCTTTTTCTCTGTTTCTCCATAGGAATTTTCGGATTACTTTTGAAAGATAGAAATGGTTGCGTGATTTTAAGATTGTATTGAATTTCCTATTTAACTATTTTCTCTGTTCCACTTAATTTGTCCACTTAGCTTTCACATATATTAAGAAACATAATAAATATATTCACCATTACAAAAACACTCCTAATAAAGTATCTTGATATCTTAAATATGTATTGGAAATATAAATTTCAATATTTTAATAAGGATAGTTGTGGAAAAAGTAGGAAAAAAAGTTTCTTGAACTCCTAAGTAGATAATATATTTGGAACATTATTTTTAGTAAGTGGACAATTTCAGTGGAACGGAGGGAGTAACAGCTTATAAGCCTATGAGGTATGAAAAAAAATGCAACACTCCGTTAAAAAAAACGTTTACTTAAAAAAAAAAAGTTATATCTATTTATTAAAGTATTCATTAATTTATTAAATTATTTTAAAAGATTATGACGAAGAAGTCTTAAATACACATCTTTATTTTCATTCCTAACCTTATTTCCTTTTTTTTATTAAAGACACCAAATTAAATTTTACACTATAATTCAAAAACAACAATTATATTTTTACCTTTTTTTGTTTTTTTGTTTTTTATTTACTATATATACTATATATATTATTTCTAAACCTAAAAATCTTCTACTTTCCCGTAAATTATTTCTCTCTCTTCCCATTCGCCCAAATTTTCATTTCATCTTCTTCTAACCAAAATCCTAGAAAATCTTTTCTCCCTTCTCTGCAAATCTGGCGCCCACCCAAGCATTGTTATATCTTCTCTTGCTCTATCTCTCCATCCAAGCCTTCACCATGGCTAGAAACTCATCCAAGCTCACCTGCATTCGAGAAGCTTTTAAGAAACTCACCACCAACGTCCGATTTGCTCACCCACCAGCGAAGCCATAGAAGCATTGCTCGTTTTCCGCCATTGAACAGAAGCCGAGAAGACAAAGCAGCCATAGTGGAGAGCTGATGACTCGCCGCCGTGAGCTCGAACCTGCGAGGAAGAAGACTTAGGAGATCTATTGTTTGAGCTTCCATTCGTTGCACCTCATTGCGCACACCTCCAGTCGAAGCTCCTGATTCCCCCGCAACACTCAGGCGAGGAGCTTGAGCTTCGTTCGAATTTGGTAGTCGAGCTTCTTCTTCGTCGCCAATATGCTGCGAGGTTCGTGCTCCAAGGCCTTCTTCCCCTTCTCCGGCCAAGCAAGCGAAGATCTGTTGTATATTTTTTGTTTTATTTTGTAAGATCTGGTCGAGTTGTGAGCTTCTGAGCCACCGCAAAACAGTACCACCACCTCTGTGTGCTCTTTTTCGAATTGCATATCTTTTAGTAGCTTCCGAGAGAATCGCAAATGAGTGTATTTTTTTTATATCTGGTCAAACCAGTTTTTAGGTATTTTTTTCCTGTTTTTGTTATAATTAGTTTATTTTATTGTTTCTTTTAAAATTAGGTTGAAATGTAATAAAATACTCATTTAATTTTACATAATACTCAATGTTTTATATAGAGTACTCACTTTTTTTGTATGGAATACTCACTATTTTTTTATGAGTACTCATCAAATTTTACGATACTTAATAAATTCTGTTCCGACACTATATTACTTTTTTCCGATACTCTATACTTTTTCCGGCGGTGGGTGGTGGGTGGTGGCCTGAGGTTGAAAATCGGTGGATGGTGGCCGGAAATGAATAGTGTCAATGCTCTATTTTTTTGTTTTTAGTGTTTTTTGTATTATATAAACGTATTTTAGTATTTGGTCATCCTTGAGATCCTTTGGAAGAATTAAGATTTGTTCCATTCCTTATAGAGCAAACAAACAGTCTCCAAGACCCTATGTCTCATTCATCCTTATTTTAATTATATACTATCCAATTATTATAGCATCCACAATTTAATTATATAATGTTTAGATATTTTGTTTTATTTTTATTATAAAATCCGATCTCTGCCACGTATCACTACCAGTACCTCATGCATTATCTATCGACCACCATCACCATCTCATTCATTCTTCATCGACCACCACCACCATCTCCATTATATTCCGCCGACAAGTGCCACCTTTGTCCACAACCACCACCAACCAATTTCGTCGTCGTCGCCACCATTCACCACCAACTAATTTCACCATACGGACACGTCCATTAATATTAAAAAGCTCATAATTAATTCTAAAAAACCAGGAAAATAAAATAAAAAAATTTGGACGGGGCAAATTAATATCTACGACTATTGCCAATTAAATCAGATGACACGTCCGTAAATTTTTTTGAAAATTTATTATTAATTCACAAAAAAATCAAAAAAAATTCACTTTTAATACAATCAAGTTCATATTTACATACGTATATTTTTATTTTTTTTTAAAATTTCAGTATTCAGTTTTATGTTGTTTCCATAATACACAAAAATATATTTATGTATTCTTATGATACATAAAAACATGAAATCAGTCTTATAGTTAAAAATAAGTAAAAATATGGTATATGCATTTTTGAAGCTATGTACGAGAAAATGGAGACCGAATTATATTCTAGATCTACAGTGATGAGTTCCTTGAATTTCATTGCAAAGCTTATGCCCATAAAGGTAAAAAACAAGTGGTCTAACACATCTTTCACCGAGCTATTGGAATTGGTTGGACGTGTTTTGCCCAAACCTCACAATTTGCCTGGGCCTTACGAGAAATGCAACAAGAAGTTGAAAAGTATGGGTATAGGTTAAACTACTATTGATGTTTGCTTGAATGATAGTGCCATTGTTTACAAGGAGAATGAATTTCTCGACAAGTGTCCAGTATGTAGTGAGTCTAGATGGGATCCGAAAAAGGGTAAGAAAGTACCCCATAAAAAGCTTTGTTATTTTCCGATTTCCTCGAGGTTGCAGCGTCTATACGCGTCGAAACACACAACCGAAGACATGATATGACACCATACCAGAAAGAGTACCGATCCAGATGTGTTGCGTCGTCCGGTTGATGGTGATAGTTGGAAGAGATATGCAGCTCTACATCCCGAGTTTGCTAGCAAACCTCGTAATGTATATTTGGGTCTCAGTATCAATGGTTTTTTCCCTTTCTCTATGAAGAACAATTCGTACAGCACGTGGCCAGTTATATTGACTGTATACAACTTGCCACCGTGGGTATGCATGAAGGAAACCATATTTCAACTTTGTTTGTTGATTCCGGGTTCTCGTTCACCCGGTAAGGACATGATGTCTACCTCCGCCCTATGATAGATGAGTTGGACATGTTGTGGGAAACAGGGATCTCTACGTATGATGCTCATATGAAGCAAGTGTTTACGATGAAAGTTTGTTTGTTGTCCACCACTAATGGCTACCCCGCTAGGTCATACACATCAGGTTGGCAGGGTCAAGGTTACTTAGCGTGTCCAGAATGCATGGATTCCACTCTATCGTTGAACGTGAAAAAAGGTGTAGTATATTTTGATCATAAATATTTGAGACATCGGCTTTAAAAAGACTTATATGATGAAACATTATTAGGGGGTCACCATACCAAAAAGAGTACCGATACACAAAACTCAGAATTATGTATTCTTGGAATGCATAAATCTCAGATTTGTGTATTCATGGAGCACATAAAACTCAAATTTGTGTATTCATGGAACACATAAAACTCAAATTTATGTATTCCTGGAATACACAAAACTTGATTTTGTTTGTTTCAATTCTATGCATTCTTGTAACACACAAATCTAGATTTTTGTATTCCTGACACACAAATCTCAGATTTGTGTATTCCTGGAACGCACAAATTTTAGATATATGAATTCATGGAACACATAAAACTCAAATTTGTGTATTCATGGAACACATAAAACTCGAATTTATGTATTACTAGAACACACAAAATTTGGTTTTGTTTGTTCCAATCTTGTGTATTCCTGGAACACACAAATTTCATATATGTGTATTCGTGTAACACACAAACCTCAGATTTGTGTATTCTTGGAACACACATATTTCAGATATGTGAATTCATGGAACAAATAAAACTCGAATTTATATATCCATGGAACACATAAAACTCGAATTTATGTACAACTGGAATATACAAAACTTGATTTTGTTTGTTCCAATCCTGTGTATTCCTGTATACACAAATCTCAGATTTGTGTATTCTTGGAACGCACAAATTTCAGATATGTGTATTCATGAAACACATAAAACTCAAATTTGTGTTTTCATGGAACACAATATCGAGAAAAAAAATCGTAAAAAATATTTTGAAAAAAAAATTAGAATTAATTCAATATATAATTGAAGTAATTAATAATAGGTGGAAGGATAGTTTGGTAATTGGGTAATATTTTGTGCTTAATTAAGAATTAAGTCGAAACTGTAATTAATTGAGAATACTTACATTTTCCGCATAATTAATTAGGCGTTACCTTTTTTTTTTTAAATTAGACAAATAAAATAAAATAAATAAAATAAGTAAACAATCTTTAAAATAATTTTATCATTATTTCACTCTTATTTCATTGGAGGAAACCTCAAACGTGCGAGCGAGATAGGAAATTAAATGACTAATCTAAGATTTTTTGTATAAATTTTGGAAATATAACATATATTTGATAAAAATATAAAATAATATTGAATACTTATTTTTAGAAATTAGACAAATAAAATTAAATAAATAAAGTAATTTTTTTGTCATAAAATAAATAAAGTAATTAAATAATGTTTTAAATTTTATCATTAATTCACTCTTATCCATTTGAAAAAACTTAGAAAGTGAGAACGAGATAGGAAAGTGACTAATCTACGATTTTTGTAAGAGAAACCGTTTAATTGGACCACCTGATATTTGGGTGATTACTTTTTGGGTGATACCCAGCATTACTCTTTTGTATAAATTTTAGAAATATAACATATATGGAATATTTGACAAAATTCAAACCATTAGTTATAAGTAAAATAATTTTTTTTCTATTGAAATTCAACTACTTTTCTTAAGAAAGAAATAATTTTAGTAGGCTAAAACTGCACATGAATTTGAAAAATCCATTATTATTTTTTCGACGAGAAAAATCCATCTAAAATGATATTTCAAAACAATGTCTTAATATAAATCTCAAATACTCCAGGATAGTATGAATGAGAAATTTGTGTAATAAAAGAAATAAGTCTGAATGTGTGCAAGTTCATGGTATTCAATTTGGGTAATAGGAAAGTCTGAGCCTTGAATCCGAAATTTAGAATTATACTCATTACAGTTAAAGTTTGAAAAATAAAAATAAAATATTTATTACATATACTTGAATGAATCCTAAGCTATGGCTTATCTGAATAAAATACCATGAAAGGAAAGTAGAGTCAAAGCAATAATGACAATTTACTATAGGCTCATAATTATACAACTAGAATTCGAGGTTAACCCATATTCTCTATGCGGTACATTGTCATTAAAATAATTTTTGATGAATGTCACTAATTTACTCACGGTGCTTTAATTCTTTATTCTACCTTTTACCAAAAGGAGAAAAATTAGTTCTTATATATTTTGCTTTTCTAGCAACATTTGGTGCTACAAGAGAAATAATCCAACACAACACTCAATACAGAAAGTGAGGAAAAATGACAGGTATCCCAAGTTTTTCAGTAGGAAGAGAAGGTGACACATCAAAGTTCGACGATGATGGCCGCCCAAAACGAACTGGTATGTTATATGATATATGTATATAGATATGATAGTTTTACTGTTCCATCACATGCTGTAGGAACGTTATGGATCAATCGAGTGTCACATCGAGAATCTGAGGTTGGAAATGACAGGATGTAAAAAATTCGCTCCCACAAGTTAGAACAATAATACCAAATTTACTTATTCGTCAGAGAAATGGAGATCTGCCGTGTAATAAGTGCTTTTTTTTTTTTTGTGCGGTTTGCATCTGCATCAAAGAACTTCTCGTTTCCCCCCTAAATTAAAAATAAATAAATATATTTTTTCATATATGCTATAGTTTGCTATGAATTTAGCTAGAATTGAGGGCTCATAGGGCAGGAGGCTTAAATCGGGTTGGGTCTAAAAAAAATTGAAAATCTATGTCAAAAAATAATTAGTTTTCTCTATGATAAATTAATTTAATTTTTTTAATACATCCGCAAGCCATTTAATTCAAGTCGAATAAGATTCGATCTCATTACTTTCTGGTGTATAATTAGTTTTAATTTTGAACTTGTTAAAAATACATATGTAGTTAAAATCCAGGAATTTTTTTTTGAAACTGCCGTTATATGTTTATTTGACCCTTGATTTGTGTTTAATATCAATATAATTTGTTGTTTCTGATTATTTTTACCAGGGACTTACATGACAGCAAGTGCACATATCATTACAGCTGTAATTGGTTCAGGAGTGTTGTCTTTGGCATGGGCAACTGCTCAGTTAGGGTGGATCGCTGGACCTACTTCTCTCATTGCTTTCTCTGTCATAACTATGTTTACTTCGACTCTTCTCGCTGATTGTTATCGCTCTCCTGACTCTGTCACTGGAGTCAGAAACTATACTTATGCAGCCGTTGTTAAAGCCAATCTTGGTATGATTAAATATTAAATGTCACTAAATTTTTTTCAGTACTAAAATTGCGATTTGTTTTCCCTCCAGGAGGAATGAAGTACAAGATTTTGGGGTTAGCTCAGTATAGTAATCTTTTTGGGGTGACAATTGGATACACACTCACCTCAGCCATTAGTATGGTGTAAGAATCAATAAAACATATACTCTAACTCAGCTATTATAATCATTCATTTAACATTTAATTTGTTTATTATCAGGGCAATTAAAAAATCAAATTGCTTCCATAAGCATGGTCATCAAGCGGATTGTTCAACTTCAAACAATCCTTACATGTTGGCTTTTGGAGCTACACAAATTATTCTAAGCCAATTGCCGAATTTTCACAAGCTATGGTTTCTCTCAATTGTTGCTGCCATTATGTCATTTTGTTACTCTTCGATCGGCCTCGGTCTCGCCATAGCCAAGGTTGCAGGTGAGAAACACGGGTCCCACATGTTTATATGCGTTGAGTTTTCCGTTTTTAGAAAATTTCTACTTATGCTTTACCATTGTTTTCAAGGAGGAGGACATGCTCAGACAAACTTAACGGGAACCCAAATTGGAAAGGACTTGACAAGTATGGATAAGATGTGGAACACCTTTGCAGCTCTTGGAGATATCGCCTTTGCTTATTCTTTCGCCAATGTCCTCATCGAGATTCAGGTAAGGACTTGTTTATATATGGATAGTACGGAAACTTGAACTCTGAATTCTGATTATAGTTTCTCTCATAAAATTATTGCCATATTATAAAAAAAAAGATTGATAATGAATTATATTAATTTTGAAAATTGTAGGACACATTGAAGTCAAGCCCACCAGAGAATAAAGTAATGAAACAGGCATCTTTCACTGGAATCTCGGTCACCACTACGTTCTACATGCTATGCGGGCTAGTGGGATACGCTGCATTTGGAAACGAAGCTCCGGGAAACTTTTTAACTGGATTTGGTTTCTACGAGCCGTTCTGGCTTGTCGATTTTGCTAATGTATGCATTATCGTTCACCTAGTTGGAGCTTATCAGGTATTTTGCCAACCGTTATTCGGTGTTGTAGAAAGTGCGTGTAGCAAGAAATGGCCGACCAATAGTTTTGTTAATGGAGAAACAACGATACCTCTACCTAAGGGGGGCAAATTCCCGATTAGTTTGTTTCGATTGGTTTGGAGAACAGGGTATGTGATATCAACAACGCTTATGGCTATGGCGTTCCCATTTTTCAATAATTTTGTGGGGTTAATTGGAGCAATTTCGTTCTGGCCACTCACTGTTTACTTCCCTGTTGAGATGTATATTGCTCAAGCAAAGATTCCAAAATACTCTGCTGTTTGGTTTTCGATGAAACTGCTCAGTTTTGTTTGCTTAGTTATAACTCTTCTTGCTGCTGCTGGATCTATTCAAGGCCTTGTCAAGTCTTTGAAAACCATCCGTCTCTTTCATTCTATGTCTTAAGAGCACTTTATCTTATATAATGTTTAAATTGTTTGGACTATTAATGTACACATCCTATGTAGTATAAATCATGGTATCTGTGCAATAACATTTGTAAGCAAACTTCAACAATTATCATGCGTTGATGGTTAATTAGTTGTATTTCGAACATATAAAGTGTAGTACAGATGAAATGCATAGTTTATCTCTGCAAACATTCTCTTGATATATATGCATTGTGTTTTTGGTTATTATTTCTTATTTCTGATAGTATGTTTTGTCAACTCTGAATGTCTAGATTATAGCTAGACTATGCAGACTTGGACGAAAAATCTTTAATTTCTTCATCTCTTAACACTTTGGAAAGTGTTATGGCATTTTCTTTTCCTTGGTTCAAGATAGTGACCAAAGGCTACATTTATCATCTTTTCCTTTTGTGCTCCATTTATATTGAATATAGGTGACAAATATTAGCATTTTTTTGTTAATAATATATTAATATAGGATCATGGAAGAATTTTCCAACTTCAAAATATCTGTTCTTATATACTCTATTCTTCAGCCACTCCAAGCATAATCCATCCAGCCACTGTCCTACCTGCGGATCCGTAACCGCTGCTACACCATCAACAAGAAGTGAGTTGTAACAAATAACATGAACCAGAAACGTTTCTTGTTCTCACCTCCCTCTCCAGCTATAACATTTAAGGAGGAATAAATAATAAAAAAAAAAAACAGGAGCAAGAGACCAAGTGCATGTTCCTCTCTTCTCCTTCCCTTTGTATTTGTGTTTTTTTTATACCTTACTGGGAGGTATATTACCTTTTCTTTAGTTGACTCTTGATGCAAGACTACAAGATATCTGCTTAATCATGGTTCTGTGTATATTGGATTACTGGACTAGTCTCTAGGTCCAAATAAACATAGGCTAAATTGAGTATTTTGTGCCAAAGAATTTTTTGTTTGCACAAAAAAAACTACTAACAAAGAGAGATACAAAATAGGCCTTGTCAAAGGGTATTGGTTTTTTTTCTTTTTATTTTTTAGTGGAAAGGTATTTTTGGAGAGAGTGGATTTTCTGCTAAATATTTAAAAATTTACGAGAGCGAAAGTAAATAATATGAAAAATTGACCATTATCCTACCTGGTATATTCAGGGAATTTGTATGTTTAACAGTTCACTTTTTTGTTTAACAGTTAACTTTTCTATTTGACATTTTTTAACAGTTGACTAACATAACGTTGATAAACTAATTATGGTTTATTTGGATCTTTATTACTCCCTCCGTCTACTTTTATTTGTCCTTCTTTCTAAAAAGAGGTGTCCAATAATATTTGTCCCTTTTATATTATCAAGACATTTTTTGCTCCATTATTCCAATATCATCTCTACTTAATTAGTTAAAAGCATGGTGCATTAAATGATAGTCTACTCAATGAATAAGGGCAATATAGTAAAAAGGAAAAACATTTAATGTCTTTTTTAATCTTTGTGTCACAAAAAGTAGGACAAATATAAATGGACGGAAGGAGTAGTAAAAAAATAATGGTAGATATTATTCAAAAGTTTATCACCTAAATCTTTTTCATAATTTAAAATTAATAAATTACATCATCCTTTTATTATCTTTTAAATAGACTTTAAATGAATTAATTATATGATTTTTCTTTCTCAATTAATCATTTTTTCTCTAAATTTATGATAGGACCACATAAAAGGATAAAAAGATGATGTGATTTAAGATGCATTACTCATAATTTAAATAGTAAATAATTTAATCATATAAAAAGTAAAAAAACCAAGAAAAGAAAAATGATTATATTATATCATTTATCCTCCATATCTATATTTAGGTGATAATTTTTGAATGATTATCTAATTATTCATTAAGTAGTGTTTTTTTGGGATTGATTATTGTAAAGTTAAAAGTGATTTTCAATTAAAATTTTAATATTTGTAAAAATTATTTTGACATCTAAAATCACTTTAAGTGATTTTTGGGTCAATTACCCAAGGGGACTTGAGGGGATTAGTGCCATATAGGAACCAAGTTATTCCTCTCTCCTACTTAGAGGCCTCAAAATTGACAAATATCTTTACTACCCTTATAGTGTATATAAGATAAAAAAATAGATTCTTCTCTCTCCTCCATTACCATTACTCTCTCTCCTCCATACCATTAATATCTCTCTTTCTTTATCAGTTTTTCTCTCTCCTCCTTCATTAACTATCAATAATTTCCAGCTTCGACCTCCGACCACCGACCACCGCCGAATAAAGTACTGAGCATAAAGTATTGAGCATAAAGTACTGAGCATGGAAAAAGTATTGAGCATTGAAAAAGTACTGAGCATAAAGTATTGAGCGCGAAAAAAGTACTGAGTATCAGAAAAGTTTGCTGATTATTCGAATTTTTCTATTGAGTAAATATATTGAGCATGCCCGTTTAATCAGTAAAAGTGCTGAGCATTTCTCGTATAATCAGTAAAAGTGCTGAGCATTTAGACAAAAGTATAGAGTTTAATACAAAAATCTATTTTACATTACAAAAATAATATTATTACATTATAATTACAATGAAAAAAAGAAAAAAAAATACAAACAACTAACTAATCTTGTTTGACCAGATCTGAAAATCTGAAAAAAAAAATTAAACCAGCCACCATCACCGCCTCCTCCACCTCCACCATCACTGGCACTTCCACTATCTTCTATGAGCAGCAATGGATCCACCACCATCGAGCTCACCTCTCTACTCTCTATATAGCCACCACCACCACCGAAATGGCCACCCCACCACCACCGAGCTCACAGTCAAAGTAATTGCGTACACTGAAAAACCTCCCTAAAGCTCCGTGAGATCCATACTCAGCCATTGCAATTACCTGGGTATAATTAACAATATTTAAAGCAACCAAACAAACCCTCAGCCGCAGTACAACACAGAGCAGAAGAAAGCTCGGCGGTTCTCTTAGTCTTCTCAGGCGAGCCCAGCCCCAACCAGTAACAGAGAAGATAAGATTGCAAATGTGAGGGCGAATTGAATACTCATCGCAGCTGCTATTGCACTTGCTGTGATCGAACAACGAGATCTAGATCAGTCGTCCTCTTCAGCAACACCTAACGGCGGCGGCACCACCACAAATGCAGCAAATTGATACCAGAGCGCAACAACACCTACTGGAGGCGGCACCACCACGAATGCAGCAGCATCACCTTGCACCACAAACGGCGGCGACCTTCCCTGGACGTCGAAAAATATTTGATCAGTTCGAAAAGAACCTCATGCTTCAGATCTTCTTCTGAAAGATTAAGCGAACTTCGATCACTGTTCTTCTTCAAACTGAGCTACCGAACTCCGTTGGCGGTCCAGATCGGCGGCAGTCTTCTCTGATGGTTTTATGCTGTTGCAGCGAACATTTAAGAGAGAGAAAAAGAGAGAGAGGAGAGATAGGAGAGAGAGGAAAGAGAGTGATTTAGGTTAATTTTTATTTGATAAAAAATTAGTATATATAGGTAAATGAAAAAAAGGGGTAAGAAGGTAATTGGATTTTTGGCATATAGTGTTAATTTTTGTTTGTGGCCTTTAGTAAGAAGAGTAAATCCAGCTGGTGTTGTTGGGTCTTGGGGTGGTATGTTCAAGACTCTTTGGGTAATAATCTCGTGATTTTTTAATAAACATATAGCTAGTATTTTTTATAAAAGTGATTTTAAAGGTTTAGAGTATCATTAGGAATTTACCATAGGCTGTGATTTAATACCCAAAAAATTTCGCAATCTATGTTGATAGTGATATTTCCCATATCAATATTTTTAGCTCTCACAAGGTGAAAATAACTGTCACAACTTTTCTTTCCACTTCCATAATTCATCAATTAGCGTTACACTTTTTGATGATTGAGTTTTTGTGTCTGTTGGAACCATGGCGACCCCGTTAGGTTCATCATACGAGTTTTTGTAAACTAGCTAGTAAAAATAGGAATCACTTGTATTGGGAATGTTCTTTCACCAAAAAAATATGAAAAGATGTACTCAAAAGGAAAGGATAAAGCAAAGTGCTACAAACTAGCAATTCTTGATGGATCAATATACCTCAAACCTCTAGAATTATTCGTTGGATCATGAAATCCAAAGATTAGTGTTAGCCATTTACACAAATACAATATGAATTAAAAGAGAGAAAATCCTATTTTTAGGCCATTACCTATGGCCTGAAAATATTTTTAGACAAAACGTTTCAAAAATCCTATTTTTAGGTCAAATGTATTCACAACGCCCATTTTTAGGCCATTTCACTAATTTCGTGAGATATTTTGTAGATTTTAAGGACAATTTGGACACTTTAAATAGATTTCCTAATTTATGATGCGGCCAAATAAACATATAGTTTATTCAAAGTGCCTAAATTGTAAAATAACTCAAGAAATTAGTGAAGTGGCCTAAAAATGGACATTTTGAGTACGTTTGGCCTAAAAATGTGACTTTTAAAACCTTTGACCTAAAAATGTTTTTAGGCCATATTTTCTGTCTAAAACAACATCACAGAAGGTTCCTTCAACGAAAAAGCTCTGTCCGTCCGTTCGTTTCTGGCTGCTGCTGCACAAGATCCGTTCGAGATTTAGGGTGAGCTCCAGCGACAGCTTCTTCTTTGATCCAGTTCATGAAGCAGCTTCGAGCTCTGAATCTTCTCCGATCCAGTTCAAGTTCAGCAACAAATCATGGCAGTTCACGCAGCCATGGTCTTGAACAATGGCGGTGGCGGTGGTCTTGACCAGATCAAGTGGCGACGGGCTTTAGGCGAGTTGGTGGTGAGTGGAGACAGGTTTCACAACCATGTTGGAAGCTGAAATATTCACGTGAGAGAAAGTATAAATAAATTCTATTTTAGAAATTAGGTTTGATAATTGGTATATATAGACAAAAAAAAGAAGGTATAGTGGTAAAAAAGGATTTTGAAATGTAGTGTCAAATCTTATTAGAGGTCTGTAAGAAGAGAAGAAGGTAAGTGGGGTACGAAAAAGACACGGGGAGTGTTCAAGACCCCTTGGGTAAAAATCTCATTAAATAATGGATTACTTTACAAGAAAAAAAGTGATAAATCAACTAAGACCATATAAACAAATAATGGGCTTGAATTATATAATGATGAGTTTGATAATATTTGTAAGTTGCTTAGTATAACGAGGCATAAAACTGTTTAAAAACACCATAACAAAATGGTATGTCTGAAAGAATGAACAAAACACTCCTTGATAAAGTTAGATGCTTGCTTTTTTAATTCTGGTCTTTCAAAATCTTTTTGGGGTGAATCCCTTTACACTGCAACATATATTGTTAAAAGAAGTCTAAATAGATCTTTGAATATGAAATGTCCTATGGAATTGTGGATAATAAAAAAGTTTGATTTGTCTAATTTAAGAAATTTTAGATGTTCTTCTTATGCTCATAATAGGAAAGGAAAACTTGATCCTTGATCTTTGAAACTTGTTTTTCTTGGTTATTAGTCTATGCATGGTACAAACACAAACACACACACACACACACACACACACACACACACACACACATATATATATATATATATATATATATATATATATATATATGTGTGTGTGTGTGTGTATTGTGGGATAACAAAACTAGAGGGTTAAAAATTATCATAAGCAGGGATGTTATGTTTGACGAAACTAACTTCCCTTGCAAGTAGGGGTGAGCACGGTATGGTTCGGCTCGGTTATTGTCCGTAACCAAAACCAAAACCAAAACCAAATGATTCGGTTTTTAAAGGTGTCGCTACCGAACCGAACGGTTTTTATCAGTTCGGTTTTATCGGTTTTCAGTTCGCTATATGTTCGGTTCGGTTTTTTTCGGTTTTGGTATGTGTTTAATTCGATAGTTAGATAGATTTCAAAGGCGTTTACATGAGACATTTTATTTTTCATATATGAAGGGTTTGATTTTCATGTTATTAACAAATGTAGAAAATTGCATTTTTAGAACTCAAATATTATATATTATTCGTAAACAAATATTTATAAAATTTAATGTGTATGTTTTACCTTCAACAAATATTAATAAACGAAAGAATGTTTAAAATATATCGACTAATGACTTATGTAAAAATATGTTGCATATTATGACATTTTTAGGGGCGGTACATGTCATATATGAACATTTATGATTTCAAAATTTACTCCATTTTCTATCCCATTGTCATAATATTTTCAAGAATATAAATTAAATTCAAGAATATCTTAGTTTTTTTATTTTTTTGGGTTAGGTTTTTCGGTTCGGTTCAGCATAGAAAAACTGTGCCGAACCGAATTTTTTCGGTTTTATAAAAAGCTTATACCGAACCGAACGGTTTTGTCGGTTTTCGGTTTTTTCGGTTCAGTTTTTTGTATCGGGGTGGTTTTGCGGTTTTGTTTTGCTCACCCCTACTTGTAAGCCAGCATCTGTGATTTCAGGTAATGATTAAAGTGAACTCAAATCTGTTCCCAAGACTACATAAATTGGGGTGGAGCCTATTACAACTTCAGGAGATGATATTGATGAAAATCATACTAATCTTGTCATGGAAGAGGAACCCGGAGGTGAGCAGCCCACAGATGATTCAATCCCCACTGGTCACACTAGTGGGTGAAAGAGACTTAAGAAGTTCACTACAGACAACCTGGAAAATTATCAGCTAACCAGGGATAGGGTAAGGAGAGAAATTAGACCTCCTTCCAGGTATTCATATGCTAAACTTGTTTATATTTCTCTTATCGATGATTCTAAAAAAAAAAAACTCAAAGATGATCTTAATTCTGAGTTTGATATGAAGGATCTTGTCAAGGCCAAGAAAATCTTGGGCCTGATCACTGAAAGGAACATGAAACTATGTAAGTTAAAATTGCATCAAAAGGCATATTTGCTTAAGTTGGTGGAAAGGTATAGAGATTTACAATGGAAATAAGTTGATATGCATTTAGCTGGTCATTTTGTGCTTACTAAATCTCAATGTCCTAGAACTGATCTCGAGAAAGTAAAAGTGAACCACTTTAATTATGCAAATGTTATAGGACCACTCATGTATGCTATGATTAGCACTTGCCAGTTTATCCTATGCAGTTTCAATTCTGAGTAGCCTTATGTCTAACACTGGGTTAGAACACTAGCATACATTAAAATAGGTTGTCGCTTACATAAATAGTACAAAAGATGTTGGATTATGTTATGGTAAATGGAATGTACCATTTGATTTAGTTGGTTATGTTGACGTTGTTTTGTTGGTGACAGAGACTCTAGAAAATCTACAACTTCCTACCGTTTTATACTTGGTAGAAATTAAATTACTTGGAAATCTCAATTCAACAATTAGTAGCGAAATCTACTACATAATCGGAGTATGTTGCTGGTTGTGATTGTTTTAAAGACACGACCTAGTTACAGGGTCCGGCTAATTAGTTGAAGTTGACTAAGTCAACTATTACTATATATAGTGATAGCATAGTGTTATATATTTGAATAAAAATCATGTGTATCATGAAAGAACTAAACATGTTGATCTTAAATTTTACTTCATTAGAAATTGATTTTCTTCTAATGTTATTAACTTGATTAAAATACCTATTGAGGATAATCCAACAGACATGGACACTAAAATATTGACAATGAGCAAGTTTAAACACTGATTTAATTTGTTAAAGGTTGATTGATGTTTTTTCTTTTGTTTTAGAGGTGCTAGGCAACTGCAGTGAGTAGGCTTGAATGTACTATGAATTGATGAAGACTATGATGATAAAGAATGATCAAAATTGATCAGATACATTGGAGTTTAAGGTGGAGACTGTTGTATTATAAAGTCCAATGAACTTGTTCGTATATATAGACCGACCTTCTTTGTTTGTTCATGGGTTTCCTTTTTTTTTTTAACTTAAGTCCACTATACAAAACACAAACGTTTTGTTTCACCGACTTAAGTATGTGTGAGTCTATTGACCTTTGATCTATTTCTATCGTGGAAGGCTGAGATTTTTAATCTAATGATATATATATACCCTCAAGTCAAGGTTTTGGTCAGACATAATCTTCCATCTTCTAATATTTTTCTCTCTAGTTCTCTCAACTACGAAACTAAGGTTTTTGTAAATTCCAATCTCGTGTTATAAAATGTTGCAAATCAGTATTAGGTTGTGTTACTTTATTACTTGCATATATTGATATATAGTTATTTCGATTGTTGTCTAGGGTTTCATATTAAAATCTTAAGGTTTGAGTCAAACACTATTATAATTGATGAAAGAACGATTTTAAAAATCTAAATCAATACTATAATTTATCAAGTATTTTTTCATAGATGCCGCAATGTGGATGTAGGCATATAATTGCTGAACCATAATAAAATCTTGTTTTTTTAAAATTTTTTTTTAAATCTTTTTTTATATTTTATTTTTTAATGATTAAAACTAATTTGAACGTAAATATTATTCTTTCTTACCCTAAATCTGAGAAACGAAACATAATTATTTACAAGATTAAGTCTAAATTTACGTATATATCATTGACTAATAACGTCAGTTTAGATCTAAAATTTTCATAGAGACATGATAAGGCCTTGTGCAAATCCAGCAGCAAAAGCAAGTGATATGATCAAGCAAATCATACTTAATGTTTTCAACGATATCCAAACTAGAGGGTGCTTTGTAATTTTCGCTCGCACAATGTACATCTCGACTGGGTAGTAAATAGTAATTGGCTAGAATGTAATTGCTCCGAGAAGCCCCATGAAGTCATTGAAAAATGGAAAGACTAAAGCCACCATTGTTGTGAATATAACATATGATGTTCTCCAAACCAACCTAAATAGACTGATAGTGAAATGGCTTCCATTAGGTAGTGTTATCACCTTTTCTTCATTAATGAAACTACTGTTTGGCCACTTTTTGCTCCTCCAACTTTCTACGAATGCTAAGAATGGTTGGCAGAATACCTAAATGCATAAAGTTTAGTGTAATTTACCAGTCAAAATAAGTTATTATTTTCAAAACTATGCACTTAATTAAATAAAATCTATAACACGGGTTTGTACGTGCAAGTGAGATATAAAATATGGACATTTTTTCATGATCATTTTACCTGGTAGGCTCCAACAAGGTGAATAACGATACAGATATTAGCGAAATCAACAATCCAGAATGACTCGTAGGAACCAAATCCAATTAAAAAGTTTCCAGGAGCATCATTTCCAAAGGCAGCATATCTAGTTACCCCACAAAAGATGTAAAACACTGAGGTGACAGAGATCCCAGTTAATGAAGCCTGTTTCATGACTTTATTCTCTGGTGGACTGGACTTCAATGTGTCCTGCAATATTAAAAATTATACTCTATTATTATTACCTTCCAATTAAAATTCTAAATAAGTTAGAAAACTGAGTCAGTACTACTGTACTAGAGTTTAGTAAACCCAAAAAAAAAATAAAAAAATATTCTAGACTTGATTGTTTTGAAAGTAAGTAGAAATTATATCATGATCAACTAGTATATAAAGTATAAAATGAAATTTTCAAAATACTTTCCTGAATTTCAATATGGACAAGAGCAAAAGAATAAGCAAAAGCGATGTTTCCAACGGCTGCAAAGATATCTTATCCATACTTGATAAGTCCTTCCCGACTTAGTGTTCCCGTTAAGCTAGTCTCAACATGTACTCCTTCTACAAAATAATGTCATTCATGATTAAATATTAACCTAGTTGTCCCAAATCCTGAGAAATTTAGATGCTTGTTTTTTTACTTCTGGTCTTTCAAAATCTTTTTAGTGTGAATCCTTTTACACTGCAACATACTCCCTCCGTCCATAAATGTTTGTCATATTTTTTATTGCACACAAACTAAAAAAATTAATTATTAGATGTTATGTTTACTAATATGCCCTTCATAAAGTGTCTTGGAATCTTGAATTTTTATTGAAAACATAAACTTTAATATTTAAATAAGGATAAATATGGTATAAAGAGTGAAAAAGTGTCTTGGTCTTTTAAATAGACAACCTTTTGTGGATAATTAATTTTAGAAATTGTGACAAACTTTTATGGACGGAGGAAGTATATTGTTAAAACAAGTCCAAATAGATCTTTGAATATGAAATGTCCTATATAATTGTGGGATAATAAAAAGTCAGATTTGTCTAATTTAAGAAATTTTAGATGTTCTTCTTATGCTCATAATTGGAAAGGAAAACTTGATCCTTGATCTTTGAAACTTGTTTTTCTTGGTTATTAGTCTATGCATGATACAAACACACACACACACACACACACACACACACACACACACACACACACACACACACACACACACACACATATATATATATATATATTGTGGGATAACAAAGCTAGAGGGTTAAAAATTATCATAAGTAGGGATGTTATATTTGACGAAACTAACTTCCCTTGCAAGCCAGCATCTATGATTTCAGGTAATGATCAAAGTGAACCTGAATCTGTTCCCAAGACTACAGAAATTGGGGTGGAGCCTATTACAATTTCAGGAGATGATATTGATGAAAATCACACTGATCTTGTCATGGAAGAGGAACCTGGAGGTGAGCAGCCCACAGAGGATTAAATCTTTACTGGTCACACTAGTGGGCGAACGAGACTTAAGGAGTCCACTAATAACAACCTAGAAAATTATCAGCTAACCAGGGATAGGGTAAGGAGAGAAACTAGACCTCCTTCCAGGTATTCATATGCTAAACTTGTTTATATTTCTCTTATAGATGATTCTGAGAAAATAAATAAACTCAAAGATGATCTTAATTCTGAGTTTGATATGAAGGATCTTGGAAAGGCCAAGAAAATCTTGGGCATGATCACTGAAAGGAACATGAAACTATGTAAGTTAAAATTGCATCAAAAGGCATATTTGCTTAAGTTGGTGGAAAGGTATAAAGATTTACAATGGAAATAAGTTGATATGCCTTTAGCTGGTCATTTTGTGCTTACTAAATCTTAATTTCCTAGAACTGATCCCGAGAAAGTTAAAATAAACCACTTTAATTATGAAAATGTTATAGGACCACTCATGTATGCTATGATTAACACTTACTAGATTTATCCTATGCAGTTTCAGTTCTGAGTAGATTTATGTCTAACACTGGGTTAGAACACTAGCATACATTAAAATAGGTTGTTGCTTACATAAATAGTATAAATGATGTTGGATTATGTTATGGTAAGTGGAATGTACCATTTGATTTAGTTGGTTATGTTGATGCTGTTTTGTTGGTGATAGAGACTCTAGAAAATCTACAACTTCCTACCATTTTATACTTGGTAGAAATTACATTACTTGGAAATCTCAATTCAACAATTAGTAGCGTAATCTACTACATAATCGGTTTATGTTGCTGGTTGTGATTGTTTTAAAGACACGGCCTAGTTACAGGGTCCGGCTAATTAGTTGAAGTTGACTAAATCAACTATTACTATATATAGTGATAGCAGAGTGTTATATATTTGAATAAATATCATGTGTATCATGAAAGAACTAAGCATGTTGATGTTAAATTTTACTTCATTAGAAATTGATTATCTTCTAAGGCTATTAACTTGATTAAAATACCTACTAAGGATAATCCAACAGACATGGACACTAAAATATTGACAATGAGCAAGTTTAAACACTGATTTAATCTGTTAAAGGTTGATTGATGTTTTTTCTTTTGTTTTAGAGGTGCTAGGCAACTGCAATGAGTAGGATTGAATGTACTATGAATTGATGAAGACTATGATGATGAAGAATGTTCAAAATTGATCATATACATTGGACTTTAAGGTGGAGATTGTTGTATTGTAAAGTCCAATGAACTTGTTTGTACATATATACCCACCTTCTTTGTTTGTTCACGGGCTTCCTTATTTTTAACTTAAATCCACTATACAAAACACAAATGTTTTGTTTCACTGACTTAAGCATGTGTGAGTCTATTGACCTTTGATCTATTTCTATCGTGGAAGGCTGAGATTTTTAATCTAATGATATATATATACCCTCAAGTCAAGGTTTTGGTCCGACTTAATCTTCCGTCTTCTAATTTTCTCTCTCTAGTTCTCTCAACGTAACTAAGGTTTTTGTAAATTCCAATCTCGTGTTATAACATGTTGCAAATTTACTTGCATGTATTGATATATAGTTATTCCGATTGTCGTCTAGGGTTTCAGATTAAAATTTTAAGGTTTGAGTCAAACACTATTATAGTTGATGAAAGAACGATTTTGAAAATCTAAATCAATACTATAGTTTATCAAGTATGTTTTCATAAATGCCTCAATGTGAATGTAGGCATATTATTGCTTAACTATAATAAAATCTTGTCTTTTTTAAGTTTTTTTTTTATATTTTATTTTTTAATGATTAAAACTAATTTGAACGTAAATATTTTCTTTCTTACCCTAAATCTGAGAAACGAAACATAATTATTTACAAGATTAAGTCTAAATTTAAGTATATATGATTGACTAATAACGTCAGTTTAGATCTAAAATTTTCATAGAGACATGATAAGTCCTTGTGCAGATCCAGCAGCAGAAGCAAGTGATATAATCAAGCAAATCATACTCAATGTTTTCAACGATATCCAAACTAGAGAGTGCTTTGGAATTTTCTTTCGCACAATGTACATCTCGACTGGGTAGTAAATAGTAATTGGCCAGAATGTAATTGCTCCGAGAAGCCCCATGAAGTCATTGAAAAATGGAAAGACTAAAGCCACCATTGTTGTGAATATCACATATGCTGTTCTCCAAACCAACCTAAATAGACTGATAGTGAAATGGCTTCCATTAGGTAGTGTTATCACCTTTTCTCCATTAATGAAACTACTGTTTGGCCACTTTTTGCTACTCCAACTTTCTACGAACGCGAAGAATGGTTGGCAGAATACCTAAATGCATAAAGGTGAGTGTAATTAACCAGTCAAAACAACTTATGATTTTCAAAAGTATGCACTTAATTAAATAAAATCTATAACACGGGTTTGTACGTGCAAGTGAGATATAAATTATGGACATTTTTTCATGATCATTTTACCTGGTAGGCTCCAACAAGGTGAATAACGATACAGATATTAGCGAAATCAACAATCCAGAACGGCTCGTAGGAACCAAATCCAGTTAAAAAGTTTCCAGGAGCATCATTTCCAAAGGCAGCATATCCAGTTACCCCGCATAGGATGTAAAACACTGAGGTGACAGAGATCCCAGTTAATGAAGCCTGTTTCATGACTTTATTCTCTGGTGGACTGGACTTCAATGTGTCCTGCAATATTAAGAATTATACTCTATTATTAGTACCTTCCAATTAAAATTCTAAATAAGTTAGAAAACTGAGTCAGTACTACTGTACTAGAGTTTAGTAAAACCAAAAAAAAGAAAAAAAGATTCAAGACTTGATTGTTTTGAAAGTAAGTAGAAATTATATCATGATCAATTAGTATATAAAGTATGAAAATGAAATTTTCAAATTACTTGCCTGAATTTCAATATGGACAAGAGCGAAAGAATAAGCAAAAGCGATGTTTCCAACGGCTGCAAAGATATTCCACATCTTATCCATACTTGATAAGTCCTTCCCGACTTGTGTTCCGGTTAAGCTAGTCTCAACATGTACTCCTTCTACAAAACAATATCATTCATGATTAAATATTAACCTAGTTGTCCCATATATATACACACACACACATATAACTTGCATTGTACTCACCTGCAATTTTCTCTACTGCAAGACCGAGGCCTATGGACGAGTAAGCAAAAGACATGATAGCAGCAATGATGGAGAGATAATGAATCTTGTGAAAATTAGGTATTTGGCACAAAATAATTTGCAAAGCTCCATACATCATTATGAATGGTTTGCCTTCACTTAGACATCCCCCGTCATGGCAATTAGATCTTTTAATAGCCCTGATAACAAACAAATTATATGTTAAATGAATGAAATCTATATAACTATATAAGAGTATATGTTTATAGAACTTACGCCATACTGATGGCTGTGGTGATTGTGTATCCAATCGTTGTCCCAACAAGACTACTATACTGTGCTAACCCGCAAAGCTTCACCTTATCTTCTCCTGGAGATATGTATTAAAATTTTAGATTTTATAATAAGGTTGATCAATCCTTAAATTGATATTAGTTTGGAGTAAACTTACCAAGAGTGGCTCGGACACAATCTATGTACTTGTAGTTTCGTGTGCCAGTGATAGGGTCAGGAGTGCGATAACAATCAGAAAGAAGAACGGAAGTAAACCAAGTAATGATAGCGAAAGCGACAAGAGCACCAATTCCACCAATCCATCCTAATTGAGCAGTTGCCCATGCTAAAGATAATACTCCTGATCCAATAACTGCTGTTATTGTATGTGCACTTGCAGTCAATAAAGTACCTTAAAACAGACAAAGAATAATAAGCTATATCAATATCAAAACACATAAAGGGTCAGAATCATTTTATGTGATGAACTTGATAAGGGAACTCGCAATTATATACCAGTTCGTTTGGGACGGCCATCGTCATCAAACTTTAAGGTTTCGTTTCCTCTTTCAAGAGAAAAAGCAGTATTTGTCATTTCTTTCTGTTCCAACGCAAAATGTTGCTACAAAAGCTATGAATTATATATATGAGAAAACAAGCAATGCACTTGACTTATCAACCTCTTTTCACCCAAAGAAAATTGTTTGAACTTGATTTATTTTGATTACGCAAATGTTATTGTTATAAAAATTGTTAGCCAAATTATGAATGTATTATATACAATATTTTACCATTCACGAAGCTGTATTTGTCTGGCATTCAAATAACAGAAATTCTAAGGAATAGTTTTGTTCTCTTTACGGTCTCTCTTGAAAAGTTGACTTATTTTCTTTATTGAGCCGTTTTATTCCTTTTCTGTTTACTTTTTTCCTTTTCCGTTTTCCTTTTTTTAGATCTAACGGTAGAAAAGGTCAAAATGCAGAACGGTTACCTCCGCCCCTTCTCCATGACCCTGGTGGCGGAGGGGCTACGTAATCCACCGGAGACACGCACAAAACAATCTCATCGTTATCATTTACACCAAACAATCGGATCAGTTCGTCTATGACTATGAATCCTTCCCTTAATTCGAACAGATCTTTTACTAAAAGAATGAAATTGATTACATCGACAGGTCATGATTCTGCTTCGAGGAAGGTCAGAACCACCGCTGGGCTTATGGAGGGTAACAATACCACGAACAGGGCTCTTAAACGTTCGCTAAATTATGACGATTATCTCCTATGGAAAAGGTCATAGCTAATACACCGGCCATGTATATGGAAAAAGATAAGAATAAGGTGGATAAAGATAAGATTAAGATGGATGATGAGTCTTTAGTCTTACATGCATGAGATCCTTAACAATCCAGTATCCACGAGGAGGAAATGGGGCAAGGACAGGAGGACGTTGTTGAGGTAAGAATAATTATCAACCATGGTGCTGGTATCACAAATTTCTGGGGATCCAAACCTCACAGGTGGGGCGGTTGAGGAGGGAAGGACATTAATGTTTCTGCATTCTGGTATAGGGACGAACTTGAAGCCATCTAATAGGGAGGGCATAAATCAGAAGGCCAACGTTAAGATTTATTTCGACAACGACAAGACAGTCGAGAAAGGCACGGATAGTTTTACATGGAGGCTGTAAATGTAAGAGTGATCTTTTGATTTTAATTCTTCTAAATCTGATCACAGGTTAATGGAAGGAGTGGACCACTTATGGGAAAAGCAGCGGCCACAGAGGGTGGAGTGGAGGATATCCCACATAAGGTTGGCTACGTTCCTCAAGTAGTCCGGACTGCAGAGCAGAAGAGACAAGCTGTGTAGCATTCATCCTTATTATCCGGCTCCTTAGTTATAATATTAGTTACAGGTACCTATTCAGAAAGGTTCAATAAATTTTGGTGCCAAAGGCACCTATAGAGTTAGTAGAGGTAGGTTTTGGATATTTTATGACGAAATTTCATAGTAAAGTGGATTATGATAAAGCATTGGGTAGAGATTCAGTGAACGATTCTAGATATATACTTCATAGTTAAAGCATATACTTCATAGTTAAAGCATGGGACCTGGATTTCATGTCTCAGATAACCCTTGTTCTAAGACAACTATTTGGATTCGGTTACCATAACTCTCGTTGATTAATTATACAGAAGAGATCCTTATGTCCACTGGTAACCTCATTGGGAAAATGGTCTAGATCGATCTCTTTGTTAGACCGTGTGTGAGGGATAATTTTGCAAGATTAGCCGTGGAAGTAGAGTAAAATAAACCGTTGGTAGCAATTGTTAGAATTCATAAGTATTTTCACTTCCTAGTAGTGTAGTCAACAATAGCATAGAGGAGGCTAAGCAGAACAGAGGTAATCCTCATTTTAGAATCAGTGGAGCATTGCGACGGAGAAGAGAATCGAAGCTCGAAGGTCGGCAATGGAAGCGCGAAGGCCGCTGGTGTTCAGATGTTATGATCTTCTTTGCTGGCTAAGGTGAGGAGCTCCGTCGACGGCTATGACGAGTAGATTTGGACACGTCTTGAACGAAGAGGACAAACACAAGAACTTTAAAGCTTATCCATGGAGCTCGAGCACTCATTTATGGTCGTTTCCTATGCGAGAGGAAGGTCGAGCATCGCCGAGCACTACCTATCGCTGAATACACCACGAACTCACAACGGAGATGAGGGAAGGGCTTCAAACTTCGAACGGATCTTACCTCTGTTGTTGCTCGAATGTCTCGAACGGTGAGCTTCTCTGGATCTGAAGCTTCACTACGAACTGGAGATCCTTCTCTTGAACGGGTCTAGATCTGAATCAGTTCTTCGAGGATGCATCAAGGGAGACGAGCGACATCGAATGACGAACAACATCGGAGATCTTAGCATTTCGCCGGCGATTTTCAGCGTGAGATTTTGACCAAATCGGAGAGAAAACGAAATATGAGAGGAGAGATGCTTTGACGGGAAATGAGAGAAGAGAGAGAGAGTGAGTGTGAGTGTAATTTTAGGGTTAAAAAATAAAATAATCAAATATATATAGGAAAAATAAAAACAAAAGGGGGTAAAAATGTAATTGGATTTTTGGATTCTAGTGTAAGATTTAATATGAGGTCTTTAGTAAGAAGAGAAGGAAAGAGGGGTGGTGATTGAGAAGAGGGGGTGTCTTCAAGACCTTATGTCTCATTATCTCTACTTTTTATTATATTTAGGATAAAGTTTTTATCCAACTAAAAGTCATGTAACTTCCCTACTATGGAAACACGGCTGAACTCTTACGATTAAATATTGTCTATATAGATAGTAAGGGTCCGTTTGGGATTGCTTTTTAAAATAATCACTTGAAGTGATTTTAGATTCATAAAAGCACTTTAGACCTTTAAAATCACTTTTAGAAAAAGCACTAGCTCGTTTGGGATTGCTTTTTAAATAATCACTTAAAGTGAATTTAGATTTGTAATAATACTTTAGACCTTTAAAATCACTTTTAGGAAAAGCACTAGCTAGGTGATTATTAAAAAAAATCACTTAAAGTGATTTTGGATGTCAAAATATTTTTTACAAATATTAAAATTTTAATTGAAAAACACTTTTAGCTCTAAAATAATCAATCCTAAACGAGCACTAGATACGTGATTATCAAAATAATCACTTATGACTTTAGATGTCTAAATATTTTTTAATATTTTTTACAAATAATTTAATTTTAATCAAAAAGCACTTTTAACTCTAAAATAATCAATTTCAAATGGGCTCTTAAACGATCCTTGTATTTGACCTACCAAGTTTGAATTGACCATATTACTTCTCTAGTATCTCACTGGTAGATTGCTAAGTTCATCTCATTTTAAGTTATTAGGATAGGACTCAAATTACCTTAACGGGTATTATCTCTTAAGTTTCAAAATCCAACTCGAAATCAATAATATCTAAATATGTTATACATATTTTTATCAGTCTGGATAAAATACAACCTTACTATGAAGTGGAAATTAGCTAGATTCTATTATGTGTACATGTCATGATCAATTAACCAGTATACCCAACATACAAGAGATATAGAGTAACGATAGACCGCACACATAATATATCAAAGTATACTTGCTTAACATGGCTATTGCACTATATACAGACTCAATATTAATCACATCTAATCCATTAGTAGTTACAACTTACTTTCGGAAAAGTGATTTTATATAAGTCCTCCTATACATATCCAGATGCAACATTGAGTTTGACTACATAGAGGACTACTTTGGTAACCGTAGACATAACACCTACAGTTATGGTCAACATCCACCATGACCTCAATGCAATCAAAGCGCCAAACTGTGATTATTTCATCAAAAAATATTAATGTTGTGAGTACTCGAGGAACCGACTTATGACATGTGCACCACCATTCTAATATCCCCATGTCTTTAAACTTAAAACATCAATTGACCTTATACTGTAACATTACTTATAACTACCATTATTTGTAGTTAAACATAATTATTTCATTACCTATTTATATTTTGTATTTAGACCTGCAAGTGAAAAGTTATTATCTTACCCACATAATCCCAACAAGTAGATCATGATCAAGATGGATCAAAGCCGACCGAGGGTACTAGAGTTGTTCAAAACAAGAAACCAGCGACGAAGGGATTATACATGTGGGCTAAGAAAGGAATGAGCACACCAAGTAAAAAGAAGTCAACACCAAGGGCTATGTTGTAGATTTCGGTTTTGGGCGCTAGGCGGTCGACCGGGGCCTAGCGCCAAGGCGGGATTACACGGGGCCTAGGCGGAATTACACGATTTTTGAATCCTGATGTGTAATTTAGTATATTTAGTAGTATATAATTATAGCAAATTTAACTATTTAAGTCATAAAATTCATCTAAGAACACTATAGTTAATATAAAAATACTAAAAATTGAGTTATAATATCAACTAAAGAATTCATAAGAATAAGGAAAATAACAAAAAGGTCTATGTGGTCATGTTTTTCCATTACTCGGCGCTTAGGTGGCCATTTTTTGCCATTAATCGGTGTCTAGATGGATACACGCCTATTTCACGACGACTAAGGAGTTAGGCAAAAACGCCTAGAATTTTAAGTAGGCATAAGCGGTTGAGGAGGGAGTTGACGCCTGCGGGGAGATTTACAACATATACGAGTAATAATAACCATGGTCGAGATATGACATCCTCTCTAGTTTTGAGGATCGAGAGGATAATGGTCTTAGATGATTTAATTGTGGAAGGAGGGGATCATCTGGAACATGCTGCAAGTACAGATAAATCGAAAAAAGGAATAATTTCATTAGCAAGATAGTGGGAGGTAGTGTAACGCCTAAGCATATAATCATTAATATGGCCGAGAACATATTGAAGGATGGCTTTTTTTAGTTCTTACAAGAAACATATTATAGATGGTGAAGCTGTAGGTCTCACTCAAATGAGTAAAGAGAAAGTGGCGGCCAAAAAGGCTCAGAGTGTAATAATTACACTGAACGGTTGGACTGCAATATTCGCGGCTCAAATATTGGGTCCAGCTCGGGTCAAGTACACCGCCTACTTGATAAGTGTCCCAGGGAGTTGAATCTATGTCTCACGAGCATGGCACTGGTATAGAAGGAATCTCAGAGGGACATGAGTTTGGGTTTCCAAATACTACAACTCAAGGTAGTACTCTGTGTATGAACTCCATTGTCAGGGATCTTTCGTGTGAGATCCTGAACAATAAGCTGTTGCTTGACAGGGTTCTTAGGGAGGGGACAAGGATGAAGTCTCGGAGCCAAGAATCAGTTCGATGACTTTTTACAACCAGGTAGAGAACCATTCAAGGGCATAGATGGACACAAATTGAGTAATATAAAGTCGAATCACAAAGGTCAAAGTAAGGTTACCTTGGAGACTAATGATCTAGATCACATGATTTTTTTAATAAATAACAAAAGCAGAGGGAACAGAATGTAATAGTGGTGAGTGACGGAGAAAAATCTGACACGGGCTGGTTGACAAATAAATCAGAAGGGAAAGAAGTGGAAGTTATTAATTTGGACACTGATACGGAAAATGACATGGGTATACACGAACATGATTGCAAAAGTGGAGAATAAGCTTTACAAGAGTTGTTTGGTGGACGGACAGACGCGCCGAACTACACTAATTTCGATCTAGATGAAACCCAATGGCAGAAATCATTACCTCCCGTTCTATCGCAAATAGTAAAAATTGGGGATGTACATACGAGATCTGATGATTAAATGCGGATATGGAGATCGAAGTTGGGTCGATAGGAGAAGGTTGGGTGAAGGACTTGAAAGAGTCCTAATCTCGTGTCGGCCGCTCATTTGGATATAGTATTTCTCATGCACTTTAGTTAATTCTCGGTTCAGTAGTGCAGGAACATTCTGAGTCAAATACGAAAAGTTTACAAATTACCTTCAAAAATAAAAACTGATTTAACATTTTGAGTCAAAGTTCAGTAGTGTAGGAACAATTGAAATGTAAAACCTGTCGCTACACTATAACTTACTTATCCATGATTGAAAAGGACATAATGCTTAAAAATCTACTTCATAAGTCTAGATATATGTACATATGATCAATTAATATAGTCTGTTTAGATCTTAAATTTCCGAAGAGATACAATAAGGCCTTGCACAGATCCAACAGCAGCAACAAGTGATACAATCAAGCAAAACAGACTCAATATTTTCAACGAAATCCAAACTAGAGAGTGTTTTGGAATTTTAGCTTGCACAATGTACATCTCAACTGGGAAGTAAACAGTGATTGGCCAGAATGTAATTGCCCCAAGAAGCCCCAGAAAATCATTGAAAAATGGAAATATTAAAGCCACAATTGTTGTTAATATCACATATGCTGTTCTCCAAACCAACCTAAAGACACTGGTGGGGAAATGGCTTCCATTGGGTAGAGAAATCAACTTTTCATGGTTGACGAAGCTACTGTTTGGCCACTTTTGGCTACACCAACTTTCTACAAACGCGAAAAACGGTTGGCAGAATACCTGAATGCATAAAGGTGAGTGAAATTTATCAGGAAAAGTATGCCTAAATATTACACTTTTATCCCACCCATGACTAGAAATTAACAAAAATAAAATCGAGCCAATGGGTCGAATCCCAATGATTATTCTAACTTTTAGCCCTCCCCGAGATAAATTCCTGGATCCTCCCTGACTTAATTAAATTGAAATCGATAACACGGGTTTGTACTTGCGTGTGAGATATATATTATGGACATTATTCATGAACATTTTACCTGGTAGGCTCCAATAAGGTGAATAACGATACAGAGATTAGCGAAATCAACAAGCCAGAACGGTTCATAGAAACCAAATCCAGTTAAAAAATTTCCAGGAGCATCATTTCCAAAGGCAGCGTATCCAACTATCCCGCATAGGATGTAAAACACTGAAGTGACAGAGATCCCTGTGAAAGCAACCTGTTTCATGACTTTATTCTCTGGTGGACTGGACTTCAATGTGTCCTGCAATTTTAAGAATTCAATTCAATCGCCACTCAAGACTAATTCTGTTGGTAAGTTTAAATTCCACACTCATAGTATTACTTTCACGATTAGGCTTGTTAATGACAATATTTTAAAAAAATCTTCTCTTTAAATGTTTATGCATTTATGAGATTGGAATTAGTCTGAAAAACTATGTTCTTATACTTATGATTTTTTTTATTTGTTTAAATGCAAGGTGGAAATTATATAAGAATCAACTGCAAATTTAAAAAGGGCTTGCCTGAATTTCAATAAGGACTTGAGCGAAAGAATAAGCCAAAGCGATGTCACCAAGGGCTGTAAAGGAATTCCACATCTTATCCATACTTGACAAGTCTTTCCCAACTTGTGTTCCCGTTAAATTTGTTTCAACATGTACTCCACCTACAAAACAATGTCATACATGATTATAACTATTAGCTTAGTGCCCGTTTGGGATTGCTTTTCAAAATAATCACTTAAAGTGATTTTAGATCCATAGCAATATTTTAGACTTTTAAAATCACTTTTAGGAAAAGCACTAGATTAGTGATTATTAAAATAATCACTTAAATGATTTCAGATGTCAAAATATTTTTTAATATTTTTTACAAATATTTTAATTTTAATCAAAAAGCGCTTTTAGCTCTAAAATAATCAATCCCAAACGGGCTCTTAATCATCCCAAAATAACAAAATTTTGATAAGGAATTGTTAGATGCTGTTAAAAGTAAATTGCAAAATTCTCACTTGCAATTCTTGCTACAGCAAGACCGAGGCCAATAGATGAGTAAGCAAATGACATGATGGCAGCAATGACGGAGAGAAAAGATAGCTTGTGAAAATTTGGTATTTGGCACAAAATAATTTGCATAGCTCCAAAAATCATTATGAATGGTTTGTTATCAACTAAGCATCCCGCCTCATGGCCATGATTATGGTAGCAATTTGATCTTATAATAGCCCTGATAACAAACAAATTAAATATTAAATGAATAATCTATATGCTTAACAGCTTATGTTAAATAGCACTTACACCATACTGATGGGTGTGGTGATTGTGTATCCAATGGTCATCCCAACAAGACTACTATATTGAGCTAACCCACAATACTTCACTTTTTCTCTTCCTGGAGATAAATTAAATTGTAATTTTAGGATTTATAATAAGGTCAATCAGTCATTTAATAGCTATGAGTGTGGAAATTAAACTTACCAAGAGTGGCTCGGACACAATCTATGTACTTGTAGTTTCTTGTGCCAGTGACAGGGTCAGGAGTGCGATAACAATCAGCAAGAAGAACGGAAGTAAACCAAGTTATGATAGAGAAAGAGAAAAGAGCAACACTTCCAGCAATCCACCCTAATTGAGCAGTTGCCCATGCCAAAGACAACACTCCTGAACCAATAACTGCTGTTATTGTATGTGCACTTGCAGTTATCAAAGTCCCTTGAAACAAACAAATGAGAAATTAATTAATATCAAAACACATAAAGGGTAGTGAAGTCGAAATTAGTCAACTTGCGCTGCTATATATATGTATTATATATACCTGTTCGTTTGGGGCGCCCATCGTCATCAAACTTTGACGTTTCATCTCCTCTTTCGTCAGAGTAAGTGGTGTTTGCCATCTCTTTAATTCCTATCCAACGCTATGCTACAAACGCTATTGATATGTATATGAGAAAGCAAGCGATGCTATTGACTTGTTAGCCTCTTTTCGGCCAAAGGAAATCGGCTGAACTTTTTTTTTTTTTTTTTTAAATAACGGAAGTGGTATCGTTATAAAGAAATCAAATTATGACGACTTATAGTTAAATGAACCTGGATGAGATTGTCGTCAAAGAAATTAAAACAGGTTGTAATAAACATACTTAAATGGTTCTCTTCAAATATTTAAACCATTAACTCCAAAATTAATTTTTCCTTTGGTTCACTTTCATTTGTCTAACTTTTAATAAAAAATATTTAATATTATTTATACTTTTATGGGTACGAAGATATTTTTTTATTATTTATTTAGTATTATCTTTATTAATTAGTTAAAGAAATAGAGTAATAAATAATTATAGAGTAAAGATATATATCACCCTTTATTGTTTCACCTCTATATCATTTCCTATATGGAGGTTTTAAAAGCCAATCAAATCTTTTCTCTCTCCTAATTAATTATTTTCTTTCTCTTTTGTTTATGCATTGTTTGGATTCAGATTATCAAAGGAAAGGAAATGATAGGAATATAAAAATATTAAAGGAATGGAAGAGAAAGTGATAATCGTGTTTGGATTAAAAAAAATTTAATAAAGGAAAAGAAAATAATTGATTAACGAATCACTTGTTTGGATTCACATTATTAATGTATTGTTTGGATTCAGTTTTTTAAAGAAAAGGAAAGGAAATGATAGGTATAAAGTTTCCTTTCCTTTGTTTGAATTCGATTTTTAATTAAAGGAAAGTAATTCAATGGATTTCAGAATCCTTTCTTTTCCTTTAAAACGTCAATTATTTTATCCTTCCGTTTTGGAGTCATTTCAAAGGAAAGGAAGTGATTATTTTTTTAAATGTCACAACTAACCTTATAATTTTAATATAATAATATTTTTACATAACACAAAAGGGTATAAAGGTATTTTTATATAAAATAATCCTTTCCTTTCCTTTAATAATGTGAATCCAAACAAGTGATTCGTTAATCAATTATTTTCTTTTCCTTTATTAAATTTTTTTTAATCCAAACACGATTATCACTTTCTCTTCCATTCCTTTAATATTTTTATATTCCTATCATTTCCTTTCCTTTGATAATCTGAATCCAAACAATGCATAAAGGAAAGGAAAAGATTATTTTATATAAAAATACCTTTATACCCTTTTGTGTTATGTAAAAATATTATTATATTAAAATTATAAGGTTAGTTGTGACATTTAAAAAAATAATCACTTCCTTTCCTTTGAAATGACTCCAAAACGGAAGGATAAAATAATTGACGTTTTAAAGGAAAAGAAAGGATTCTGAAATCCATTGAATTACTTTCCTTTAATTAAAAATCGAATTCAAACAAAGGAAAGGAAACTTTATACCTATCATTTCCTTTCCTTTTCTTTAAAAAACTGAATCCAAACAATACATTAATGCTACATAAGGTGACACATAGGAGGTGAAATAAGGATGAAACAATAAAGGGTGATATATAGCAATGCTCATAATTATATAACAAAAAGTAATTGTAATTTATAAATAAAGAGGAGTTAATAAAAAAATTAATTTTTGTGTTATATTTTCGACAAATAAAGTTAGACTGTGAGCAAACTTTTATAAAATTTGATGGAAAAAAGACACTTTTTTTTATAATTTTTATTATCCTTAACTCCTCAGGCTCATGATATGTCGTCATCACCGGAACCAGAGTCAACTATTATGGTGTCTCATTTCAATAGATAGATAATGAAATTTATTTTATAAAAAGGGAATATAACATCTTTCATCCCGACTGATCTGGGATGAGAAACTTAAGAAATGACCTTTTTCCTTAGTCAACTTTGAGTGGCATAAAGGAATAGGGAATTAGCTTTATAAAGCCCAAACCCTATATCACTTTGTGTTTTAAGTCCCACCTTCTAAACACTACTTGAAAGCCAACTAGAAGCCAGTAAAAGGCTAATATACCCCTAACCTTATCACACAGTGAAACACACACATCCCACCCCCAAACCCTAATAGGAACCGGATCCCCCACCCCATCCCATTCTATCTATCTCTCTCGTCTCTCTATACCCCGTACCCACCCTCTCTTCTCTCTGCTGCAACACTGCTGCGTCTCTGCAGCCATGAAATCGAAACCCCCCAGTTGCTGCTGCTCGCCCCACCATCGCCCCACCATCAACGCCCTCCTGACCACAACCAACATCGAGCCACTGACCACAGCCAACATCACCACTGACCTTCCATCAACGCCCTCCTGTTCAGCCCCACCACCAGCTCCGATGTTCAGCCCCCCACCACCACCACCCTCCTGTTCGTGGATCCGATCTTCATCATAAAACCGCCTCACTCGCGCGTCTCCATCTTCGCCGTCGCTGCTGCACATCCTTGCCGCCGCTCAGCTTCCCTCATCGTTCGTGAATCCACCACCACTGATCTCCCTCTCCTTCATCTCTGCTCCATCGCCGCTTATAGGTCGGGGTCCTCTCTCCGATCTTGAAATCTGTTCATCTGACCACCTGGGGCCAGCCCGTGCTCCTCCCTCACCATAACAACCCGCTGCAGGCGAAACCACCACCGCTACAGGCGAAAACCACCATCGCTGGAGCAGATCTGCATCTCCGCCGTTCGCGCATCACCACCACCATACTCTGCTGATCTGCATCTCCGTTTCTCTGCTGAAGCAAGAAGCCACTATATCCACCAAGGCGTCGCCGGAGAGGACAAACGCTGATGGGCCAGACCCAATAAGGGGTTGTTCATGTTGGGCCAGACCCCATAAGGGGTTGTTCATGTTGGGCCAGACCCACATTCGGGTAGTTCATGGATATAGTTTTTTCATTTTAGTTGTAATTCATATTGGGTCCAGCCCCATTGTTTTTTTTTTAATATGGGCCAGCCCCATATAGGGTATTGTGTGTAATATGGGCCAGCCCCATATAGGGTACAGTTTTTGAATTTTTTAATTTATTTCATTAATGGGCCAGACCCATGTAATGTTTGGCAATAATGGTACAGGCCTGCATAGTTTACATCTTTTTGTTTCTATTAATTGTGCAATACAAACATAATAAAAACAATCTTTTTGATATATATAAAGTTATTCCTAATGGGTACAGCGATTTGAAGAATATGGGTCTGGCCCCATATATAAGAGGGACTTGGTAAAAAAAGAATTAAAAAAATCATTGCAAAAAAAGTGTTGGGTCTGTACCCATCACGTTATAGTGCAGTTTGTGGTAGTAGGTCGGGATGGGTCCGTATCTATAAAGAGGAAGGGTAAAATGGTCAAAATACAAACCAGGAAAGTTAGGTATAGGCCTTTAAAAAAAGAAAATTCTGGTTGGGACTTAAAACAAAAAGTTGGGGGGTTTGGGGGTGTTTTTTACAATTTCCTCTAAAGGAATATATTAATGAACCATGTCAATTTTAATAAGAGCCAATTAGAGATTAATGCCTATTAAAAAACTTATTTAAAAAAAGGTGCCTAGAATAAGATTCTTTATAGAAAAATGCCCCATCCCAAACTACCCCTGTAATTAAAAATTAAAAAAAAAGAAATTAGGAAAAAACAAAACAAAAACAAATAAACACACGCGCGCGTCCGTGAATTTTTTTTAAAATCGTCATAACTAATTCTAAAAAAATCAAAAAAATCAAAAAAATAAAAAATTTATATATTTAGATAAAGCAAATTAATATTTACGTCTATGATTTTTTTCAAAATTTTTTGAATTTTTTTATTTTTTTGAATTTTTTTGAATTTTTTAATTCGCAAAAACATGGAATTCCATGTTTTGATATAAGGAATTTGTTTTCCGCAGACACGAAATTCACTGTTTAAAACATGGTGAATTCCATGTTCTGCGAATTAAAAAATTAAAAAAAATCAAAAAAATCAAAAAAACCAAAAAATTCAGAAAATTCCGAAAAAAATCATAGACGTAAATATTAATTTGATTTATCCAAATATGATTTTTTTCGATTTTCCTTATTTTTTTGAATTAGTTATGGCGATTTTAAAAAAATTTCACGGACGCGCGCGTGTGATGAAATTAGTAGTAGGTGGTGGTGGTGGTGGTGGTGGTTGTGGTGGTGGAGGTGGTGATGGTTGTGGTGGCTGTAGTGGTGGTGGTGGTTGTAATGGTGGAGGTGGTGATGGTTGTTGTTGTGGTGGTGGTGGTGGTGGTGGTGGTGGTGGTGGTGGTGGTGGTGGAAATACCCTATTATTTGTTTAAGATTTAAAAATAAATATTGTATTAAAAATAAAATAATATATTTAATAATAAAGATAGTACATTTATAAAAAATATAAATGGGATGTTTTCTATAAATAATTGTTCTATTAGGTATTTATCTCTAAATAAGAAAATTAGAGGTTTAAAAAAATTAAAGGCATCATTAAAAAAACATTTATCTCTAATTACCCCTTTTAATAATTCAACAGGGTTGAATTCAAAAGAAACAACGAACTTCAAGGACAACCTTGCAAAATTAACTTAAACATGTTTTATTAAGTTGGCCCTTAAGTAATTTGATCTAGGAAATTTGATCTAGGAGGGGGAATGAGAGACTAATTTGATGAACTTACGTACTCTATATAACGCACCTAGTTAAAAGAAATATAACAACTTCATTCATATCGCGGGTGGCTTGCCAAATTTTGATTTACACCTTCCTATAGAGAATAAATTTATATCCAGGATTCATAGGTGAATCTTCACCTAACATTAGACGAGGTTTAATGCTTATAACAATTTCAAAGTCATCTGTGTTGATAATGATATTATCGATATCAATAATTTTAGCCTCTACACAGTTTGATGATCGAGTTGTTTGTGCTACACTTTCCAACCACGAAAACCCCAGGAGGTTCATTAAGTGATTTAAACGAGGTTTCATAGAATATTGTCAAAACATATCCTCCCTATCAACATAACGAGGAACTTCTAAATCAAAGGGAAGAAATAGAATCGAAAAGCGGGGAGAGTTCCAAGACACTACAAGAAATAGTATCTTTAGCGGCAAAAAATTTAACACTAAAAATCTTAATTTTGCCGCTAATAGTCGTTATTTGTCGTCTCTATAAGTTCGTCACTAAAGATACCTTTAGTAGCAAATTTTTTTTTTGTCTCTATTAACTATATCTTTAACGGCAAATATTGCCGCTATAATTAGAGGCCATTTTGGTTTTCAAAAATATCATTAGAGGCCATTGTAGTGGTTGCCGCAATAGCTTCGTCGCTAATGCTATTATTTCTTGCAGTGAGATTTATTAAATGAATTCTTCTTCAAATTGTGTGTTAAAAAATAATGACACTAAAGTTCCAAGAGTTCCCTTCAAAATTACAATTGATGCGAGTTATCCCAAATATTCCAAACTAAGATGAATATATATGCAGGGACGATATTAATTTTATCATTCCATTCTCCATTGATGAAACTCTGTATAGTTTTAATAATCTTTAAGACAACTCGGCTCACAAAAATTAATATATATTTAGAAGACCAAAGAATCTCATGCTGCAGTACTTGAAGGACAACTTAGTAAGATGTGCTAAATAGATTCTAAAGAATCACTTACCTTGCACTTTTCCGTGGTGGCACATTTTCATCATAATAAATTCACAAGGTACGGCATTTTTACAAAACTTCCATATGGAAATTCTCACCTTTGTAGAGATCTTATTATACCAAATGATCTTCCAAAGGTTTGGAGAATTAGTATGATATGAGGTAAAAAAGGGTCGAAATATGCTCGTTCTCCAGGGTGAACATAACATGATCCCCAATCTGGTAGAATAAATATTATTCTTACTGAACTGCCACAATTCTGTCATCTTCATCCATCATATAAAGTGTTTTTTTTTTTAATTAAATCGATCAGCAGCTGTCATCTTCATCCACTTGTTCTATATTTTTACCCGAATTCCTCGCCATCATGAGTGTAATGTCTGCGAGTCAGTCAATCTATGATCACACATCATAAAGAGTGACATTTTAGTTGTGATCCTACTCCCAATGAAGAGTGACATTTTAGTTGTGATCCTACTCCCAATGAACACTCTTTCTATTCCAAGAACACCCATAGTTGCACCCATATTTATTTTGTAGAAACTCACAAAGGAGGAAGCCAAAGAGATATATCTAGTGTAATTGTAGATAAATTGTTGTGGGCCTGCCTAATATACGTGCCTTGAGGATCACAAATAACATGCTAAAAAGCCAGATAAAGTGCAACTGTGTGAAAGAAAGACATTGTTAATGAGTATGTACATAATATACTAATTCCTTGTATTCCATATGGCAAGCAAGAATATGTCAATTTTTGGATAATTATGTTCTTGAGACCTCTCATAATCGTGCTCTCAGTATTGTGAGATAAGATTCGTCGATGGAACGGGATTCAACTACGTATGGTTCTCTTATCAATATAGGTGAGGCAAACCATAAGTTTCGTGTCCAAGGGCATTGAAAGATCATGTGCTCCATCGTTTCAATTCGATCGATTGTAAATGTTATATATTGACTCTGAGGTACACTTCAGGCAATATTATTTCTCTTGGGGTCGTAATTAATTTTTGGGTTCCTTCCAAAGAAAAGTCTTAATATTTAGTGTTAAAGTCTAATACCACACCTTTTTATCGAGGGATGAAAACTCGCCGAAGAGGGATGATCATCGATTGGTTCTCATTATACTCTAGTGCTTGAATATATACTGATTTAGTAGTGTACTTGCTGTATCATGTGAAAGAACAGACTATTGTGTTTGGTTAGTCTTGGTAAGGTAACAGGATTTTCAAGACCAATTATACACTAACAAGATCCATAGATTCACATACTTGATTTCCGTTCCCAGCTTTAGTTGTTGGCACAATTAGTCTGCAACCTTTATCGGTGGATTGGGGATGTCCGTCGAGGGATGGTCCTCTTCCCATTAATCACTTGTCGTGCCATATGAACACCATTAGTATACTAGCATGCTCTCGAATTGATAAAATGTTTCCCTTTTTATGATTCTTTGCCATACGCAAAGTGCATGTCTGCCGATCAATATATCCCTTACCTTACCGTACTGTGGGAAATAAATACATTTCAAAATGTGCTTACCTAGGAATTTTGGGCTTTCAAGAATTCGCTATACTTGTTAGACCACTAGCACTATATAATAAGCTCTAAAAATCTTTTAATCTCAGTCTCTTCTCGAGACGTGTTTTCGCTAAAGTTCCTTAATTTATCTAGTAGATTCTCACGTTCTTTTCTTTTTTCACCAAAAATCCACAACAAGGGTTCCAAGACTCCTTGTAGACATAAGATACGTTGATAGCGAATTCAAAATTGTTTTTCCCATTTTAAGATTGACTTTTTCACGCTCTGCAATGTTTCTTCATCTTTTATAGAAGCCGCACCAATCCCTCCACTTTGGATGACCCTAACCAAATTCTTTCCAAGGTTCGGTATTGCGGTAATCTTGAGAGTGTGCGCAGTTCAGTTTTTTAATTCGAAGCATTTTGCAACATTTAGCCGTAATATGACTGTAAATCAATTTACTTCTAATATAAATTAAAAAGTCAGATTAAACATTTTGAGTCAGTTATAATGTTCAATGGTGCAGGAACAATCATAATACAAAACCCGTCGGTACATTTTAACTTTCTTATCCATGAATAGAAACTACATAATGTTTCTGAAAATAAACAATCATAAGCAACTTGACACCGAAAAACTACTTCATAAGTCTAAATTTATGTATATATGATCGATTAATACTGTCCGTTTAGATCTTATATTTCCGGACAGACATAATAAGGCCTTGTGCAGACCCAACAGCAGAAACAAGTGTTATAATCAAGCAAATCCAACTCAATAATTTCAACGATATCCAAACTAGAGAGTGCTTTGGAATTTTCGCTTGCACAATGTACATCTCGACTGGGAAGTAAACAGTAATGGGCCAGAATGTAACTGCTCCGAGAAGCCCCATGAAATCATTGAAAAATGGAAATATTAAAGCCACCACTGTTGTGAATATTACATATGCTGTTCTCCATACCAACCTAAAGATACTAATAGGGAACTGCCTTTCATTAGGTAGTTTTATCACCTTTTCTCCATTAATGAAACTATTGTCTGGCCACTGTTTGCTACTCCAAATTTCTACAAACGCGAAGAATGGTTGGCAGAATACCTGAATGCATAAAGGTGAGTGTAATTACCAGTCATAACAATTTATGATTTTAAATATTACGCACTTAATTAAATTGAGATATATAACACAGGTTTGCATGTGCAAGTGAGATATAAATTAGAGACATTTTTCATGAACATTTTACCTGGTAGGCTCCAACAAGGTGAATAATAATACAGACATTAGCGAAATCAACAAGCCAGAATGGCTCATAGAAACCAAATCCGGTTAAAAAGTTTCCAGGCGCGTCATTTCCAAAGGCAGCATATCCAACAGTCCCGCATAGGATGTAAAACACTGAGGTGACAGTTATCGCAGTGAATGCAGCCTGTTTCATGACTTTATTCTCTGGTGGACTGGACTTCAATGTGTCCTGGAATTTCAAGAATTGAGTAATTACGTACTAGAGTTTAGTTAACAAAATATTTGAATTTAAGTCTTGATTGTTAGCTTGCTCGTCTAAGTGGAAATTATATCAGTATCAACTAGTATATATATAGTATAAAAATGCAATTTTCAAAATGACTTGCCTGAATTTCGATAAGGACAAGAGCGAAAGAATAAGCAAAAGCGATGTTTCCAAGGGCTGCAAAGGTATTCCACATCTTATCCATACTTGACAAATCCTTCCCGACTTGTGTTCCTGTTAAGCTTGTTACAACATGTACTCCTCCTACAAAACAGTGTCATACATGATTTTACTATTAACCTAATTAATATATATATATATATATATAACTTTTATCATTCTTACCTACAATTCTCGCTACTGCAAGACCAAGGCCGATGGTCGAGTAAGTAAAAGACATGATGGCAGCAATGATGGAGAGAAGAGATAGCTTGTGAAAGTTAGGTATTTGGCATAGAATAATTTGTATAGCTCCATACATCATTATGAATGGTTTGTCTTCAACCAGACATTTCGCCTCATGTCCATGCTTATGGTAGCAATTAGATCTTTTAATAGCCCTAATAACAAACAAAGTAAATGAATAAAATCTAATTAAGAGTAAACGTTTTATAGAACTTACACCATACTGATTCCTGTGGTGATTGTGTATCCAATTGTTGTCCCAATGAGACTACTATACTGAGCTAATCCACATAGCTTCACTTTTTCTCCTCCTGGATATAAAAGATATAGTGATTTTAGGATTTATTATAAGGTTTATCTATAGTTGAATTGATTTGAATTTGGAATAAACTAATTACCAAGAGTGGCTCGGACACAATCTATGTACTTGTAGTTTCGTGTGCCAGTGATAGGGTCAGGAGCACGATAACAATCAGCAAGAAGAATGGAAGTAAACCAAGTAATGATAGCGAAAGAGACAAGAGCACCAATTCCAGCAATCCACCCTAATTGAGCAGTTGCCCATGCTAAAGATAACACTCCTGATCCAATAACTGCTGTTATTGTATGTGCACTTGCAGTCACCAAAGTCCCTAAAAATAGATAAAAAAATAATAAGTTATATTAATATCAATACACATAAAGGGTAATATTCATTTTTGTGATAAACTTTATAGGGGAAGTCAAAATTAGCTGACTTCCACACACACACATATATATATATTACTATTGTATATACCAGTTCGTTTGGGACGGCCATCGTCATCAAACTTTGAAGTTTCGTCTCCTCTTTCGTTAGCAAAATGGGTGTTTGACATTTCTTTTTGTTACAACGCTCAATGTTGCTATGAAAGCTATGAATATATAATACAAGAGAACAAGCAATGTACTTGACTTGTTACTCTTTTCACCCAAAGAAAATCGGTTGAACTTGAGTGTTTTAGTTACGCAAGTGGTATCGTTATAAAGATTTCTAACTGAATTATGAACGTCTTATATATATACATAGTATTTTATCCTTTCTAGCGGGTTCAATGCACATAGCTCATGTTTGATTGGCGTGCAAATAATATTTTTGTTAATTTTAATCCATTTCTTTTTACAGTGAAAAATCTTTATAAAAAAATGGATATTGAGTCATCGAATGCCAAACATTACTATAATCGTATCAACATTTATTATAATATTCCATACCAAACATAAAAGCAAATTTTGTGATACATTATTTTAAATAAGACATTATAATATTTTCCTTTTTCAAAACAATGAAAATCACGTGACTTGTAAGATTGGATTCCAAGACTTGCACATACTTAAAGGATCTTCTCAATTTTGGGTTTTTTTCCTTAGATGTCAAACAAAATAACATTTTATTAGGACTAAGGAATTCAAAAGATAAAAAGAGTTTCGGGTACAACCTCGCAAGATTAACCTAAACATGTTTTTAACAAGCTGACTCTTTAAGGAAATTGATAAGGAGGAGAGGAAACAACATACCAATTTTTAGGAAGAATACTCCGTCTAACACACACGTATCTGAAAAGATTTGCATTCCTATCGTAACTTGTTGAATTCTGATTAATGCTTTTCTGTCAAGAATATTTTTTATCTTTAACATTAATTGACGAATCTTCCATCTAGCATTAGACGGTGATTTGTATCCTGAACAATTTCAAGGAAATTTGTGTTGATAGTGTTGCTTCCTATATCAATATTTTCAGCCTCTCGACAAGTTGAAAGAATTGTCACAACTTTTCCTTCCAATGCCATAATTCACCAGGTAGAGTAATACTCTTTGATGATCGAGGTGTTTGTGTTACCCTTTCCAACCATGGACACCCTAATAGGTTCATCATGTAATTTAAATGATGTGTCAAAATATTGTCAAAGGCATCATGTCGATCATCAGAAAAAGGAACTACCTCTCAATCAGGTTTTGCATTAAAATCATAATGACAATTGGAGTTTCAATCAAGAGTCCCCACTGAATGTACGTTTCATGCAAACTTTCCAAATATTCCAAACTAAGATGAAAATATATTCCATGGCGATATTGATTTAGCATTCTAATCTATGAAACTCTGGATAACTGTAAGTATCTAATTTTTAAGACATCTCGCTTACAGTCACAAGGATCAATATAAATTGGGACGACCAACGAAACTCATGTCAATCTACTTGGTGGACGACCAAAGTAAGATGTGCATAACAGATTCCCGAGGAGAAACACATACTTTGCACTTTTCACTTTTTCGTGGTTGCACAAATTTGGAAGAATATATTTATATTGCAATGTATGACGTGTTTGCAACACTTCCATATTAAAATTCTCACATTCATCGGGATCTTAACTTACCAAATGAGAGTGAATTAGGATGATCAGAAGGGGTCGAATTCTGCTTGTTATCCATGCTTCTTTTTTAGGGAAGAGAAATCATGAGATCCCGATTTGGTAGTATATATAAATATCATTGTTACTAAATGGTCGCACAATTATGTCATATTCATTAATTGTACAGAGTGGGTTTTAATTATATAATCAGCAGTTGCCTACTGGCAGCCGATTTATTTGCCAAAATTAATTGATTGGTAGTAGAAAAAGTACATGAAAGAGTGGACAATACACACGAAAGAGTGGACAATTACAGACCTATCTTATGACTCAATGCTAGATATCAACTTATCTTAAAAATTCTGGCTAATAGATTGTAGGATTTTATGGACATAATTGTTTTGGCCACTCAAACAATATTTATTAGAGGACGCGCCATCCAAAACAATATTATTATAGCACACATGAAGTATCTTTCTTTATGAAAAAAGTAAAAAGTGACTTAATCAAGCAATCAAACTAGTGGTCAAATAATATGACCAGGTTAATTGGAAAATTGTTCTCAAAATTCTTCAACGTTTTGGTTTTCATGACAAATGGATCAAACGGATTGAAAATTGTATCTCGACTTACTATTTCCAATATAATCTTAACGGGGAAAGGTTGCTTAAGTTTATCCTGGACATGGGACTGAGATAGGGAGATCCGCAGACTCCATTACTATTTTCATGTACGACTAAATTACTTATTAGCCTTACTGAGGATAAGTTAACACATAAGTGTATCAAAGAAATTTAAATTACCCGTAATTGCCCTATATTTTTACATTTAGTTGATGACAGTCTATTTTTATTAACACTGGAAGGACGTGAGATACAAGAGTTTAAAGCATACATTGAGATTTATTGTGTCAGATCAGGCCAAAAGAGTATATTTCAGTAAATCATCCATCTATTTTAGTTAAGACACGCAAGATGACGTTAAAATGTATTGTAGAGTATCCAGCGGATCTGAGAGACTAATGACTTAGAGAAGTATCTTGCGTATACAACTATGTCATAAACGATAATAAATCAATACTTTGACATAGATTGCGGACAAGTTGTTCAAAAATGGACATGGAGGGAAAGTTAAACTACTAGCGGAAGGTGGAAAAATGTTCTTATCAAAGCTATGCTATAAGCTATTCGGGCATATGCTTTGTCCATCTGTTCATTTACGACTACATTATGTAAGAAGTTAGCATCAATTATTGTGAATTATGGTATAATTTGGCTGAAAACGGAAAATTCACTAGGTAGCTTGGGAAAAGGTGGATGTTGCTAAAGTACTTGGCGGCCTGGGATTTTGGAATTTCAATAGAATGAACACGGCGTTGTTAGCGACTCTGATATCAAGAATCGTCCAAAACCCCGAAGCCTTGGCGGAACGAGTTTTAAAAGGTATTTTCTTTTCGAACAGTGAGTTTATTTGACGTGAAATTGCGAAGGCCGTGGTCATTGGATAAAATCATCGAAGGAATAGACTTTATTAAACAATAAGGAATCGTGCGAATTGGAAATAGAGAAATTGGAAATAGCGAGTCAACGAATATCTAGAAACATAAGTAGGTGAAGAACGGGTTGACGTTACAAACGCCACCAAATACAACCCTAACAAGGGTATCATAATTCATGAGTGGAGATATGAACGAATGGGGTACCGAGCTCCTCGACAGTTTATTCCCGATGCCGGTGGTAATTGAAATAAACATGATGCATATATTTCAAATAGGTAAGCGGGTTAGACTAGTATGGACCCATACTTCAAATGGGAATTATTCAACAAATCGGGATATCAGGATCTCACAATTAATGCTTAAATAAAGTCCTCACAAACGTCTCTGGTAGGCGGAAGATATAAACTGGATTTACTGTCTAAAATATGGAAATCAAATATATTGAATAAATTTGAATCTTTACGAGAAAATCGTGTAGGAATGCCTTACCCACAGGCCACAAGGAAGAAACTTAAAAATTGTAAAATGTGCGAAGGATGATGGATGCTATTGGTGCCAAGATTAAGCAGAATTAGTAAGCTATTTGTTGTTAACTTGCCCGGTTTGTGTTCAAGTTAGGGCATGGTCAACGCTGCAAGTGAGAATTTATACAGTATACACGAGCAAGATGGACTGTTAGATATTAGACCTAAGAGAGTCCTAGGTATCAAGGGGTTGGGCATCAAGGGTGATGACGGTGTACACGTTGATTTTGTTATGAAATATCTAGAAGGGAAAAACAAAGGGCGTCCATAAAAATTACACGATGGAAATTAACAGCACAATCTGGGCCACGAGGAGAGCCATGAACAATTTGTTTGGACATGACTGGTGCCAAAAATCTGAGACAAGAGCGTTAACCCTTTTGGGAAATGATAAGGCGGCTCCAGTAGGCCATGGGAACCATTCTAGCGATAATCATATTTTGTGCGACAATTCTTGCAGGAGAGGTTGGAACCAACAAGACTGAGAGTGGTAAAAAAATTGATCGGAGAACGAGGAGAAGTCCATTCTCAAAATTGTTTCGTATCCTCGGCTACGGAGGGAGAAGCACGAGCAATATTGACAACTGTAGAATCATGTAAGGATTTGGCAGGTAAAGAAGGGTTTTTTTCTTCTAGATAACCTTAAGGGAATCCAAGGAACCGAGTCATCGTTAGTCGCAAATTGGTCGGTATATCCAGTAACTAAAAGGATACTTTTAATTTTAGTGGTGCTTAATTCTGTAAAAAATCTAAAACATTAGAAACAAATATTAAGATTTTCCCTTATTATTGATAAGTGTTATCTTTGTAATTTTGATGTTATAATCGGTATGAAATGTTCCTTTCATATAATATCGGGGATTTATTATTATTTGTCTGAGACGTAAATTGACCATCAATTTTTAATACTCATTCATGTAGAGTTTTTCCGAGGCGGGTTCGACAAAAAAAATTGTATCAGGGAAGGCTTTTCCAATCGTGACATTGGCTAATTAATCAAATAACGATACATAGTGTTTCTAAAAACAAACATAATCAACTTTTTATAATATATAGAAAATCTACTTTGTGAGTCTAAATTTATGTACATACAAATGATGTCTAGTTAGAGCTTGAAGACTCGGAGAGACACGATAAGGCCTTGAACATATCCAATGATAGCAACAATTGATATAAGTTAGAAAACCAAACTCAATATATGTAATAAATCTAACCAAAAGAGTACATTGGAATCTTTGTATGTACAATGTACATCTTGACTGAGAAGTATACAGTGAGTGGCCAGCATACAGTTGCTCCGACAAACCTCACAAAATCATTGAAAAAAGGAAGCGACATAGCCAAAAATATTGTGAATATGACATACGCTGTTCTCCATATTAATTGAAAGAAATTAATATAAAAATGTTTTCTATGTGGTACAGTTATCACCTTTTCCGCGTTAATGCAGTTGTTGTTTAGAAATTTTTGGCTACTAAAAAATTATACATAGGAGTATACTGCTTAGGTACATACATGCATACATAAATGCGAGTTTAACTTACACGTAACAGATTTTAAAATTTAGAAAGTGTATGTAGTTAAATTTAGACCAATACCCTATTGACAGATTGGATATAAGATTTTCAGTTGTGGGGGTTAATATCACCCAATAAAAACCTCCATACAGGGGTCTAATATTTTAGTTGGAGGAGGGCTGTAATTTTTTTTTATTCACGTCCTTCCCCAAAAAAGAAAAAGTTACGGGCAATATCATACTACACCTTGCGCGGGGAGAGGGGTGATGCTGCAACCTTACGGACCCCTGCCCTATTTAGTCACATCAATATCATCATAGGGAAACAAAAAAATTCTAGACTCCAACGAGGTGAACAACAATACAACCATTAGCTAAATCAACAAGTCAAAAGGGCTCATAGAAACCAAATCTGGTTAAAATGTTTTTGGTGGCATCATTTGCAAAGGAATGTTTCATCACTTTATTCTCTAATGGAATCGATTTCAATGTGTCCTAAAATTTCAAGAATTTAACTCTGTCAAATAAATAAATAATTTAGATAAGATTAAACAGTATGTTAAAAGATAAATTATCTTGGAAAATATATAGGCTTGTTAGATGAAAGCAAGTAGAAAGTATATATTAGAATGACTAATATAATCTACAACTTGCATCAAATGACTTGCCAGAATTTCAACAAGGATATTGGTGAAAGTATAAGCAAAAACAATGTCACCTAGGGCCGCAAAGGTATTCAACATCTTATCCACGACAAGTGCTTCCTGACTTGTTCTCTCGTTAAGCTTGTCTCGACATGTAATCTTCCTTCAAAACAATGTCATATACTGAAGTAACTATTAACCTAATTAATTCCCCAATCAATAATTGAATTATTCTGACCTGCAACTCTGGATATAAAGAGACCGAGCCCAATGAAGAAGCAAAAGACATGACCCTGGCAACGAAAGGGAGATAACATCGCTTGTGAAAATTAGGTATCTGGGAAAGAATAATTTATATAGCTCCAAAAATCAAAACCGATTGAGTGTTTGAAGTTGTACATTCCGCCTCATGGCCATGATTATTGTAGCAATTGGATCGTATAATAGCTCTGATAACAAACAAATAACTAAATCAAATGTTAAATAAATAAATTTTGTATAAGAGTTTATAGTTTATAGGTAGTACTTGCACCATACTAACGACTGTGATGATTTTATATCCAATGGACGTCCCAACGAGATTACTATACTGAGATATTCCGTAAAACATGACTTTTTGTCCTCCGAGGGTGGCTTTAACATAATCCATGTAAATGTAGTTTCGTGTGCCCGTTATAGGGTCAGGAGTTATATAACAATCAGCCAGGAGAGTCGAAGTAAATTAAGTAAAAATAGAGAAAGCCAAGAATGTTGCAGGTTCAACAATACACCAAAATCGAAGATGTATACATTTAAGGGTAAATTAATGGGTTCCAATTCCAAATCACCCATTAATTAATTAAAAAACATTCCAGATCACCCACTCTGGCCTTTTGAACTTGACTTTTTTTAATACATCTAAGAGCCAATTTGAACCGGAGTCATTGATTTGGCTTGACCATGTACTGCTTAGAACGAGAACCAAAACTCCAGCCAGTTGAGCTAACCCCAGCGTTTGCCCTTGACTTGCACGTGAATGGGTAAGGTTATAGTAATCCATCCATAACTTATTTCCCGCGGTAAACTTTTAATCTATTACCACTAAAATCATTAATTACACAATATCTCGACATCTTGTACAAATATAAACCATTTTCACAAAATCATCATATATCTCTTATAAACCAAATATCCAAGAAAACTGAACGAGGAATGGCGCATGAACCCTGTATAACGTAAATAAGAAGTTCACGATCATTACTTTGTATACGGTAGGTTATTTTTATATTTAAATAAGACTTTATTTATTTTTAATCTGGTGTGTAAGACATATGGTTTTATTCATATGAACTTGGGGATTAACCTTTGGTTACTTTTAACAATTTTTTTTTATCGAATTTAATACATTTATTGAAACAAAATCAAATATGAACCTAATATCTATAGCAAATTTTGATTTCTTTTTCAATGAAATTGTAACAGTTTTTGTGTTTTGAAATTAAAATACTTCCACTAAAAGTGAAAATAAATTATAAACAAATTACTTAATGAATAATTTCTGATATTATATATTTGTTTACAATGTGAAATTGTTGTGATATCCAAATATCTTATTCATCTAATATTGTTTCTATAAAACATAACTTCGTTCTCTTTTGTTTACTTCATGTTTTTATACGCATGTAGTATGTTTTGTGATGATATTGTGCGAATGTAGTACATTTTGTAATGATACTGTGCGAAAATATTGTGTAAATGTAGTACATTTTGTGATGATAAAATAGATTATTGTACATGTGTAAATGATTACAAAAAATATTCTAGTTTTATTTTTCTAAAGATAATTTATGAATTAATTTGATTTAAGTGGCTATAATTTTTATTGTTAAAGTAAAATGATGAAATTTTTAATCATGGAAAAAAAAAATTATGAGTTATGTGTGATATTAATGATTTATATTAGTTTTTTTAACTAAAATTTATGTGGTAAATCTTGAACTTATAAGATTGATAGTTGGTCTATTAGTTAGATTACTCCATAGAGACCAAGAGGTAATGAGATAGAATTTTATTGGAGTCAAAATGATTCCAAATCCAAAGTGACACTCATATGGGTTAAAAAATCTTAACTTTATGATATTTTTAATTAATATAAACTACACAATTGACTAATATACTCTATTCACGCATATGTAAATCAATAAAATGGTTGCTTTAGAATACCTTTAATAGATATAATGGTTGATTTGGAACTCATAAAATTAAATAATCCAAACAAAATTGTTGAGATAATTTAAAGATCCATATTAACCTTTACCCTAATACTCAGTCATTTAATTAAAGGGGTTATTGTTGAAAACATCCTCATTAAACTCTCTAATTGTTTTTTTGTGCCTTCAATAATCTTATTTATAAAAAAATGCCTAATGAAGTAATTATTTATAGAAAACATCCCCTTTATATTTTCTATACCTTTACTACCTTTATTATTAAATATATTATTTTATTTTAATACAATATTAATTTTTAAATATTAAACAAATAATAGGGTACTTCTTTTTCCTCCTCCACCACCACCACCACCACCACAACCACCACAACCACCACCACAACCACCATGTATGTAACCACTACTACATCCACCACAACCATCACCACCTCCACCACCACCACCACCACCTACTACTACTAATTCCATCGCACGCGCGCGTCCGTGAATTTTTTTTTAAAATCGTCATAACTAATTCAAAAAAAATCAGAAAATTAAAAAAATTGTATTTTTGAATAAAACAAATTAATATTTACGTCTATGAATTTTTTTGATTTTTTTTGAATTTTTTGATTTTTTTGATTTTTTTTTCGCAGACACGGATTTTCATGTTTTAAACATGAAATTCCATGTTTAAAACACGTAATTTCGTGTCTGCGAAAAAAAAAATTAAAAAAAATCAAAAAAATCAAAAAATTCAGAAAATTCCGAAAAAAATCATAGACGTAAATATTAATTTGATTTATCCAAATATAATTTTTTTTTTATTTTTTTGATTTTTTTTGAATTAGTTATGACGATTTAAAAAAAAATTCACGGACGCGCGCGTGTGATTATTAGTTTTTTTCTTATTTTTTAATTGTTAGTTATAAGGGTAATTTTGGGATGGGGCTGTTTTTAATAAATATTTTTTCCTAGGCACCTTTTTCTAAATAAGTTTTTTAATAGGCATCAATCAACAATTGGCTCTTAATTAAAAATTCTTCTAATTTGTTACCACCTCTACCACTTGCTATGTCACCGGTCCACTTTCTTTAACATTACTACCGATTGGTTGAAAAGGGAAAATATACCCCCCCTAACCTACAAAATAGCTGTTTTAGTAAAAAATTACACCTTCAGGGAGGTTTCTTTATAAATATTATTGATCTCCCTTCAACTGAAAATCGTAGATCCATCCACAGTGGGGTTTCCAAATATATAAACCCTAATACAACGGTGTGCTTTATGAAAGAGAAGAAAAGGAAAAAAGAAAAAGAGTAATTAAAAACAAATTAATAAAGGAGGAGAAAAAAAAAGAGTGTTAGATATTGTAGCGGGCAGGGAAAATGGTGGAAGTATTGGTGGCATACGTTGTGATAGTGGAGGTGAATGGTGGAAATTAAGGATGAAATTTTTTTTGGTTGTGTAATATGTGAGGAAGAAGAAAAGAGAAAGGGTAATAAATAAATACTTCCTCAGTCCCAAAAATAATGTCCACTAGCATTTTCACACAAATTAAGAAATATCATTATTGAATTCTATTTGTACAAAAATATCCCTAATAAATGTCATCATTATGACAATGCACACCTATTCTTATGCCTAGGAAAATGTAATCTCCTATAAAATAATAATTTAAATAATTATAAATTAAAAGAAAAGTAGGGGTAATTAAGGAAAAAAGTAGGAAAAGTTGTTTTGAAATGGTAAGTGGACATTATTTTTGGGACGCCATATTTAGTAACGTGGACATTATTTTTGGACGGAGGGAGAGCCAAAAAGAATTTGATAGAAGAGGATACTAATTAATTATAAAAAAATATGTCAATTTATGATATTCAGTGTTTGTTTGGAAGTTTTTTAGAAAAAAAAACACTTAAAAATATTTCTAGAATTTTAAAATAATTTCAAATTTTAATTTTTTTAATATTTTAATATAATTTTAGAATATTTTTTACTCTAAACTAAGAAATCCAGACTCCTTGTTAAAAATACAATCGATAGATAGTTGGTCTAGTGGTTAGATTTTTACCGAGACTATTATGGGATCGAAATTTATTGGAATCAAAATGATTCTGAGTTCAAGAGTGACTCTCATATGAGTAATGATATTTGTCACCCTTTTTGTATCACCCTTTTATCACCTTCTACGTGTATGCCTATATGTACCAATGAATTGATTTGTCTATCCTATTTAATTTTTCTCTATCTTCTATTCAAGGAAATCAAAACATATATATAGAAGGGTGATAAAAGGGTGACATGGAAAAGGGTGACATATATCATTACTCCTCTTATATATATTAAAAAAATAAAATTCAACAGAGATAAAAGACTTAGATTTACTTAGATTTTGTATACATCAATCATTAGATAAAAAGGAGTCTAGCATTGTTTTCAGAGCACTAGGGCCTACGATATTGTCTTTTTTTTGGTAGATCGGTGATCCGGGAACGCTTGCGCGCACTACGACTAATCCCACGGGAATATACACGTCTCCCATGTATATTTCTAAACAAATCAGAGCACTAGAGCCTACGATATTGTTTTTGTTAGACCTAGCGAGTCAAGTGTTACTTAATCCCTTTTTTATCAGTAAAATAAGCCGCAATTCCATGGCTTCTACATGAACCTATCTCCAAAAGAAATTCTTCAATATGGTAAAGAGTTTTTTTATATATATGGGTGTCCGATCCAGTTTTCATGCACCACGATAGTAAAGAATATCTTATTTATGAAGGGAGAAGTGATGGGTTAGATCAGGAGCGGAGACAGTATCTGACACTATGCTCCACTTCTTCCAACTCGCCATTGAAGAATAATTTTGAAACTTTTGTAGTATGAAAACTAAAACATTAGGGAGTAGTGATTTTCCTATATAATTGACAAATGTATTATTTTTAATTTGGATGTTATAATGGGGATATTAAAGTATTTCTCGGGAGGTAGTTTGACCATCGATTAATCACACTCATCCGTGTAGAGAGTTGGTCTACGAGCACGCTTGACCCAAAAAACAAGTTTGTATCAGGGAAGGTTTTTCTTATATCATGACACTGGATGATTCATCAAATAACACTAGATAATATTTCTGAGGATAAACATAAGCAACATTTCTAATGCATCGAGAATCTAATAGACTAAATTTATATACATATGATCAATTACTGACATCCTTCTACATCTTGAAGTTCCGGAGAGACACGAGTAGGCCTTGACCAGATCCCACGGTAGCAACAATTGATATAATTAAGCAAACCAAACTCAATAGCTGTAACAAAATCCAAATAGGAGAGTACTTTGGAATCTTTGCCTGCGAAATATACATCTCAACAGGGAAATAAACAGTGAGTGGCCAGAAAGCAGTTGCTCCAATAAACCCCACGAAATCATTGAAAACAGGAAACGCCAAAGCCAACAATGTTGTTAATACAACATATGCTGTTCGCCATATCAATCTAAAGTAACTAATAGGAAAATGCCTTCCGTAAGGTAAGGGTATCACCTTTTCTCCATTAATGAAGCTACTGTGTGGCCATTTCTCGCTACTCAGACGTTCTACATACGCATATACGGGTTGTGTATATACCTGCATTAATAATAAAGGTCAGTTAAGATTTGGTCACATCATTTTCAAACGGGAAATTAACATTTTACCTGGTAGGCTCCAACAAGATGAACAACAATACAGACATTAGCCAAATCAATAAGCCAGAATGGCTCATAGAAACCAAATCCAGTTAGAAAGTTCCCGGGGGCATCATTTCCAAAGGCAGCATATCCAACAGTCCCGCATAGCATGTAGAAAACGGTGGATATTGAGATTCCTGCAAAAGTAGCCTGTTTCATCACTTTATTCTCTGGTGGACTCGATTTCAACGTGTCCTGAAATTTCAAATGTTCAACTCTGTTAATAATGAATAAATATTGTATATAAGTTCAAATAGTATGTTGACAAACAAGGCATATATTTTCTCTGAAGACAAGTAGGCTTTGTTAGAGGAAAGCAAGACATTATATCAAAATCAACATATATAGTCTGCATTTGTTCTAATATTACTTGCCTGAATTTCAATAAGGATATTGGAGAAAGAATAAGCAAAAGCGATGTTTCCAAGTGCTGAGAAGGTATTCCACATCTTATCCATACTTGACAAATCCTTCCCCACTTGTGTCCCCGTTAAGCTTGTCTCAACATGTGCTCCTCCTTCAAAACAATATCATATATATGAGTAACTATTAACCTAATTGATTATAACCCCAACCTATAATTTGAATTATTCTGACCTGCAACTCTGGCTATAGCAAGACCGAGGCCAATGGAGGAGTAAGCAAACGACATGATAGTAGCAACTATGGAGAGAAAAGATAGTTTATGGAAATTCGGTATTTGGGAGAGAATAATTTGTACAGCTCCAAAAATCAAAATCGATGGACTGTTTGACATCGTACATGCTGCACCATGGCCATGCTTATGGTAGCAATTTGATCGTATAACAGCCCTGATAAACAACAAAAAAACAAACAATTAAATCAAATCAAATCTATAATAAGAGTTTAAATTCTATAGATAGCGCGCTTACACCATACTAATAGCTGTGGTGATTGTATATCCGATAGAGGTCCCAACGAGATTACTATACTGAGCTATGCCACAAAGCATAACTTGTCGTCCTCCAAGAGTGGATTTAACACAATCCATATAAATATAGTTTCGTCTCCCTGTTATAGGATCAGGGGTCCTATAACAATCAGCCATGAGAATAGAAGTAAACCAAGTAATGACAGAGAAAGCCAAGAGAGCTACAGGTCCAGCAATCCACCCTAACTGAGCAGTTGCCCATGCCAATGACAATACTCCTGATCCAACAACTGCTGTTATAATATGTGCACTCGCTGTTACCATAGTTCCTTCAAACAAATTAAAATCACATAGCTATTAATACATATACAAAATTAAACAAGATACTCATGAATGTAAATTATCCATCACTAAACTTCATATTATTCATATAATTCTGACAAAATCTTATGAAACATAGTATAGTAGATAAAATACGATATGAATAGAAAATTATAGGCGTTCTTTTGTTAATTATAGCGCATACAGGGCACAGAGTCGAATAATATAGTGATTTCGATCCTTTTTCCCATATTATAGCTATACATGTAAATACCTGTTCTTTTTTCGTGACCATCGTCATCAAACTTTGAAGTTTCGTCCAAATTTTCAAGAGATAAATTGGTTTTTTTTGACATGTCTTCAATCTCTTTCTCACTTTCTGCGAATTTTCACTCTTTTTCAACCTAAATAATAAAGAAATTGTAGAGCAATACGTGAGAGTTGAGATCAAGTTTCTTGTCAAAAATTGTAATGGTATTTATAAGTTCCCACGAGGGTTTTGTAAGTTTTATTCAAACAACCGCTATCTTTTAGTCTTAGATGAATGGAAAAAACTAATAAATATCGGGTTTCAAATCTTTTTTCCGTTTATCTTCAAGCCAGCTGTATGATTATATGTATCTTGTTAGTAATCAAATACCTTATAATAAAATTATATTTATTATTCTTTTCCTTTTGGTGTGTGGAATACGATTAATTACATAATTTTATGAAATTAAATAATTACATAATGCTGTAAAGTCCTGTAAAACGATCCATATATTATAACTCTTCTATATTAAAATCATGAAATAATGATAAAAAAAAGTAGCATATTAAATTTAATATTATAAAAAGTCTAATATATTTTACCCATTAAAATTTGTCTATAGAAAACGTGATTTACCGAAAAAAGAAAAAAACTGTAACGGTTTTTCATTCATCATACTTCTATAAATAAAATATTAATGATTTTTATCTATAAGAATTAAATTTTTTTTATAGAAAAAATAAATCTTTCCTCCAATATTAAATAATTTAGTATTCACACATAACAGTTAATTATATGAGATAATTCCCAATTAATTACACTTCCTCCCTTTTCATTCTCAAAAAAATGAAGGAGGAAATTACTTCCTACTTACTCACAAATTTTCAACTTAATTCTCAATTAAGCACATGGTCATATTTACCTTCCATTAATGCCCTTATATGGTTTTTATTTTATTATATATTTATATTTAATATCTGAATTTTTTTTCATTTTTTTAAATAATTTTTTTTCATTTTTTTTTCGATTTTTTTTTTTTCGAATTTTTTTTTTCGGATTTTTTTTCCGAAGTTTTTTTTCCGAAAAATATTTTTTTTTCGGAATTTTTTTTCGAAGATTTTTTCATTAACTCACAAGTCCATACTGTTTTGTGTTACTGTAACTCATACATCAAGCGATTGTGTGTTACATTAACACACAATCAAATGTTCAGACTATCTGTACACTATTATCTATTTCTGTATACAAATATTCTGTATATCTTATTCTGTGTTCCAGCAACACACAATTGTTATTTGTGTGTGTTTAAGTTAAGCAACGCAAAACTGTAAATGACACACAAGTCCATACTGTTTTGTGTTACTGTAACTCACACATCAAGCAATTGTGTGTTACATTAACACACAATCAGATGTTCAGACTATGTGCACACTATTTTCTATTACTGTGTACAAATATTCTGTATATCTTATTCTGTGTTCCTGCAACACACAATTGTTATTTGTGTGTGTTTAAGCAACGCAAAACTGTAAATGATAAATGCATTGTGTGTCTTACCAACACAAAACCCATACTGTTGTGTGTTACTGTAACACATACTTCCAGCAATTGCGTGTTGCATGAACACATAATCAGCCTACATATACATTATTCTATACCTTTGTGTACAAATATTCTGTCTGTCTGATTTTGTGTTCATGTATCACACAATTTGTTATTTATGTGTGTTTAAGCAACTCAATATTATACATATTGGGTGTTCATGCAACACACAACACATATGATTTTGTGTTACTTTAACACACAATTATCATATGTACTAATCTTACATCATGTTATCATGGAAAAAAAATTCCGGGTGAAAAAATCGAAAAAAAAAAATTTTAAAAAAAATTTCGAAAAAAAAAATTTCCGAAAAAAAAAAATTTCTCGAAAAAAAAAATTTCCGAAAAAAAAAATATTTTTCGACAAAAAAATATTTAAAAAAAATCTGAAAAAAATAAATAAACATTAAACTATAATTAATAAAATATATAATTAAAGTAATTAATAATAGGTGGAAGGATATTTTGGTAATTGAGTAATATTTTGTGCTTAATTGGGAATTAAGTTGAAGTTGTAATTAATAGGGAATACTTACCTTCTCTGCGTAATTAATTGGGCGTTGCCCCTAATTATATCAACAAAACATTTATAATTAGATTAATCAAGTAATTATTATAATTAACTTTTACATGTTTAAAATATAGAATATATCACGAAGATATAATTGATATTAGACTATTCAATATTAGAGAGAAATGTTTTCTTTACGGAACATCTATGAGAGTCCGTTTGGAGAATATTTTAAAATAATTGCAATTTTATATCTTTAAAATTACTCTTAAAATTATTCTTATAAAAAACACTGGACAGGTAATTTTTAACAAAATAATTTTAAATCTTAAAATATTTTTTTATTATATTTTAATATTAATTAAAAACTTATAATTTTAAAATAATCAATTAATCACAAACAAACTTTTAGTTTTTAGATTTTTTTTTTTAGCTCAATCACCCCTGCAATCATTTTAAAGCAAACATATCAATTATTTTTATAATATTATAAATAATTTTTAAACTTTTATGCATATCCTTTTTTGTTTATATAATTTGAAAATAATATAAATACTTTTTAATTGATAATAAAATATATTAATTTCATCAATCTCATTACAAAGAAATCCAATTAGAGAATTTTCAATTCCCAAAATACTTAATATATAATTAATTTAAATTTAAAAATAAAAATAGATTAAAAAAACATAATTAGAAAGTACAACTATCAATAACTGATTGAATTCATTTGTACTCTATTTAAGAAACCCAGCTGCTATTAAGGGATCTTTTGTTTGTTAAAAGATATTGCTAATCAATCAAAAATGGAAATTTACTAGAATAAGAAGGCTAGAGTACGTAGAAGAATAATTAAAAATAGAATAAGCTTTAGGTCGATTTTCATTTACATTAAATTAACTTATTAACTTTTATTGAAATTATACAGTATTTTAGTTTTAAAGTTTACAAAAATATCTTTATTAAAATTGTTACTATTGACCAAATATTTATTTCCATTTAAATTAAACATTATCATAGATATGAAAGTTACTCTGCATTTTTAACTATTAAATAATAAAAACCATTAATTAAAAATTACCATCACCACCCCAACCACCACCATTAACCCCACCCTATCTTTAATTTTAATGTTAATATAGAATTTGTCTCATCTTTATTCTAAGTCTGGGATGAGATTTGACTTGTTTCTAATTTGAAGACCGGGATGAGATTTGTCCCATCTTAATTTTAAGACTAAGATGAGATTTGTCTCATTTTCAATTTAAGGCCGAGATGAAATTTGTCCCATCTCTATTCTAAGATTGAGATGAGATTCATCACATCTCCAATTTTAAGATTTAGATGAGAATTATCTCATTTCCAATTTTTAAGGCCAAGATGGAATTTGTCTCGTCTCCATTCTAAGATTATTTGTCGCATATCTAATTTTAAGATTGAGATGAAATCGGTTTCATCTCCATTCTAAAGCTGAGATGAGATTTGTTTCACCTCCAATTTTTAACACTAAGATGGAATTTATCTCATCTCTCTGAGATAAGATTTGTCCCGTCTTTAATTCTAATATTGAGATAGAATTTGTTTCATCTACATTCTAAAATTTAGATGAGATTTGTCACATCTCTAATTTTAAGTCTGGGATGGAATTCGTCCTATATCAATTCTAAGTGTGACATGAGATTTGTCTCATTTATATTTTAAGATTACAATAGAATGTGTCCCATTTACATTCTAATACTGAGATGGGATTTGACCCATCTCTATTGTAAAAGTAAGATATAATTTATCTCATCTTTATTACTATATGCTTATTGAGTAATGATAGGTATCACCCAAAAAGAAATCATCCAAAAATTACATATGATGTGGATCATGGGTGGTCCAATCATATTGTTTCTCTTTCCAGACTACTTTTTTTCTCTCCCTTGCACGATTGGACCACCTAGGATCCATATCATAGGTGATATTTAGGCAATTTCTTTTTAGGTAATAGCCAACGTGACTCATGCTTATTAGGTTCAGATAGTACTTGACTTAAAATATGAGTAATTTTTTACACTCTTCTTGCTCTTTATTTAGTAACCATTGTATCTCTTTTGTCTTGATTTACTTTTACAATATAATAGAATTGATTTCCCCATTGTTTATCTAAAATTTACAAATTGTTGAATACGGAATCTTTAATTGTTCGACCCTAAACATACATTTTACAATATTGTTGGAACCCAAAATTTTCAATCCTTGCAGCATAATTAATTTTCGAGCCAATAATCAAAAAATGTCTATTAAAAAGAACTATTAATAAAAACGTACCTAGAATAAGATTGTTTATAGAAAAACGCCTCAACCCAAAATATCCCTATAAATAGTAGGGGCAATGCCCAATTAATTACACGGAAAGTGTAAAGATTCCCGGTTAATTACAACTTCAACTTAATTCCTACTTAAGCACAAAAAAATTGAAGATTACAAAAATACTCATAGGCAATTAATTAATTACTTTAATTATAATAATTTTTATTTATTTAAAAAAAAAAATTTCAATTTTTTTTTCGAAATATTTTTTTTCGAATTTTTTTTCATAAAAAAAATTTCCCGGAATTTTTTTTAACGTGTTTCATGAACACACAATTCTGAGATTTGTGTGTTGCAGGAACACACAAAATTGGAACAACCAAAATCAAGTTTTTTGTATTCCAAGAATACACACATTTGAGTTTTATGTGTTCCATGAATACACAAATCTGTTCTACTAATACACAATTTTGCGATTTGTGTGTTCATGAATACACAAAATTGGAACAAACAAAATTAAGTTTTGTGTATTACATGAATACACAAATTTGATTTATATGTGTTCCATGAATACACAAATCTGAGATTTGTGTGTTCCAGGAATGCACAAACCTGAGACTTGTGTGTTCCAGGAACGCACAAATCAGAGACTTGTGTGTTCACACATGAATACACAAATCTTATATTTGTGCGTTCTAAGAATACACAATTCTGAGATTTGTGTGTTCCACCACGAATACACAGAATTGGAATAAACAAAATCAAGTTTTGTGTGACACAAAACCCTAAAACATAAACACACAATAATAACAAAAAAGTGTTGGACAAAACAGATAATATATCAAGATAGTTAAAGACGAATAAAAATAGGGTATATGCGAATAATAAATAGAAAAAAACAATTTTGTTAAAGAAGAGAATCCTTTAGATCGGTTTTATGACTTTGTGTGTTACAGGAACACATAAATCTATATTTGTGTGTTACAACAACACATAAGGCGAAATTTCGATTTAAAAAAAAATTAGGAGAAAAAATTTTAAAAAGAAAATTAGAAAAAAAATTCAAAAAATTCGAAATAAAAAAATATGAAAAAAAAATCGAAAAAATAAAATCTGAAATTTTTTTTTTTAAATAAATATTAAAAAAATAAAATAAAAAATAAAAATATCACATAAGGGTAACATTGGAAGGTAAATATGACAATGTGTTTAATTGTGAATTAAGTTAAAAATTTGTGAGTAAGTATGAAGTAATTTCCTCCTTCCTTTTTTTTGGGAAAGAAAAGTGAGGAATTGTAATTAATTGAGAATTATCTCTAAATAGAAATTAAAAAAAAGAAATGAAAATAGAAAAAAAAAAAACAAAAACTAATAAACACACGCGAGCGTCCATGGAATTTTTTTAAAATCGTCTTAACTAATTCTAGAAAATCGAAAAAAATCAAAAAAATATAAAAATTATATATTTGGATAAATCAAAATAATGTTTACGTCTATGATTTTTTTTAATTTCGTAGACACGGAATTTCATGTTTTGAACAGTGAATTTCATAATTTAAACATGAAAATCCGTGTCTGCGATTTTTTTTAGAAAAACAAAGAATATCAAAAAAAAAATTATAGACGTAATATTAATTTGCTTTATCAAAAATGAAAATTTTTTATTTTTCTTATTTTTTTAGAATTAGTTATGACGGTTTTAAAAAAAATCACAGACACGCGTGTGTGATGGTATTAGTAGTAGTAGGTGGTGGTGGTGGTTGTGGTAGTGGAGGTGGTGATGGTTGTAGTGATTGTAGTGTTGATTAAATACATAAGAGATAATTACACTAGGGGTCTTGAAGACACACCCCTCTTCGAGTTAGCACCCCCACCTAGAGCCTCTTCTTACTAAATACCTCAGGAACTTTTTAACACATGAATCCCAAAACCCCAATTACTAGACTACCCTTCTTTTGTTTTTTCTATACCTATATATACTAATTGCTATTTATAATTTCATTATTCACGTTATAATTTCCCTCACCTCACAGCTTCTCTTTCCTCTATCCTCTCTCCTCTCTCCTCTCAACCACCACCGACACCACCTTAATAGCCACCACCACCGCCGATCTGCACCACCATCTCCCTCTTCCCTCACCACCTCCCTCCTCCCGCGTCCTTCGCCATCACCATTTCCCTCCTCCCCTATATCTCTCTCCCCGTGAATCAGCCATGGAATCGCAGCACCACTATCCTCGTTTTCCTGCTTCGAACTGGATCGGAGCTTCCGATCCGCCGTCACCGGAGCTCATGTGCTAACTGGAGGCGCTGAGATCCGCAACCATGGCTTCTCAGCTTCTGCGCGAGCTCACGAACCACCACAGCGCGAGCTCACGAACCACCACATCGAGAGCTCATGAACCATCACTGCGCGATCTACTGCCTCCTTCTTCCACGGCGAGCCACCACCGCTAATGCTATCTCCTCCGATGCTGCACAGTTCCGGCGAACAAGCTAAGAGAATCCTTCGATGGCCTTTAACAGCTGCAGATCTGCAATGGTGCAAAAATGAACCACCGCAGCACCACGAAGCTCCATGATCCCGTTCTTCTTCTTCTTCGATGGGAGATTCGCGCGCAGCAGCACCGAACGTCAGCCACCACAAGCATCGCCGGAGCTGGAGAAGAGAATCCTTCGTTCTTCTTCTTCCTCGATAGGAGTCTTCTTTTTTTTTTTTTTGTTTAGATTGAAATGGTTGACCAGATCTAGATCTGGTCAAACCACTTAATGTTTTTAATTTTTTTTTATTTTTTAATTGTATATCTTTTTGTAATTGTTTAAAAAAGTGTAATAAATGTGAATAAAAGCTTTTTTTTGACTATTTTTTATGCCTTTGTTTTTATAGAGTATTTATGTAATTTCTAAGAGTACTCCATCTATTTTATAGAGTACTCCGACTTTTTTACAGAGTATTCGGTTAAATTGTTAGAGTATTCTTCTAATTCTCGGAGTACTCTCTCTATTTTCATAGAGTATCGGGAAAAACTGAGAGTACTCTCTCTTTTTCATAGAGTACTCTCAGTTTTTTCCGATACTCTATGTTTTTTCCGGTGACTGGTATCGGGAAAAACTGAGAGTACTCTCAGTTTTTTCCGATACTCTATGTTTTTCCGGTGACTGGTGGCCTGAGGTGGTCGGTGGTCGGTGGTCGGAGGTCGGTGGTCGGTGGTAGATGGTCGGAGGTCGGAGATGGGTGGTAGGTGGTAGGTGGGTAGTGATAGAGGAGAGAGAAACAGTGACATCATACTATTTTGTCTTTTAGTGTTAGTAAGGGTAGGAAAGACTATTGTAAAAAATGAGGTCCCTAAGAATAACAACTTTCAAGACACTACTCTATAGAGAAAAAATAGTGCTCCTAAGACCCTATAGATAATTCACCCAATACATAATGGTAGTTGTGGTATTTTATTATTTGTTTAATATTTTAAAATAAATTTTGTATTAAAAATAAAATAAAAAAATAAAAGTATAAAAAAAATATAAAAAAAATGTTTTTTGTCAATAAATGTTTTACCTGGTATTTTTTAGTTAAATGAATTTAAGATAAAAAATATTTTATCTTTATTGATAAACATAGTAAATTAACATAAGAACAAGTCGTGTATCAATTGAGCATGATGCATGAACAATTGTTTTTTTTAGTCCTTATCATTTAACTTTATGTCTTCTTTCTTGAGTTGTCAAAGAAGTCATACTCAAAATTTAGGGCCATTTACTTTCTACGTCCAACCCACCTCCTCTATTAACAAAATACATCCACCCTCTAACCATTAGTTGAAAGCCAACTAATAAAAATAAAAACCTCATAAAACCTCTCCAATCTCCATTATATAACCCTCACACATCCCTTTATCTCTCTGAGCATAACCAACCCCCCTCCCGTCCCCTCCCGTCCCTTCCTCTCTTGTTCTCTGTAATATTGAGCAACCCGCCACCGCCCCCCTCACCGAACCACCACCACCATTATCAAACCCAATATATAACCCCCACCCATCCCCTTTCTTCTCCCTCACCATACCCGACCCCCCTCCCCTCCCCTCTCCTTTCTCTGTGATAGTGACTAACTCTGTGTGTGAGCACTGCATCACCCACCACCAACCCACCACTTCCTCTACCCTCTTTGATCAAACCCCCACCACCCCTTCCCCTCTCTGACCAACCGGAACCGCCTCCCACACCCTCTCTGCTCACGGCATCAATATCTCCACCAACATCACCACCGAAATCCACTACCCCACCTCTCCATTATCAACATCACCATTCCCATCACCCACCCTTCCCTCTCTGTTATCAACATCACCATCCCCATCACTCACCCACCCTTCCTTCTCTGTTATTCGCACCACCACCCTACCTTTCATGTTCATCAACCCGATTCCGCTCTGCACCACCATCTCACCATTGAAACTCGTCTCTTCACCATCAACCTTTCTGGGGCACGATTTGGATCATGGGCTAAGCCCCATCGCACTCTCACCATCTGCCTTCGTGGTCGAGCCCGACAAGGTAATTTAGATCATGGGCTAATCCCCATCGCACCACCACCATCAACACCTAACCTATCAACTATATGGGGCCGGCCCAAGCAACCACTGATTTGAATCCCTGCGCCACCACCACCGGCAATACCAACACGGTCTAGACCTTCGCAACTCCTTATCCTCATGGGTCCAAACCTTGCTTCTTCAGACTCGGAGTTAAGTCATGGTTTTGATTCACCTTCCCCACCAGCATCTTCAGCAGCAGTAGAACCCCCCCCCCCCCCCCCCCTCCCCAACCTTTTGAATTTCTGCGCCACCATCCAAATCCCCAAATCCACTAATCCAACACCATCACCAAAACCCTCTTCTCTCTGAACCACTTTCCCCACCATAATCACCAACACCACCCAATCCTCTGTCATCATTATTCAATGTCAATGATGAATATAGTGTTGATGGGGCTAGGCCGATGTTAAATTTAATCTTGGTAGTCCATCCGTACGGTTTTGTTTTGTGGAGGCGATGGGGCCAGCCCAGTGTGAATATATTCTTGCTAGGGCTAGGCCCATGTTGAATTTAATCTTGCTGGGGCGAGGTCCAAAATAAATTTAGTGTATCTGGGGCCAGACCTAATTATATTGGTGCACTAGTTTTCAGTTTTGTGTATTGATGGTGCAGCCCTATGAGGAGAGAATGTGTAAATATAGACTTTTATAACTTAAGAATTATAAAATAACTAATGACTTAATAATTTCAAAAAAAAAATTAAAAAAAAAGATTGAGATGAGATTTATCCCATTTCTATTCAACTCCTTCATAAATTACTACAACTTCAAAAATTGCATCTGAGTCCCAGTATACTATATAGATTGCGTTTGTGAAATTTTTTAGAAAATCTCTATTCATTCTCAGTTGAGCAATATTTTCGAGATTGCTTGAGGTTGATGACGATTTGGATTTTTCTTTTCATAAGCTTAATATTCTCAACAGGCTTATGAACATGTGACACAAACAATACAAAGCCAAAATTATTCATTTATTATATTGAGATTTTCAACAAAATGATGTGTACTTCAAAGTCAAAATATGCTGAAATAAATGCACATGTGGATTATCATTGATGAATGACTCTCATTCTTTCGACTGTGCAACAACTCATTGAAGATCCCGCCGTAGTAGTTAGAGAAGCTGCGCAGCTCAAAATTTTGCTCTACTTCTTCCACTTTTCCCAACTTTCGATAAATATTTTAAGAGTTGTTGCCAGTGAGGACGAGTATGAAAGCTATAACTACACATATATATACAATAAAAGCTGGCCCAGTTGCTAAATTCCACAATTCTTTTACCGAAGTTATTTTTCTCTCTGTAAAGGCATGTAGGACAATATTTTTTGAACCTACCAGGCGTATAATACAACAAACTACACCAAATATATGCAGTTTCTCCTTTAAGATGAAGTGTGCTAGTACTGCACTGAGTAAATACAAAATTACATAATATTATTCTCCGAGACTAAGCAATCTCATGATAAATTGAATTATTATTATTATCTTATTTGCATAGGTACCTAAAATAAAGCTCCTATTGGAGTAACTAGTATAGCGAGAGCAAAAGGATATGCAGCAAAGTTAGCTGAAATAAAACAAGAGTATAGGGAGAAAAGGCCAATTAACCCATTAACAAACGAATTTAAAGCTTAAATTAACTATGATATATATATACACAAAAAGATCATTAATATACGAGTTACATGTATAAGCATCAGGAGGGCACTGGAACAGTTCTTTAGCTTCACTAAATCTCCCTAATCCACACAATGACTTGATAAAAAGCACTATAAGTAAAATTACCTGGTCTCGAATCCAATGCTAACGTGCTAACATTGCTTTCATGATCTTATTTGTCCTACAATAGCTTTGAATTAAAGCATTGAACGAGAACACATCAGATTCTATTCCATCAATCTGCATCTTTTCAATAATTTTAAAATTTTTGCAAAATCCCAGTGATGTAGAGTGAATGGATTAGTATATTGTAAGTGATTGTGTTTGGAGTGATAAGGTAGTTTTCTAAAACAAGGCCTCCTAGGCGCTCCGCGTAGGAGTTCTAAAGTTTGATCCGTCTAGAATTCCTCTTGAAGGTGGCTCGAAGGTTCGTCTACACATAATCAATTAATAAACTATACAATCAGATTAATAGGTCGTCCAACCTGAATACTACCTAACATGATATCACGTAAATAACTAATTCAATCTAATCCAACCCAATACATAAGCAAAATACAAAGAAAAAACTACTTATATTAGAGTTTGAAACGAGAAAAAGAAGAAGGTAGGGGTTTTCAAATTTCAAGTCTAGATTTCTTGAATTGGTCATTATTAGGTTAATAATAATGAATTATTATTACTTTATAGTAAAATATATATTATTTACGCTAAATTAAACTACTTTAAGTAGATCAAGACGTAAATATTATTCAATTCAATATATTAGTAACATATATTTAATATAAAATAATATAAAATAATATAAAACCGCCTAGGCACGAATTGTCTAAATTTCGATTAATGGGCCGCCTAGCCATCTAGGCGCTCGAAGGTGGTCGATCGTCCTAGTACCGCCTAGCGCCTTTTAGAACCATGGTTAAAAGCATATTTCATCAAATAGGTACGTGCGCGAAAAAAACCATAAAAGAAGGCAGACTGTCGTAAATTACTAAAGAGAGTAAAAAAGTAAAATGCTACCCCCTCTGTTTTAAAATGTTTGTCCACTTTTCTTTTCACATATGTATTAAGAAATGTAATAATTACAATTCCTATTACTATAAAATTACCCTTCGTAAAGTATCGTGATATCTTAAGGGTATGTTTGGATTGAAGGTATTGAGAAGAAAAGAAAGGAAAGGAAATGATTTTTGATATATTCAATTGTTTGGATTGGAATATTTTTTGAAGGAAAGTAATTTGGATGATTATTAAAATCACCTATAAACCCCTATATATAATCACTCCAAATCGGGGTCAAATGGAAGGAAAGAATTTTATTAAATAAGTAAGAGAAAAAAAATAGCATTGACACCTTACAAATAATGATAAAAATGGAAATAAGTTAATAAAAAAAATTATTTCCTAATTTTTTTCTAATCCAAATAAAAAAAATTCTCAAATTTCTTTATGAATTTTTATTTGTTAAAATTATCTAATCCAAACAACATTTTTCACTCCCTTTCTTTTCTTTTATAATTTTTCTCTTCTTTTCTTTCATTATTTTTTTCCTTTGTGAATACAAACACACCCTAAATGTGTATTGTAAATATAAATTCTAATTTTTTAATAAGGGTAATAATGAAAAAAATTGGAAAAAATGTGTCTTGAAATACTAAATGGACAAATATTTGAAACAACAATTTTAGTAAGTGGACAAACATTTTGAAACGGAGGGAGTAATAAATTTTTGGTTTAAATGGAAAACTCAATAATTTAAATAGGAAGAAATAAGTAAATGTCAATATTTAAGCATTAACTTTCCTAATCATGATTTAATTAGGCATTTTTTCTAAGATTTATGTAAGAATATAAATATATCATATTTAGTCTACTATTCACGATAAAAGAATATGCTATATTAGGGCTGCACAAAAGAACGACAACCCGCAAACTAGACCAACCCGACTCTAAAAAAACCCGAACCCTACCACCCGACCATCCATAAGGGTTGCTTTTTTTTTAATTTTGGGCCGGTTTGCGGGTTGGGGTCAGCCCAAACCACGGGTACCCAACCCGATCTGATTTGGGCCCTTCTAATTTTTTTATATAACATATGTATTAAAATAAAATACAAAACCTTTGGAAATCCGAAAGGCCAAGTAAGTTGGCATGAGATTTACACGCCTCACTCTCTCTCTCTCTAATCCCGTCTTCTCTGGCACGACTCTCTCTTTCTTACCAAAACCCTAAGAACTAGCCCCTTTCGCCTGTCTCTTCTTCTCCATTTCTGTCAAATCCTACCGGTAAAAAAGAGCGGTAAAGTACACCGCATTAAACACTCTCTACCTAAATTAATGGGTCGCATTAATTACTTGAATGATGTCCGACTTTTGCTACCCCTTTTTGTTTATCTTACCATGGTTAAGGTGTATGAGTGTTTATATGAAAAGGGGTTAGAAGAAGCCTATAAAAGCCTTAAAGACACAACTTTGGCTATCTTAAATCAAAAGCCCAATTTTTCAGGAATAATGTTCTTAACCCTAATCTTTGTGTATATTTAATCTGACGTGTTGTTAATCAACTGCCTGAGTAGCATTGTTGGATTTGAAATGATAATCCCTAATCTCTTTTATTTGCGTTTGATTTTGAGAATTAAAAAGGAAAGAATGTGATTTGAGAAGAAATTGAGTTTTAAAACCCGTATAAGTGGATTTTGAATTTGTTTCCGAGTTGTTTGATACTTTGATATACTTCTAGTTCCTGATTTGTCAAAATCAAACGCAAATATGATTTCTCAAACACTGGTTTTGTTTGTGCATTTATAATTTATTGTGTTATATGTATTGGATAATGGATAATGATTTCTAATGTCTCTGTATTTGCTAATTGCATGTATTTGCAAATATGAGATGAAAGTAGGTTGACTTTGGTTGCTTAGTGCTTTGTTTCTTATTCCAATTTCAGGTAATACTCCTTAACTCACTGGTGTTGTTTGTGCAATTTTAAATTTTTCAAACAATACAGGTTTTTAATGATTATCTAATGTGATTAATGAGTCTGAATCATTTAGTATATAATTTGCATTCATTTCAGATGTATTTGATTTGAGAAGTGTTTTAACACTTGAACAATCTTATTTGATGGTTTAAGTGTTTGACATCTAACAAATCAAATTACACTAAAATGAACACAAGTTATATATAGAGTGTTCAAAGAATAAACATAATTTAGATATATAGATATGGATTAAGTGTTCTTCAATGAACATTCTAGTGAAATCAAAGGGAATTTCACTGAAGTGTTCATTAAAAACAAATAATCAATATATATATATGTATGTATGTATGTATGTATGTATGTATGTATGTATGTATGTATGTATGTATGTATGTATGTATGTATGTATGTATGTATGTATGTATGTATGTATGTATGTATGTATGTATGTATGTATGTATATATATATGAATAATTTATGCTTCACTAAGGGAAATGCATGTATGCATAGGTTTAATTTTGATTTGTGAAGTGATATAACACTTGAACAATCTTATTAGATTGTTTAAGTGTTTGTCACTTAACTAATAATTGAAACTGATTTGAATACAATTATTTCCTTAGCATTGAAACATAAAGAAGTTGTATATATTATATAATGATTAAGTGTTCTTCAATGAACACTTTAGTGAAATCAGGGGGAATTTCACTAACGTGTTCATTAAAGAACACTTAATCATTATATAATATATTCAACTTCTTTATGTTTCAACACTTCTTTACTTAGGGTTCAAATATATATATATATATATATATATATATATATATATATATATATATATATATATATATATATATATATATATATATATATATATATATATATATATATATATATATATATATATATGTGTGTGTGTGTGTGTGTGGACTTTTTCTTCTTGTTTTTTTTACAGAAAATGTTTGAGAAATGGAAATTGAAAATGAGCCAGCTACTGATCTTACAACTCCAACTCAAACTCAGGGAGTTAATTTAACTCCTGATGGTAATTCTCCTACACATAAACATCCAGCCTCATTAGGTGACAAACCCTCTATAGCTAAAAAGACATTGAGGATTGTTGGATAGTTTTTGATCCTATATATGATGATGCAAATGTTAGGAGAGGTGCATGTAAATACTGTGAAATATCTTATGCAGTTTATTCTAGGAGACATGGTACTACAAACATGCTTAATCATATAAATCATATGAGATGTAAAGTATCTTTTCAATCCCCTTTCAGAGAGGGACAAATTGAGTTAATGTATAAAAGAGAAGAGGTTGGTGGGGGGGGGGGTGCGGTGTCTTACATGTTTTCAGCCGAGGCTTGTACTAAAGCATTAGCTGAAATGGTAATTTTAGATGAGTTATCATTCAGATTGTGGAGGACATTGGATTTAAGAGATTCTATAATGTAATGAAACCCAAATATGTTAAAATCCCATATAGGATGACCATTAAAGGAAATATATGTCCCTTTATGCCGAGTAAAAGATTAAGTTAAAAAAAATATCGAAGGGTATGAGGATAAGTATGACCACTGATTGTTGGACTTCTAATCAAAATGAGAGCTATATGTGTCTTACAACCTATTATATTGATTGCGAATGAAAACTACAAAAAAGAATTATTTGTTTTTGTATGGTTGAGGATCACAAGGGTAAAACAATTGGAAAAGTTGTTGAATCAATACTTAGAGATTGGGATCTTGATTCTTATTTAAGTTTAATAGTTGACAATGCCTCTTCTAACACTGTTACTGTTAAATACTTGATTAAAGTTTCAGGAACTAAACCCAAAACCATCTTGAATCATGATTTTCTACATGTTATGTGTTGCGCACATATCTTGAATCTGATTGTGAATGAAAATATTACTGAATCAGATAATTCTATTAAAAAAAATACGAGAAGCAGTAAGGTATGTAAGGTTTTCTCCATCTCTACCTACTTCATTCAAATAAGTTATGACCACTTGCAGTATTGAGTCTAAGGCTTTATTAAGCCTTGACGTGCCTACTAGATGGAACTCTACTTAAAAAATGTTAGAATATGCAATTAAGTTTGAAACTATGTTTTCTTTATTGGGTGAGCATGATGATAATTTTAAGGCTTACGTTGTTACTGATTCTGATAGACCTAAACCTACATTTATTGACTAGCAAAATGCTGCTTGTTTTGTGGAGTTACTAAGATTGTTTTACAACTGTACCAAAAAAATTTTTGGAACTCTATTTGTTACTTCAAACCTTTCTTTGATGAAATAGTTATTATATGGGAGAAAATTGAGGAATTATGTGCATCTGATAATGAGGTTTTGAAGGAAATGGCTATGAAAATGAGGGAAAAGTTTCTGAAATATTGGGGAATCCAAAATATTAACATATTACTATATGTTGCAGTTGTATGAGATCCAAGGAAAAAATTACAATACCTTACTTGTTACTTCGACTTTATGTACTCTCCTACTCAAGTTACCGAGTTGCTTAAAAAAGTTAATGATGCCTTAGCAAGGCTTTTTGCTTGCTATTCAAAAACAGTTGCTCCTAATTCTGGTTGATCCAGTTCATGTCATGAAGTAGATAGCCTTGAGCCAAATAGTGTGCTTGGGTGTAGGTTTCAATCTTTCATGGCTGAAAAAAACATTGCAAAGGGCAATGAACTTCAAAGATACCTCAATGAAGAGGTTGAGGAAATGAGAGATTCTTTTGATATTTTGAGTTGGTGGAAATTAAAATCTGTGAGATCTAAAAATTTGTCTGAAATGGCAAGGCATGTACTACCTGTCCCTGTTTCAACAGTAGCTTCTGAATCTGCCTTTAACACAAGTGGTAGGGTACTTGATCAATTTAGAAGTTCTTAATCACCAAGTACAGTTGAGGCACTGATTTGTACTCAAGATTGGTTGAAATATACACTACCTATTAATCTTAACTCTTCTAAGAAATTGATTAAAGAGTTGGAGGCTGAATTGGGTATAATTCAATGTTTATCACTTATTTCCTTTGTTTTTCTGAATTTGACTTACTTAATATGTATTATTTCTTCATTTCTTGTCTTTGACAAGTTATTATGGCTTGGGTGAGTTGAGTGTGACCACCCAGGGTCCACTTTAACACATCCGTAAAAAATAACCTAAGGTATAAATAAATGAATCTTTTCAAAACTTACAAGTTACTTCAATTTTTAACTAAATTTTGTTTACATCTCCCTAATTCCCATCCCATGATTACACCTTAATAATTGTATGATCCTATGAGTAATAAAAGGTTGAGTTGACAACATATTAGTTATGATTTTAGTAACTTGTAAGTTTCAAAAGAAGTCAGTGATGAAATAGGGTGAATTATTAGATAAGGCCCAAGCAACATATAGTTAATAAAATAAGGCCTTGTAGTAACTGATCTAGTTGGAGCATCAAACTAGTGGGTGTAATGACCAAATACCCCCTCTTATACACTACTAATATACTGAAAAACAAAAACAAAAACCCAATAGGGTTTAGAAACCCTACCTACCCCTCTCTCTCTGTTGCTCCCTCCCCTCTCTCTATGCCGCCCACCACACCGCCCCTCTCTCTTTCTTCTTCACCCCCACCCCTGCTACTGTAAAACCGCCACCACCACCCACCTTCTCCCTGCTACTGTAAAAGCCCCCACCACCGCCTTCCATCCAGCGCTGCACCGTCTCCGAACCACCATGGCAGCACCGTTCCTCTTCCCTCTTCACCATCAACCACTGCTGCAACAGATCCACGCCGAAAAGATCCCTTCCAGCGCAGAAGAAGAGCTCCGTCATCACCACCAAGAAGCACGAGATCCCTTCGCTGCGCTGCTGTGAAGATCCAGGCCACCGCTGCTGTGAAAATCCAGGCCACCAAACCGCTGCTGTGAAGATCCAGGCCACCAAACCACACCGCGAGATCCTCCTTCCAGCGCTGCTGCATAGTTCCATCACCACCACCCTGCTACTGTAACACCGACACCACCACCCTCCTTCTCGCACCACCGTGGACCAATCTGCTACTGGACCAATCTGCTGCTGCACCACCGTGGCCTTCAGATCTGCTCACACCCACCACGCCGTGAACCACGATGACCTTCAGATCTGGTCCCAACATCTGCAACCTCCCACCACCACCCATATTTCACCGCCACAGATCTGCAACCTCCCACCACCATCTCCATCTGCTACCGCCACAGAGCTCACCGCCCCACCCATCTCCGTCTGCTATATTCGCGCAAGGAAACCACGAGTCGAGCCCACGAGTTCCAGTCCTTTTGGGCCGTGTTACAGCCCCTTTGGGCCATGGGTCCAGCCCCTTTGGGCCATGTGTCCAGACATTGTAAAAAAGGGTTTTGCTGTGTAAAATCCATTGGGTATGATCTATTGGGGTATGGCCTATTGGGGTACAGACCATGTGGTTTGGGCTTGGGTGTGGTTGGATATATAGCTCCTAGGTAATTAGAGGGTACAGCTCCTATGGTATAGAGTTGGATATATACTTGGTTTTTTAGTTCCTATGCAATTAAAGGGTACAGCCCATATGGTATGGCTTGATTGGATATATATTTGGATTTGGACATAAAAAAAATTCAAAAAAAATTGTTCATACCCTAGGGTACAACCCTTATTGTATAATTGACACATTTTAACTTATTAAGTATGGATATATACAAAAAAAAGTATCTGGTATAGCCTTTATAAACGCAGACCTAATATAGGTCTGTACCAATAGGTACGGACCTGTTCGCTAAATTGTAAAGAACAAAACACTTAAAAAACGAATTTCTGAAAAAAAAAAAAAAGGAAAAGGGTAACATAGTAACATTCCACTCTAAACTGGTTCAGTTAGGCTGTAAAAAGAATTTTTTTACTGTAGGGCCTTAAAAAATAAGGTAAAGGTTAGTTGGGCTGTAATTTGTATATTCCTCGATGAAATATGAATCTGAGGCAAACTTGTAACCTTTCCCTTGTACATTGTACTGAAAAATTGTAGGTCAGTTGAAGGAATTTGAGGATTGTTTTGGAAGGAATGAAGAAATGCACGTAATTTTGTACTATTTTGCACAAAAAAGGTTGCATTTTATGTAATTTGAATAAAGTGTTGTATACTTTTGTAGCTGTAAGTTGTATTGTATGTGGCAAACTTATTAAAACCATAGGTTGTAATATGATTTCACCAACTTACTAATTTTGAAATTTTACTATATATAGTAAGTTTCTATTTTGGAAAACTTACTATTTAAGGAATTTTTTTTACGAATTTAGAATTTTTCTTTACTGTTTTATGTTGTTTGTTTTACGTTGACCGAACCCGAAACCGACCCAAATCCGACCCATTATGAAGGAGAAGACGAAAAGGGAAAAAGAAGAAAAGTAACGAAAAAATATATCAAAAGAAGAGGAGATAAAAAAGGATGTTTGACATTGTCGTCGAAAGAGGGAGGCGGGGGGGGGGGGGGGGGGGTGGAGGTGGGGGGTGGGGGGTGGGGGGGAGATGATGGAAACTTTGGTGAAAGTTTTGGTGGCGGAGGTTGTGATAGCTCTAAAGTAATGACCCTATGGAAGGGGAGGCGGTAGCAATACTCAAAGTATGTGTTGCAGAAAACCACTTCAGTGATATATCGGTAATAATTCACAAATATGCCTTGGTATTCCCTAATGCGTTGTCTCAACTTTTGTATTTAATTGGATCTAATTAGAGAGCTAAACCTGTATAATTAGAAAATATATTTGGTATACACTCTTTATCTTTATTAGACAGGTTTCTAGAAATAGAAATGTAAAATGGTTGTAGTTTCCTATCAACAATTAAAGTATGATCTGAGACAGGGTGTTGTAAGTGGTGGTCGTTTTCTATCCATCTTTTTAGTGTACAAAAATTAAAAAGTTTAATATTCTCCCTCTTTACACAGTTATTATTAATTAATATATATGAGATTATTTATGATAATATTAATTATTGGGAAAATGACCCAAAAAATCAAAATAATATTATTTTCAGCCCAATAACATCAATGACAAAATTTCTTCCCAATAACATCATTAACTAAATTTTGTCCTTGATGGGAATCGTCCTTGACGGGAATCGTCCTTGACGGGAATCGTCCTTGATGGGAATCTTCCTTGACGGGAATCGTCCTTGATGGGAATCGTCCTTGACGGGAATCGTCCTTGACGGGTAAACATGTAATCTTATAATAGTAAGTTAATGGATGATTCTTTGGGGCAAGTATAATATTATTTTGATTTTTTGGTCATTGGCTCAATATTATTTATTATTTAATTTAAAATAATGTTAAAAAAATTAAGAAAATTTGAAATTAGAAAAGAGACAAATAATATGTGACGTTATTTTTAAGAAATTGAACAAATATAACTAGAACGAAAAAGTACTTAAATTTAAGGATTAATGTCCAAGTCATCATTTTTTTTCCTTAAACCTTCACAATTCAAATTTTGAGTTATGAAAAATCCCCAAAACTCAGATGTTGAGTTATATAAATTTTTACATAATTCAAATCTCGAGCTATGAAAAACTTCTTAGAACTTAAATTTGAAATTTTAGGAACAAACTCAAGATATCTTAGGAGGATACTAAAAACAAAGGATTTATACAAGATAGTGGACAAGACTGAAGAAAGTTATTGAGGATTACTCTTAAATTCTAATACAACTACTTGATGGAATAAAAAAGAGTGTAATGTGGAACGAGAAGAAGAGAAACTTAAATAAATACATGAAAAGAAAGTCAAAAAAAATTGATTAAAGAGAATATTAATGTCTATGCAGTTAAAAAATATGTCGATTCCCGCTATTCAGTTAAAATTTTAACAGAGTTAAAAGACTTGGATTTTTATACATGAACCAATAGATCCAAAAGGAGCGTGGTGTTGTTTTCAGACCACTAGGGCCTACTATATTGTTTTGTTAGACCATAGCGGGTCCTTTTTTTTATCAGTAAAATCAGCCACAAATCCATGGTTACATGTTCCTATCTCATCCCATACGCCATTTTTTAGTCCAGTTCCAAGACCACAACACCACACAACAGTCAGCAAAACTTAATTCTCCATTCTATACCATCTCGTAGCGTAATACAGCAGCCTACAAATTAGCAGCTCCCAACACACCTCAAATTTTCTATGCAACATGACAGTATCTGACACTATGTTCCACTTCTTCCAACTCTCCATAAGAATCACAGCTTTATACATTGATTTGAAACTTTTGTAGCATGAAAACTAAAACTTTAGGGACAAGTGTCGAGTGTCCAAATTTTCCCCTATATAATTGACACATGTATTATTTGTATTTTGGATGTTAAAATTGGGATATCAAATCGATATATCACACTCATTCATGTAGAGACATACAGTTGGTTTACAGGCAGGCTTGACCCAAAACACAAGTTTGTATCAGGGAAGGCTTTCCAAATATCATGACACTGGATGATTCATCAAACAACACTACATTATTCAGCGGATAAAAATAAGCAACATTTCTAATGCATCGAGAATCTACTTTGGTAGTCTAAATTTATATACATAATATCGATTCAAGATATCCTTCTACATCTTAAAATTCCGGAGAGACAAGAGTAGGCCTTGACCAGATCCCACGGTAGCAACAATTGATATAAGTAAGCAAACAAAACTCAATATCTGTAACCAGATCCAAACAAAAGAGTACTTTGGAATCTTAGCCTGCGAAATATACATCTCAACTGGGAAGTAAACAGTGAGTGGCCAGAAAGCAGTTGCTCCGATAAATCCCACGAAATCATTGAAAACAGGGAACGCCAAAGCCAACAATGTTGTGAGTACAACATATGCTGTTCGCCATATCAATCTAAAGAAACTAATAGGAAAAAGGCTTCCGTTAGGTAAGTTTATCACCTTTTCTCCATTAATGAAGCTACTGTTTGGCCATTTCTTGCTACTCAAACGTTCTACATACGCATATACAGGTTGGGTATATACCTGCATAAAAAAAGGGGAAGAAATTTAAGATTTGGTCAAATCATTTTTACACGAAAAATGAACATTTTACCTGATAGGCTCCAACAAGATGAATAACAATACAGGCATTAGCCAAATCAACAAGCCAAAATGGCTCATACGAAGCAAATCCGGTTAAAAAGTTACCAGGGGCATCATTTCCAAAGGCAGCATATCCAACAGTCCCGCATAGCATGTAGAAAAATGTAGATATAGAAATTCCTGCCAAAGTAGCCTGTTTCATCACTTTATTCTCTGGTGGGCTAGACTTCAACGTGTCCTGCAATTTAAAAAATTCAACTCTGTTAATGATAAATAAATACTTTAGATAAGTTTAAAAAGTATGCATAAATTCTCTCTGAAGACAAGTAGGCGTGTTAGAGAAAAGCAAGTGGACATTAATATTAGAATCAATGAATATAATCTTCAATTTATTCTAATGACTTGCCTGAATTTCAATAAGAATATTGGAGAAAGAATATGCAAAAGCAATATTTCCAAGGGCTGAGAAGGTATTCCACATCTTATTCATACTTGTCAAGTCCTTCCCCACTTGTGTTCCCGTTAAACTTGTCTCAACATTTACTCCTCCTTCAAAACAATGTCATATACATGAGTAACTATTAACCTATTTATATCCCCAATCAATAACTTGAATTGTTCTGACCTGCAACTTTTTGTATAGCGAGACCGAGGCCAATGGAGGAGTAAGCAAAAGACATGACCGTAGCAATTAGGGAGAGAAAAGATAGTTTATGGAAATTTGGTATTTGCGAGAGCATAACTTGTACAGCTCCAAAAATCAAAATCGATGGACTGCTTGAAAACGTACATTCTGCATCACGGCCATGCTTATGATAGCAACTCGATTGTATAATAGCCCTGATAATAAACAAAAAAACAAACAATTAAATCAAATCTATAATAAGAGTTTAAATTCTATAGGTATCGCGCTTACACCATACTAATAGCTGTGGTGATTGTATATCCGATAGAGGTCCCAACGAGATTACTATACTGAGCTACTCCACAAAGCATGACTTGTCGCCCTCCAAGAGTGGCTTTCACAACATCCATATAAATGTAGTTTCGTCTCCCTGTTATAGGATCAGGGGTCCTATAACAATCGGCCATGAGTATCGAAGTAAACCATGTAATGATAGCGAAAGCCAAGAGAGCTATAGGTCCAGCGATCCATCCTAACTGAGCAGTTGCCCATGCTAATGACAATACTCCTGATCCAATAACGGCTGTTATAATATGCGCACTTGCCGTCACCACAGTTCCTTCAAACAAATTAAAGATACATATAAATTAATATTTTAAGTCATAACATATACAAAATTAAATCGAGATCTCATGAAAATTGCATAATATAAATGCCAGGTATTACTATGAAAAAATAAAAAATTCATATAAATGGGATATTTTTAAAGATAACATACGATATAGATAAGACAATTATAAGGCGTTCTTCGTTGATCATATCGCACATGTGTCCATAGTGCATAATCCAGAGTCAAACAATTTAGTAATTACGACCGCTTTTTATACAAACTTTTACATGTTATATAGATCCCATATTATAGATATATGTAATTACCTTTTCTTTTAGGCTTTCCATCGTCGTCAAGCTTTGAAGTTTCATCCACTTTTTCAATAGATAAATTGGATTTTTCTATTTCTGGGGATTTGGCTTTTTCTTTTTCTGGGGACATGTCTGCAATCTTTTCCTTACTTTCTGCAAATTTTTACTCTTTCTCAACCCAAATGATGAAGAAAATATAGATTTATATAGATAAGTGGGAGGTGAGAATAAGTTTCTTGTCAATAAATGATAGAACAGTATTGACCTTCAAATATTTTGTCGTTCTATTTGAGTCAGTTGTTGTATCATTAAATAATTTGTCAGTAATTAAATACGTATTATTAAATTTTAGTATTATTATTCTCCTTTCGTTTTGGGGAATACGATTCACAGCCCACGGTTTGCAATTTAGATTCGTAGATGCTTAAGACACTTTATTATATGATATTTGAAATATAGATTCTAATGTCATTTTCATGAGTCAGTTAAGATATTAATTCACAAAAAATAAAAGAACGATTCATTTTTTAAATATAGATTTACATTGGAGTCCAACTTCCTTTCCATTTTTTATTAAATAATCCAAACTTTTATTACTGTCCAAAAACAATATACTCGATTCCCATCTTTGAATATTAATAAAGAAAAATTGGTATATTAAATAATTTCAAGAAAATGACTCAAAAAATCAAAATAATATTATTTTCAGCCCAATAACATCAATGACAAAATTTCTTCCCAATAACATCATTAACTAAATTTTGTCCTTGATGGGAATCGTCCTTGACGGGAATCGTCCTTGACGGGAATCGTCCTTGATGGGAATCGTCCTTGACGGGAATCGTCCTTGATGGGAATCGTCCTTGACGGGAATCGTCCTTGACGGGTAAACATGTAATCTTATAATAGTAAATTAATGGATGATTCTTTGGGGCAAGTATAATATTATTTTGATTTTTTGGGTCATTGACCCTTTATTGAATCAATTCAGTAATCCGTTCAATTGAAGATATTTTTGAAAAATAAAATAATAAATTTCTAAAGTAACCTAAATAACTTTATAATTTTTTTTTTAAAATGTTGTAAATAAAACACCTCAATTGAAAATATAGTTTAAGTTTGAAAGATTTTAATCAGAGAAAAACAGTAAATCACAGAAAGTAAAGAACACCAGAAATTATCGTGGTTTAGTCACAAAAGGACCTACATCCACGTTAAGCCCAGATGAATAAGGCTCTGCTCCACTAAATGCCTCGGATTACAAGATTGAAACACCTCACAAAGAACCCCTCAAAGTATCGCAATATTACAATTCTTCCACAAATCTATCTAGTATAACAACTACGCTGAAATACAACTAAGAATTGAATCAGTTGATTCAATCTACAAAGATTTGCTAAATCGTAACTAATCTATTGAAGGATTAATGAAGAAATCAAGGGTTTCTACTAAACTAGGGTTTATTCGCCAGAGAGGAGAAAGGAAGAGTAATCGAAGAAGTAAGTCTGAACAAAGGCTGAAAAGAAGCCTTTTATAAGACACACAAGTGAGAAGCAATCTCAGCCGTCCACTCATTCAAGATCTAAAGCTCCGAGTGCGCCACATAAGAAACACGCAAGACCACTTAGAAAATGCCATGTGTCCACGTGGTGTGTCAAATAAAAGCTCAGCAACCTTTTATAACATAATAATACTTCACATATACAACAATCTCCACCTTGAAGTATTATTCCTTCCAAAAAACCACTCGCAATAACCCTCCTTGTATCCTCATTGGCATAGGGCAGCTCCTTCCTTCATCTGGACACCTGCACAAATCTCAACCAAGAAATAATAAGTCTAAGCAATGCTTAAACTTAGTATTAGTCACAATTTTTGTTCCAAAATCAGCAGGATTTTCTTCAATAGAAATTTTTAACAACCTCAGTTCTCCACTTTCAAGCACATCCCTTATATAATGGAATTTAACATCAATGTGCTTAGTTCTTTCATGATAAACATGATTCTTACTCAGTTGAATAGCACTTTGACTGTCAGAATAGAGAGTAACCTTTCCTTTGAGTAACTTTAATTCATTTAACAAGTTTTGTATCCATAATCCCTCTTTAGCAGCATCAGTGATAGCCACATACTCAGATTCAGTTGTGGATAGTGCTACAAGTGGTTACAACTGTGATTTCCAAGAAATACAGTTGCCTCCTAAAGTGTAGCAGTATGAAGTTGTAGATTTTCTACTATCTTTATCACCAGCAAAATCAGAGTCCACATAACCTATTAACTCAAAAGGAATATTATGATCTCCATAACATAACCCAATATTCAAAGTGCCACTAACATAAGATAACACATGTTTCAGTACAAGCCAGTGTTCAAAACCAGGATTAGACATATACCTGCTAAGTAAAGATATAGCAAAAGATAAATCTGGTCTAGTACTTATCATAGCATACATTAAAGAACCTATCACATTTGCATAAGGGACAGTACTCATCCTTACAATTTCTGACTGAGTCTTGGGGCAAAGCTGCTTAGTCAAAGCAGTATGACCAGCCAAAGGAGTCAAGGCATTTTTTCAATTCAAACTTCCATATTTAGATACTACTTTTTTCCAATATGGTCCCTAATGAAGTTTTAACATGCAATTTTTCCTATCTCTACTGATAATCATGCCTAAAATCTTACTAGCTCCACCTAAATCTTTCATTTCAAACATTTTACTTAGGGACAGTTTCAAAGATTTTATAGCATGGCAAGATTTACTAATAAGAAGCATATCATCAACATATAAGAGAACATACACACTTTCAGATTGTTTCAGTAAGAAGTACAAACAAGCATCATATTCAGATCTTATAAACCCAATACTAATCATGAAATAGTCAAATCTTTTATACCACTGTCTAGGTGATTGTTTTAGGCCATATAAAGATGTTTTCAATAAACACACATGATCAGGTAACTTTTTGTTCACAAAACCCTCAGACTGTCTCATATACACAGTTTCTTCTAACTCCCCATGTAAAAAGGCAGTTTTCACATCCATCTGATCTATCTCAAGGTCAAAACAAGCAGCATAAGCCAACATACATCTGATGGTTTCAAACTTAACTACAGGTGAGAAAATTTCTGTGTAATCTATCCCTTCCCTTTGGGTGTACCCTTTAGCTACAAGTCTAGCTTTATACCTAGGGGGATCATGCTCAGTGACACCATCTTTAAGCTTATATAACCACCTACATTCAACTACAGTTTGGTTCTCAGGCAATTTAACTAAAACCCACGTTTTATTTAGATATAAGGAGTTCATCTCTTCCAACATGGCATCATACCATTTTTTATAATCAGGAGATTCAAGAGCATCTAAATAAGAGTAAGGTTCAGAACTTTTAACCTCAATTGCAGCACTAAGTGTTGTGTATACCAAATCTGCATAGGAAGATCTGGAGGGGGCATTTATATTTCTTCTTGGCCTATCTCGGGTCAACTGGTAATCATGAAGCTCCCCTACTGATGACTCACTGAGTTGTACAGGTGGCTCATTTCCCTCAGGTTCTGTTGCATCATCAGGTTGGTTGACTTGAGCTTCACCCTCAGGTTTATCAGTTGGATCTGCACTCAAATGATCAGCTACAGTTTCAGGCTCCACCTCCAGCTCTACTCCCACAGTTTGAGGTACTGGTTCAGACTGAGCATCACTACCTGCAACATTACAAACTTTGAAGGGAAAAGTCAGTTCATCAAATATTACATCTCTACTACATATAATTTTGATGCCTTTAGCATCTTTTTCCCATAACCTATAACCCTTCACACCATGTTGTTGTTGATATCCCAACATGATACACTTGAGTGACCTTGGATCCAATTTTCCATCTTTAATATGTGCATAAGCTGCACACCCAAAGACCTTCAGGTGATGTAAGTCAGGTTTAGATCCTTTCCAAACTTCCAAAGGTGTTTTAAAGTCAAGAATCCTGTTGGGGCTCCTATTCACCAGATAGGTAGCTGTATAAAGGGCTTCTCCCCAAAATGCCTTAGGTAAACCAGAAGTGAATAACATACACCTTACCTTTTCAAGCAAGTAACTATTCATCCTTTCAGCCACACCATTTTGTTGTGGTGTGTGCCTTACTGTTCTATGCCTCAATATACCATTCTCCTTACAATAGTTATCAAATTCCTCATTACAGAACTCAAGGCCATTGTCTGTTCTAAGAACCTTAAGCACCTTACCAGTTTGCTTTTCTTGTAATGATTTCTATTCTTTGATTTTAGTAAAGGTTTCATCCTTAGATTTCAAGAGATTAGTCCATAATGTTCTACTATAATCATCCACCAAAGATAATAAGTATTTGAAATATCCATGAGCATCCACCTATTTAGGACCCCACAAGTCAGAATGAACATATTCAAGGCAGTACTTTGATTTATGAGTACCAGCACTGAATTTTTGTCTATGTTGTTTTCCAAGAACACAAGTTTCACAGAAGGAGAGAGTACTAACATTTTCCTTACCAAACATACCCTGTTTGTTGAGTATGGTTAAACCTTGAAGGCTCATATGACCAAGCCTTAGATGCCATTTTTCAGTGACACCCTGTGATAACTTGTTAGTAACATGATTGGCATAAGAAGATAAATGAGAACCATCTAACACATATAAACCAGACAGTTTAGTACCAGTCAAGATTAGTTTGGAATTTTTATAGACATGCATAGACCCATGTTCAACTTTTGACACACAGCCTAAATCATCTAGAGCACCAAGAGAAATAAGGTTTTTTTTTAACTCAGGTATTAACCTAACATTAGTCAGAATAATTCTTTTACCATTATTCAATTTCAATTCAACTTTTCCTATGCCTTTAACAGCACAGGTGTTATCATTTCCCATGTATACAGTTTCATTACAAGTTTCAACCAAGTCATGAAATAATTCAACATTGGGGCACATATGAAAGGTACAACCAGAGTCAAGAATCCAACTATCACCATTAGACACCCTAGTAACATTCAGTACTTCACATACATCATCTGATCTAGGCATACATGCAACATTTGATTCATTATTCAGTGAATTCATTTTGTTTTTCAACTTAAAGAAATTTTTCTTTAAGTGTCCTACCTTACCACAATGAAAGCATTTTCTTGTTTCTTTTCCCTTAGAATTTTTCTTATTCTTTTTATCCTTAACAGGCTCAGGGACAAAGGTAGTATCTGTTCTTTTCACAAACATATTTGCACCAGATCTTTTCTGTGTTTTAAGTTCATTTTCTCTAGTTTTCAAAGCAGTTACTACTTGATCATATTCAGAGACAGAGGTAGCATATTGAAAGACATCTTTAACAACTTGAAAAGAATCAGGAATAGCATTTAACAGAATCATACATTTACTAGTATCATCAAGGGCCATATTAGTTCCTTTTAAAACAAGACACATCTTAGTAAACTCATCAAGATTTTCATCAATAGATTTAGCACTATCCATTTTATAATTGAACAAAGAACCTTTCAAGAAAGCAAGATTGGGCACATATTTAGTAGAGTAAAGAGAATCGAGTTTACCCCACAGTTCAAGAGCAGTATCCGCACCATCTACCTGGCGTATTACAGAGTCTGATAAGTTCAAGAATAGGATGTTATAAGCCTCTTCTTTAATTTCAGCTTCCCTATCAAGCTCGCCCTCTCGCCATTCTTTTATATCTTTCAACAAGGCACTACTCACTTTATGATGAGATAATAAGAATTTCATCTTTTTCTGCCAAACACCAAAATCCATTTTCCCATCGAAGACCGACATATCAATACGAGTTGACGTCGTCATCGTAGGAGGTTAACCAAGAAAATAAAGAAAGAAAACCCGCAGTGAAACGGTTTTGAAACTTCAATTAATTTCGGAAATCAAAAGAGATCTCCAAGAAATTAATTAAGAAAACAAAAAACCCTAATTTTCCAAAAGAGGTGAAAAACCAAAACGGTTTAAAGAACAAAGCTCTGATACCACTGTTGTAAATATAACACCTCAATTGAAAATATAGTTTAAGTTTGAAAGATTTTAATCAGAGAAAAACAGTAAATCACAGAAAGTAAAGAACACCAGAAATTATCGTGGTTCAGTCACAAAAGGACCTACATCCACGTTGAGCCCAGATGAATAAGGCTCTGCTCCACTAAATGCCTCGGATTACAAGATTGAAACACCTCACAAAGAACCCCTCAAAGTATCGCAATATTACAATTCTTCCACAAATCTATCTAGTATAACAACTACGCTGAAATACAACTAAGAACTGAATCAGTTGATTCAATCTACAAAGATTTGCTAAATCGTAACTATTCTATTGAAGGATTAATGAAGAAACCAAGGGTTTCTACTAAACTAGGGTTTATTTGCCAGAGAGGAGAGAGGAAGAGTAATCGAAGAAGTAAGTCTGAACAAAGGCTGAAAAGAAGCCTTTTATAAGACACACAAGTGAGAAGCAATCTCAGCCGTCCACTCATTCAAGATCTAAAGCTCCGAGTGCGCCACATAAGAGACACGCAAGACCACTTAGAAAATGCCATGTGTCCATGTGGTGTGTCAAATAAAAGCTCAACAACCTTTTATAACATAATAATACTTCACATATACAACATAAAATGAGTGATCCGGGCTAGCTTGCGCGCACCCGATTAATCCCACGAAAATTTACATGCCTCCCCATATATATTCGTATGGTGAATCAGAACTATGTTATCCATGTTCAAAGATGGGTTCGAGTCTTGTACCTCCCCTTTAAGTATTGAAGAAATAGCAAGGCTCTTACTAGTTGAGCTAACCCAACTAGTTAACTTTATAACTTTTATGTTTTATATATATATATATATATATAAATTTCATCTAAAATTATTTTTCTAGTATTATATTTAATTTAAAAAAGTTTTTTTTAATATTTTTTTAATTTTATGTTACAACCCTCATTTAAGTACACAAAAAGGGAAATTATTACTAATTAACTACAAATACAAGATTACAAGATTAGTTCTCAATTAGAACAAAAAGTTTAAAAATTGAAAAAATACTCATAGACCTATCAGTTATTACTTTAACTAGGTTCGAATCTCGTACGATGCACAGAAGCGCAATTCAAGTTAGAAAAATATAAAGGAAAAAAATTAAATTATAATGTGCTAATTGAAAAAAAAAATCTTAAAGATTTTATATTACAATTTTTTGAAGATAAAAACAATAAAAATTACATGTCATAGTGAAATAAATATATATATATATATATATGACAAAGTAAAATAACACATGTAAAAGATAAAATGATAAATAGTAAAAGTCAAATAACACATGTCATGTTTTTTGTTTGTTACAAATGAGGTCAAAAGACCAGGAAGCGAACTTCCTTACAAATTATTGACTATCTAAGATCGTTCTTGGTACACCCCAGCCATACCTATCTCTGCTAAAAGTCGCCATAGTCCAACTAGTGGATCCCTGTAGTGGATTGGTTCTTCCTTGCTTTTTGCGCCAAATTTAGCCATCCGCACCGATTCGCTTCACGAAAGACCCATATCAATTCATAGTCTCTTTAAGGGACCTATGCTTTCTTTCTGCTATGCCGTTTTGTTGGGGTGTATAAGGGGCACTAAGTTCGTGGATAATCCCATTTGTTTCACAAAACTCTTTAAGGGAATTAGAACTATACTCGCCTCCTCTATCGGACCTAAGTCGTTTGATTTTACAGTCTAGTTGGTTTTCAACTTCGGCTTTATATTTTAAAAATGCATTTTCCGCCTCATCTTTAGTTTTAAGAAGATACACTTTAGTAAAACTAGAGTAGTCATCTACGAAGGTTATGTAATAAATTTTTCCTCCTCTACTAGCGGAGTTTTTAAAATCAGCTAAGTCCGAATGAACTAATTCAAGCAATTTAGTTTGTCTCGTGGTAACGGGTTTAAAAGGTTTTTTCGTAAGTTTGGACTCTACACATATTTGACATTTTTCAAAGTCATCCACGATGTTAACGGGTATTAGTCCAAGATTTTTAAGCCTTTTAATAGACGCAACATTTAAATGGCCTAGTCTACCGTGCCACGTTTGAACGGACTCAACAATATAAGCGGAATTAGATGCATTCTCATTAAGGGTTACAGTGTTTAAAATAAACAAGCCATTATTAAGGTACCCTTTCCCCACGAACTCGTCATTTTTGGTGATAACAACTTTCCCCCCCTCGAAAACAAGTTTGAGACTAACTTTGTTAAGAAGAGCCCCGGAAACTAAGTTCCTACGGAGAGAGGGGACGAAGAGGACACCATTAAGTTCAAGGATCTTACCAGAGGTGAGTTTGAGGGGAACCTGACCTTTCCCGAGAACAGTAGCGGTGGAAGAGTCACCCAAGTACACACACTCACCATCAGTTGCCTTTTCGAATTTCTTGAACATGGATTTGTTTGCGCAGAAATGGCGAGAAGCTCCAGTGTCAAGGATCCCCTCACTCTTGTTCTCTACCAAGTTTACCTCAACCATTACCGCGGCGATTATTTCTCCGGTCTCAGTCAGATTAGCGGCAGCTTTGGGACCCTGGCCAGCTCTAAGGGAACATTCGAAAGCTCTATGTCCTTCTTTGCCACAACAATAACAGGCCCCTTTAGGTTTTTGAATCTTACTAGAGGTTTTGAATCCTCCACCTTGTTTGTTGGAGTTGCCGCGATTCTTGTTTCCCCCAGACTTCGACTTGTTGGAGCCTTGTTGCTTTCCCTTCCCTTTGAACCTGTCTTTGTTACCTTGGCCAGAACCTTCGACGAGATTAGCTTTCGAGGAATGAGAAGGGAAAGAGATTGAATTATCCTTTGGTCGATTTGCTTCTTCGACTTGGATGTGGCTGATGAACTCTTGGAGGGTCATTTCTTTCTTTTTGTGCTTGAGGTGGTTGCGGTATTCACTCCAAGATGGGGGAAATTTCTCAAGCAAAATGTTGGCTTGAAGAATTTCACACATCTTCATGCCTTCGGCGATTACCTCCGCGCATAGGTTCTCGTACACATGAAGTTGTTCAGTCATGGGTTTCTGATCCGTAAGTCTAAAGTTATACCAATTCCCAGTCACGTACTTTTTCTTACCCGAATCATCAGCCCCATATTTCTTCTCGAGGGTTTCCCATATGACCTTTGCCGATTTCTCTTTGGCAAGGAGGTAAAAAATGGGATTAGTAACGTTGTTCAACATCCAGCCCCGAGCCATGGTGTTAGCTCTTTTGAACCTAGATTCGAGGGCAGCATGCCTAGCTAGCTCTTGTTCAGTATGGGCTCCAATTTCCAAAAGTGGAGGAGCCTTGACTATAGCAAAGTCGAGTTCATACTGTTCATGGCAAATCATTATTTTTTGCGCCCAACGCTTGTAGTTGGAACCATTAAGGGGTTCCAACTTGTTCGCGTCGAGAAGTGGCTTTGTGTTCAAAGAGGAACCAACAGCCGAAATAGGAAGAGCCATTTTCTAGAATAACCGGTGGAATATCTTTTTAAATTGTTATTAAAATAACCACCAGTTTTACAAAAGAAATGGTTTCCAGAAAAGAAAAAATAATGGAATAAAAACGAATTTAAGTGTAAACAAACTATTACACGGAAAAACGAAATAACAATTACACGAAAATTGAAATAACAATTACACGAAAATTGAAATAACAATACACGGAAATTGAAAAAACAATACACGGAAATACACTTACACGATAATGAAAAACAAAGTCACTGTCAACTATGGTCGTTAAAAAGATATTCCGACGGACCGGTATCTCTAACGGAACTAAAACGTAACTACGTTTAGGAATATAAAGAGAAGGTGGTGAGGCAGAGAGTTCTTCTTTTGTGTATTTCGTAGCTGCTGAGAGTGGAATGAGATCTCTTTATATAAGGGAGAGGAGAGGAAGACCCAAGCCTTCAGAAACGTCCCCATTAAGTCCCACGATTTTCTCCCGAAATTGACTTGATTGGGTTGACGTTTTTGATTGTCTTGTAACCCCCACGTTTTGATTTTCTGTAACAGCTTTGTTGACCTTTGATATTCCCACGTGTTTGACTTGGTGGAATATTCTTTTCTTTTAACGCGTGCGAGATTGGTGGAGTCTTGTCTCTACGTTTAAGTGGAGTAGACCACTATAAGAGCTGGTACAAAATCCATTTCATTTTTCATTTTTTGACTCCCCAAACTCCCCAAACTCCCCAACGACCCACGCCGGTGCCGGGCGGGACGGGGCGGGGGGGTGGTGGTGGTGGTGGTGCGCGCGTGTGGGCTAAACCATTGCCTTACCATGTGCATGGTTATTGGCTATTTGGACTTTGTTAATATCACACCTTATAAAAGGAGGCCAAGAGCCTTTTCTCCTACCGATGTGGGAGAACAATATGTCCAAATGACTTCCAAATGACTTCAAGTTTTCCAACAAAGGTAACTTCCAATATCTTCTTGTTCTTCTCACATTCTTCCCCATCAACTAAACTGCAAAAAAATATCTAAATAAACTAATTAAGTATTTCAGACAAGAAGGCGCGGTCTCATAATCTCAACATTAAAGCTGCGATTAAATAAATAAATTATGCAACTACACCAACATTCCAAAATGTAAAATTTTAGCTCCTTCGGATATTATCTGGGTTCAGTGTCTAAATAACCTAATTAAAATATTTCAATTCTTTTACTACATTCAAAAGTTTCAAAGCACGTGTGGAAAAGGAATTAGTAAGATTTATCAAGACTTTTTGCACAAATCGTGGAGGAGAATATTTTCCTAAAGAGTTTAATGTTTATTGTAACTAACATGGTATTCGAAAGAAACTCACAGCTGCATATACACCTCAACAATAATAGTGTATCGAAAAGGAAAAATATAACCCTTCTTAATATAGTAAAAGGAGAAATTCCAAAAACCTTTTGGTTTGAGGAAGTACATTGGAGCATTCATGCGCTGAATATATACCTATATTGTATGTTCAGAATATGACACCAAAAGAGGCTTGGATCAGTTGTAGACTACTTTGGAATATTTGGTTTGATTACTTATGCACACATTCCAAATAGGAAAAGAAAGAAGCTAGATGATAAAGGTGAACTATGCATTTTTCTTGGTGTAAGTGAAACAAGTTCATATCCGTTTTTCTATGAAGATTACACAAGACATGGTTAATTCCATTCCAATGTTTTTTTGTTGTTGTTTTGAGTTATACCTTTCCAATATGTTAACTGAAAATATTATGTCAGGTCTTGTATAATTTTCAGGGCACATTAATGCTTCAATGGCACTAAGATATGTTACTAATGTACTTAATAATTATTTTTTCTCTTTGTGTAGACTGAAATAATATTTATTTATATCGAGGGATTAAACTACCAAAGGCTACTTAATGGATGAGCCTTGCCCCTGTAAAATGGATTCAAAATACTTTGGTGTATGTTGGTTGATGTATAAAGATTCCGCTTGACAAGTCTTCGATCTGTAGACCAAGACAAAACTTTGTTTTTCTGAAACTTTTCATCTCAAATTCTCTCATTAGATAATTAGAAGTTGCGGCGAGTTCTTCTAGAGTCCCCACGAGATTAAAGTCATCATCGTACACTGTTATAATAAAAAAAAACGTTTTTAAATTTATTGATAAAAACACAAGGACAAGTTGCAATGTTGACGTATCCTTCGCCAATAAGGTCTTCACTGAGGTAGTTATACCACTTTCATCTAGATTGTTTTAATCCATACGAGGATCTTTGTAGCTTAATTGAGTATAAACCAAGAGGGTTTTGATTATATGCATCATGAATTTTAATTCCTTCAGGGGTCTTCATATAAAAGTCACTATCTAATGACCCATACAAATATGTGGTAACGACATCCATAAGACGCATATCAAGTTCTTTCTATGACTCCTAGACTAATTGAGTATCGTAATGTAATTGCATAGAATATTGGATAATATGCTTCATTATAATCAATCCCATGTCTTTGTGAAAAATCTCGGTCCACAAGTCCTGTCTTATATCTTTTAATTTTATTGTTCTCGTTAAGTTTTTGTACAAATACCCATATATATCCAACTAATTTCACATTTTTAGATGTTTGGACTACTGGTCCAAAAACCTTTTGATTTTCTAAAGATTTTAATTCGGTGTATATTGTGTCTTTCCATTTAGGCCAATCATTTTTACGTTGGCACTCTTCTACCATTTTCGGTTCGGGATCATCATTCACAATGTCTAGAGCTAGTACATATGGAAATTCATTATCTACACAGACTTTCTTTCTATCTGAAGTTTCTCTTGTATCTAAATAATTCAAAGAGATATCTTCATATATGTGTTCTTCATCTTCCATCAGCCACATTTTATGGTACTTATTTATTCAGAAGCAGTTGCTTCTTGTACCATCTTTTTAGAATTCTTATCTTTTTCTCTAATAGGATATCTGTGTTTGGTGCCCACACTTACCATATTTTCAGGTTGTCCTTTGGGGATATCGACCCACGTCGGTGTATTTTTAACCGATATATGTGAATTTGTTACTTACTTAATATCAATGAACGCATCTAGTAAGTTATTTACAATATTTTGTAATTAATTATCCTTTTTACTTCTTCCTCACATATATGTGTGTGCAGGTAAAGGTGACATGACAATTTTCTTCCCCTAACGGCAGGAAAGTTGTCTCATCAAAATGACAATCTGCATATCTTTCTCTAGACAAATCACCCATGAGGGGCTCCATATATCTTGTGATGGATGGGAACTAAAATAGATTCCAAGATGTCTTTTGTGACCCATCTTTGTTTGTTGTGGTGGAGAAATTGAACATAAACCACACAACCAATTATTTTAAAATGAGACACATTTACCTAATGGATCGAAACAGGTTGTAATAGTGAATATTGATTAACTGAAGTTGGTCTAACACAAATCAATGAAGAAACATGTAACCCAAAACATAAGTGGGTAAGTTATGCCTTAAAAGTAAAGATTTATCAATTAATTGAAATCTATTGATAAATGACTCAGCCAGACAATTTTGAGTGTGTACATGTGCTAAAGAATGTTCTGCGTCATGCAATAATCATTAAATGTTTGAGATATAAATTTACCATAATTATTCATACAAATAGTTTTTATTGGATAATCTATAAATTGTGCTCTCAATTTTATTATCTGAGCATGAAGACTGGCAAAAGCAACTGTTTGCGTTGACACTAAAGTCACACGTGACCATCTTGATGATGCATCTATTAGGACCATAAAGTAACAAAATGAGCAAGCAACACATACACATTCACGAGGTAATAGAATATTTTGGTTATTTAGGGAATGTCCAAGTGAATTCTCAACTATTTGACGCATCATTGTTGATCCAGGGTGACAAGTTGCTCATGCCGCATACACAATTTTGGATCATTGAACTTTTGGTTCATAACCATATTTTATTCCACAGTTCTTGTAGTTGCATAGTATAACCCATATAAGAAAATTAGGATTATTTCTTTTATCTCCTTCTGGCATAATATATTTGATGTAACGCAAAAGTATTTTTTATTCCATTCATTCATAGTCTCTTTTTGAAAACCATTGAGACGTATGTCTTTGAAACTTAATAAGTTTACAACATTTCTTTCACTAATGTATTTGTCACTCCTTGCAATATTATGGCTGCTAATCTGAATACCTCATTTAATTAAGTAGTACCAGCAATTGTACTAACATTTGCCTTTTTCTAGTTCAAGTTTAAAAAGTATTTTTTATCTCGAAGTATAATATGTGTAGTTCCACTATCGACTAAACAAATATCTCTGCTACTTATTCCGACTTTTCTCATAGCACTAACATCTTCCATTTTCTATAAGCAAAATAAATCATGTAAGAGGTACTATAAGAAGAAGAATGACAAACATAATCTATTTGTTTGGCTGTATTACAATGAGAAATTACTTAAATAAACTATAGTTTAAGTACAATTATTATTATGATAATGAAAAACTAAGTGAAGATAACACTCATTTAATCATATTTGGTATTTTTGATCCCATCATTTGTGCCACCACCAACAAATTCAATTTCATCCATTTTTTCACTTGACTCGTTTAGAAAATTATCAATATCCAAAGGAGTAAAATCTACCTTTTTGTTTTTCAGCGATGTTGTGAAACTCCCCACTTTCAATAGTATTGGTAAAATTAGTAAAATTTGTTTTGTTTTCCCTTATCATTAATAAATTCTTGATAAAGATCAACCAAATATTTTGGTATACGAAAGGTACGAGATCAATGTTCTTTCACCACACAACTATAACAACCATTATCATAATCTTTAGGGGTGTCATGATTCACACCTTTACCTTTCTCTTGTCTCCTACCGTTGTTGTTCCCCTTCAACCGATTGTTTGGGCTATGGACACGACCATAACCACGACTACAACCGTGTCCTCTTCCAAAATTACTTACACTCCACTTCTGGGAATAATGAATTGATATTCGCCTTAAGGAATGACAATGGTCAAGTGGGAACGTGAGTTATGATTTTCATTAACAAGTAATTATTTTGCTCAACAACAAGGAGATGTGAGATCAAATTAAAGTATTTTTAAAATCCCTTTTCACGATATATGGTATGCACATCCATGTTAGTTGGGTGAAAGGTATAAAATGTCTTCTAGATCATATCTTCTTCCATATTTTTACTCTAGACCATCTCAACCGTGACACAATTGTGAACAAAGCAAAATTATATCACTCAATGTATTGAAATCTTGTAATCTCAATTGCATACACTCGTAACGAGCCTTGAGGAGTATCATTACCTTTAGGTGATTATATCGTTATGTCAAATTTTCTTATAAAACATCTGGATTTTTTACATCTATAAATACTCAGATTTCAATCAGTTATGTATGTGTTGGTAAAGAAAAATCATGATTTTTGTTTTTTCTTTATAACTAGTCGTATTTGTTTCTTTAATTGTATTATCAAGATTTTTCGTTTCTAAGTGGGTCGCAGCGTCAAAGACCCAATTTTAATAATTTTCTCCAAAATCATCAAAGAGCAAAAATTTCTCATATTAAAACAATAAAATTAAAATTAATAAAAATGAATTAAAGAGTTTCAGAAAATATGCACCGAACCGGCTAAAAAAGGAAAAAAACTATAATACGTTCATAATTTGGCTAGAAATATTTATAACAGTACCACTTTGCGATTAAAAGATACAAATTAAAGTTCAATCGATTTTTTTCTAAGTTAAAAGAGGTTGAGAAGTCTAAGTGCACTGCTTTCTCTCTAATATATCACTACTACAGTTCGGCTTTTTAGGGACGACAAAATTAGCGACGACCCGCGTTCGTCGTTAGTTTTCATAGATTAGCGACGACCGCGAGATTTCGTTGCTAATCAATTAAAATTTCGTCTATAATAACAATCCTTATTAATGACGACGAGCTTTCGTCGTTAGAGAATACGAATTTCGCCGCTAATATTTTATTTTATTTTATTTTAGATTAATTTTTTAATAAAAAGGTCGTCGCTAGTTTTGGGTTGTATTTAGCGACGAGTAATGTCGTCGCTATGTTTAATTACTTGTGACGAAAAATTTGAAAATTAGCGACGAAAACGCGAGTCGCCACAAAAAAAACCTTAAAATAAAACGCAAACAGTTTTTTCTACACAGAAAATACCCCATTATTAATATTTTCTCCCACTTTCTTTCATAACCTAACTCCTATTTTCTCAAATCTTTACTACACTATTCTCTAAGTCATCTAACACCATTCTTAGGTCCATATTTGAGTTTGGCCAAGGTCAATCTATATACTCTTCATCCAACTCAAGGTATTTTTCCAAAAATCCAATTTTCTTTTATTTTTATTTTGGTTGAATTTGATGTTGAATTGCATGATTTGATGTTTGATTAGGTTAATAAATAATTGTTACACCATTAACGGGTCCACATTCAAGGTGGTGTATGGTCAATTTTCAATCTTCCCATCCAATTCAAAGTATTTTTCTAAAAACACTTTTTTTTTGTTGAATTTGATGGTGAATTGCATGATTTGATGTTTAAATAATTGTTACACCATTAACGAGTCCACATTCAAGGTGGGTATGGTCAGTCTTCAATCTTCCCATCCAATTCAAGGTATTTTCAATAATATTCATATTTTTTATAATGTGATTAGGATAATAAATACTTGTTTTATGATTTTATTTTTGATTGATATGTTATAATTCATGCAATTGTATATTATTTTCTTATATATATATGTATTTGTTTTTTTAGTTATATATGAAATTGTTTTTCTATTTAATAGTTTGTAATTTTAAATTCATTAAGTGTGTTGTAATTTTAATTAGTTTATTCATTTGGGTTGTAATTTTTAATTTATCTATCATTTGGGTTGTAATAATTATGTATTTTATTTTCGTACACTTGTAGTTGCTTAGCTAAATCAAATTGTTATTAAAAGATGTCTTTGGGTCTTGATAAGAGTTGGATCAAAGCCACTGACCTTTTGTCGGAAGAATATATTTATGGTCTAACAGATTTTGTCGAGTTTACCACCAAACAAGATAGTTTTAATGACTATATTTTTTGCCCATGTACTCGTTGTTCGAATAATCGTCGCTATCCATCACAAACGGTTCAGGCTCACCTATTAACTAATGGGTTTATGTCCACGTATGAGGTTTGGACAAAACATGGTGAAACACTAGATATTCCCAAAGAAACCGTGCCAAATCCAGAAAATGAAATGTTATATGCGTATGACGATTTGAGAATCAGGTACGATGTTGGTGGACATTCAGGTGATACCGTCATGACAGAAGCAAGTCAACCAAGTCGTGGCATTTTTGAAGCTATGTTCGAGGAAATGGAGACCGAATTATATCATGGATCTACAGTGATGAGTTCCTTGAATTTTATTGCAAAGCTTATGCACATAAAGGTAAAAAACAAGTGGTCTAACACATCTTTCACCGAGCTATTGGAATTGGTTGGTCATGTTTTGCCCAAACCTCACAATTTACCTGGGTCTTACGAGGAATGCAACAAGAAGTTGAAAAGTATGGGTATGGGTTACACTACTATTAATGTTTGCTTGAATGATTGTGCCAATTTTTACAAGGAGAATGGATTCTCGACAAGTGTCCAGTATGCAGTGAGTCTTGATGAGATCCGAAAAGGGTAAGAAAGTACCCCATTTCGATTCCCCCGAGGTTGCAACGTCTATACGCATCGAAACACACAGTCGAAGAAATGATATGGCACCATACCAGAAATAGTACCGGTCCAGATGTGTTGCGTCATCCGGTTGATGGTGATAGTTGGAAGAGATTTGCAACGCTACATCCTGAATTTGCTAGCGAACCTCGTAATGTATATTTGGGTCTCAATATCGATGGTTTTTGTCCTTTCTCTATGCAGAACAACTCGTACAATATGTGGTCAGTTATATAGACTGTATACAACTTGCCACCGCGGGTATGCATGAAGGAAACCACATTTAAGCTTTATTTGTTGATTTCGGGTCCTCGTTCACCCGGTAAGGACATGGATGTCTACCTCCGCCCTATGATAAATGTGTTGGACATGTTGTGGGAAACAGGGATCTTTATGTATGATGCTCATACAAAGCAAGTTTTTACGATGAAAGTTTGTTTGTTGTCCACCACTAATGACTACCCCGCTAGGTCATACACATCAGGTTGGCAGGGTTAAGGTTACTTAGCGTATCCAGAATGCATGGATTCTACTCCGTCGTTGAAGGTGAAAAAAAGGTGTAGTATATTTTGATCATAGACGATGGTTATCTACGAGACATCGGCTTAGAAAAGACAAAACTTTGTATCTCGGTGAATAAATGAGCCCCCCCCCCCGAGGAAATATAGTCCGGCAGATATTCAAACACAGCTAGATGGGTTGCCCATTGTGTTCCTGGTAAACACAAGGATTTTGGGGGCAAAGTGACGAAAAAAATGGGTCCTCGCGAGTTTAACTGGAAGAAGAAGAGTATTTTTTATCGCTTACCTTATTGGTCGAAAAATCTGTTAAAACATAACATCAATGTTATGCATTGCGAGAGGAATGTTTGTGATAGCTTGCTCGGTACAGTTGTAGGACTTGATGGGAATCCCAACAAAGATAACGCGAAGGCGAGAATGGATCTTAAAGATATGGGCATCATGAAAGAATTATGGTTGATAACAAGAGGAGGTAAATCGGTACTCAAGCAAGGAAAGTATACGTTGTCTACTGATAAGCGGATTTATTTCTTGATTGGTTGAAGACACAAAAGTTTCCCGATGTTTTCGCGTCCAGTTTGAGGAATAATGTACAAAGCGACATGAGTAAGATTATTGGAATGAAATCCCATGACTGTTACATAATGATGCCATATCTTTTTGTGGCTCGTTTACCCAGGCTTATAGAGGATAAATCAATTAGCGATGCTATCATTGGGTTGGCTAACGTGTTTAGAGTCATTTGTAACAAGAATTTGAATAGAAAAGAGTTGGAATCTGGTAAGGCGGGAGTGGTTGAAGTGATGTGCAAACTAGAATTGATTTTACCTCCCGCATTTTTTGATATAATGATCCGCTTGGTGATACACTTATACGACGAAACATTATTAGGGGGTCCCGTTCAAATGCGGTGGATGTATCCATTTTAAAGGTATTTGAAAAAAGTTAAAATAGTATATTCGGAACCTTGCTAGGCCAGAGGGTTCAATCGCTGAGGGTTATGTTGTTGAAGAGACGTTGACATTCATATCACGTATCTTCAAGAAGAAAAGACAAAGTTCAATGATCTGGCTAGATACAACGACCCACTGCCCAAACCGAAAGAGTTATCCATTTTTAAGAGTCAGTGTACTCCCGTTGGTAAAAAGGGTTTGGTCATATACCACGTAATATGAAGGATCAAATCACCTGGCGCATTCTGAATAATTACGACGAGATCGAAACATATCTGACGTAAGTAAACGTAATTTATGTTTAAAAATTTATTCGCTCATAAATTTTTATTATTTTCTTACAATTTAGAGAACACAAATCCACCCTATCGGGGACGTAACATGTATATTAAGATGGAAACTTACCTTGTTTGGAAAGTTTCCTTATTTGGAAACTTTCATTATTTGGAAACATTCCCTATTTGGAAACTTTCCTTATTTGGATACTTACCATATTTGGAAACTTTTCCTATTTGAAAATTTTCCTTATTTGACAATTACTTAACTCTTTTTACGTTTGCTAGATTCATGCCATGCGTGTGGCTGGTGATCCAATAGCTACACCTGAGATAGTGTCCTTGGCGAGCATGTCTTATGGTCCGGTCCATATGTATGATTCATGTATCGTGAATGGTGTTAAATGGTTTACTAGAGCAAAAGGAGAAAAAAGATTGTCTCAAGATTACGGAGTATCTGCAATGTATAATGCGACCCCTATTTACGGTGAATTAATGAAAATTGTAGAGGTTACATTCAATAATGGTTGTTCTGTTGTGTTATTCGTTTGTAAGTGGTATAATACATCGAAGGTAAGGAAAGAACACGAGGTAACCTTCATCAACACATCTTCTTTTTGGTGGGAGACAGAACCATACGTCTTAGCAATGCAAGCCAAAAAAGTGTTTTACATTGACGAGATCAGTACAAAGAAAACATTGAAAGGATTGAAAGCCGTTTGGGTAATCAACGATCGTCATGGGTGGAGCCCCGAGTTATAGGGTACGGAGTCAGTATCTACTGATAACGCGCGTATCATGATTCATTTGGTTAACACACAAAATGATTACTCATGACTGGACTTGGCAACTACCAAAGAGATCGTGTTTGACACGGAGACACTCATCAGTGATTTGCATGTTGACTTAGTTTTTGATGAAAACGAGGAGATGTTAGATGACACATAGGAGGAGTACGGAGATGAGGAACCTATAACGATTGATAGCGATGAGGAGCCTGTAGACACTAACGGATACGAAACTAATCAGATATTTGATTTTTAAGTGTTTTTTGTTACATTTTTAATTTTTCTTAGCATGGATTTGATTTTAAATTTATGGTTGTTAAAATGTTGTTAGAATGTTATTTATCGATTCATTTTGATGTCTAATTTTGTTGTTTTAAATTTAAGATGTCATAAATAGGTATGATTTAAATCAATAAAAAGAAAGAAAAGAAAAAAAATAGTGACGAGTTCTTCATCTTAGCGACTGCATATAAGCGAAGAACTCGTCGCTAGTAATTAGCGACGAGATTCAAACAACTTAGCGACGACTTTACTTGTCGCTTAAATTTCCAAAATTTTCGATTGGTCAATTTGGGCGGGCAGAATTCCTGCCCATTCGTATTCGCGACGACACGTATAGTTAGCGACGACACGCGATGTTTCTAAGTACAGACACGCAAAGGTCGTGCGTACCTTATGTGACGCGTGGCAAAGTTAGCGACGAAATTTAAAAAATTAGCGACGACGACAGTCGTCGCTAACAAAAATAAATCTATAAAACCCTACTATGAGCTCATTTGCTCACTTATATTTCCCCCCAAATCGTCCCCACTCCATTTCCGAGCACAATCAAAGCATTTTCGAAGCATAATCTCTTACTAACAGGGTATAATCATCATCTAATTTAATTATTATTCATTTTTTATTACTTCTTTTATACTAATATTCTTTTTTATTTGTTGTTTATGACAATCTATGCTTGGCATGATTTTATCAACATCTCTTGATTAATTCCTACGTAAAAAGGTGCGATTTTCATCCCATTTGTGCAATTACTTTTTTTTTCTTCCATTTTTTATTGAATTTTTTTGTGTTTGTATTTATTTTTTAATATGTTACGAGTTATATATGTATATTTTAGGGTGTTTATAAAATGGAATCATATGTATAACATCATCATTAAGTGATTTGTGATTTTTAAGTATAGAAATTATTTTTTTTCTAATTTTTGATTGAAAACATAAGTGTTTAAATAGGATTTTTTTATTAATTCTGAAATTTATATGTTCATTTTTGGGTGATTTGATAGTGTAATTGTATGTATAACATCATTAATAAATTTTTTGTGATTTTTAAATATAGAAAATAATTTTTTTTGAATTTTTTATTGAAAAAAAATGTGTTTAAATAGGATTTTAATTAATTCCAAAATTTATATGTATATTTTTAGGTGATTTGATAGTGGAATTGTATGTATAACATCATTAATACTTTTTTTGTGATTTTTAAATATAGAAAATAATATACATATATATATATATATATATATATATATATATATATATATATATATATATATATATATATATATTAATTTGTGATTGAAAAAAATTGTGTTTAAATAGGGTTTTTTAACAAATCCGAATTACTTATATATATATTTGGATGTTTTAAAAGAATAATTATATTCATAACATGATTAGTATATGATTTGTAATTTTTAAAAATAGAAAACAATTTTTAGGGTTTTAGGAAAGAATTTGAAAAAAAAAATATTTAGGGTAAAGAATTTTTCGTAAAAAAAAAATTGTTTACAAATGCCTTAGAAGGAAAGTTTCCATTTTAGGAAACTTTACTTTATAGGGAAGTTTCCTAATATGGAAACTTTTCTAAAAAGTAAAATTCACAAAAATGGAAACATTCCTTTTTTGGAGACTTTCCATTTTTGTGAACTTTACTTTTTCAAAAAGTTTCCTTTTTAGGGAACTTTCTTAAAAAGTAAATTTCACAAAAACGGAAAATTTCCTTATTTGGAAACTTTCCATTTAGGAAAGTTTCCTTTTTAGGAATCTTTACTATTTTATGGACTAACTTGTTATTTTTGGATATAGATTCCATCCGGATTGGATTATTGTTATATTTATTTTATTTTATTATATATTTATTATTTGTAATAATTAATTTCATTTATTCGTTTGGTTTGTAATAATTAATTTAACTTATTCGATTGGTTTGTAATATTTTATTTTTATGCCTTTCCGTTAAATCTTAGACGGCTGGTGTAATGGCTCGAGGACATGACAGTGATGGAGACGGTCGAGATCCCTCTAGGAATCCGGACCGCACATTATCCACCTGTGCCGGCCCCTCCAGTAATTAAAATATTTAAAACATAAGCATTTATTAATTTAAATTAATTCAATTTATTTTAAACCAGAAAAACACAAAAGAAAATCCCGAGGAACCAATGCTTTAAAGACTGCCCTTAAAGCCCTAGAGAAACACGTTTACCTTTTGCCCGTAGAATTTTGCATGCTAGACGAGACGTGGAACCATATCGTGGAGTATGGTCACCACGTTTCACAGGTTATAGGGGCGACTGTACGCGAGAATGTCCCACCTTGCTACATGACCTGGAAGGAGGTGCCTGGCGGGATGAAAGCTACTATTATGGACCGACTTAAGCAATTTTTTTACCTCGATAACTGGCGTACCAGACCCGACTAGCCAGAAATCCAAAAACATTTAAACAATAGCCAGTCGACTAGGTATAAGGGGTGGAAGGGTGACTTGAAGAAAGCCTACTATAATAAGAAGAAAACACCACCTGATGTCGATCCAGAGATTCGGAGGAGGAGTTGTAAGATGTGAGATAACAAGGACTCTTAGGTAGAAAGTTTTAATATTTAAAAAAAAAATAAAGTATTTAACGTTTTTGAAATATATTGAAACAGAACCAGGCTGCTACTAACAAGGCGAACCGGAGAAAACAGAAAAAATCGGGCAAGGCTGGTTCGAGAAATTATTCGCAGACCCGAGAGGTTATTCATAAGGTATATTCTTTGATTTTCAAAAATTAAATTACTTACTTTAATTAATTATTAATACATATTGTTTAAAATGTTATTGCACAGGGGAAGCTGAAGAAGAAGACAAATGAGCCGTTAAGTTGTTTTGACGAGTCTACCCAACAGGAGAGAGAGCTTCGAAATCTTGGGGTTTTTTCCGAGTACATGATTTACGACCCAAACAAAGACGAGTGGAGGAACCCGACATACAAAGAGTGTAACATGAGTGTTTTTTTCTTTTTCTCTTGTTATTAAATTTATTTAAATATTACTTACCTTGTCTATTTTAGGAAAGTTTCCTTTTTAGGAAAGTTTCCTCAAATGGAAATCTTCCTTATTTGGAAAGTTTCCTCAAATGGAAACCTTCCTTATTTGGAAAGTTTCCCAAAATAGAAAATTTTCTTTTTTAGTTTTTTTCAATACTTATTAATTAACTTTTAATGGCTTGTAACAGTATGTGTATCGGGAGAAGCTTAAGGAAATAGTTTGCGAGAAATGGGTAGGGTCATCTAGTGGGACCGCACAGATCAAGGCCATGAGAGACGCCGTTGAACAAGTCATAAGCCCTCCGAAGACGGCTTGGGTAACCGGATTCGGAGATGTTCATACGAAGGCCCGTGTCTCCCACCCGGATCCCGAAATTAGGCAAAATGCGGAGAGGCTAGATGTGATGATGGAGGCGATGAACGAGTTTCGCGCGCTTCAAGGTCTCCCCATTCATCGACTCCCTCCACATCTACCCCGACTGGCAGTCACTTTTCGATGAGCATACTTGACACGGCTATGGCGGCGTTGAATGAGATGAGGGCCGCTCATGGTCTTGCCCTGATCCCTCCCGAAGCACCGAGAGTAGATGGAGATAAAGAAGAAGATGATGTTGATGAAGATGGCGATGATGAAGATTTGGATGCTCCGTGATTTTATTTTGATGTATTTTGACTACTTTTTATTTTATGTTTGATTTTATCGGTTATGTTTGACTTTATTTACGCTTTTTGAATTAAATTAAATTAAATTAAGTTTTGCTTTCGGATTAATATTTGAGATTTTTAATTATTTATGAGATATATTTGTATAATTATGCAAAAGAAATTTATAAATAAAATTTAAAATATAAATTTATAAATAAAATTTAAAATAAAAATTTATAATTTTTTTAAAATATAAATTAAATTAAAAACAATTAATTAAATTAAAAATATGAAAAAGAAATTATATTAAAATCATAACTTTTTATCTAAGATTCGAAAAAAAAAAATTAGCGACGACCTAGTCATCGCTAGAAATGAATGAAAGCCGTCGCTAGTATTTGGAATAATTACCGACGACTAAATGGCGACGAGTTAAGTCGTCCCTATATTCTGGTATAACGACGAAATTTAGTCGTCGCTAACAAAGAGAAATTAGCGACGACATTGGTTGTCGCAAAGACGCCCCACGAATTCGCGGCGAAACCACTCTGTTTCATCGCAAAAATTGACTTCTCCTTACAACTATCTAGCGATGGAAAGTTAGCGACGAGTTGTCGTCGCTAATCCACTTTAGCGACAACTTTTTATACTTAGCAATGAACGCGGGTCGCTGCTAAAAAACCAATCTGTAGTAATGTATGTATCAGTAGCTTTTTTAGAAACCTTTCGCGTTGGGATTCGATAAAATGACAAACTCTACTTTTTTTGTCGAAAGATTATACAAAACTTCAAAGTTTGATGATGATGGCCACCCCAAGAACTGGTATAACATATATATGTTGTCTAACACGGCAGTGCAAGTCCACGAATTTCGGCTTCCCTTATCAAGTTTATCACATGAAATGGTTTGGACCTTTCATGTGTTTTGATATTTGTTAGATTTATAATTCAAATTCTTTCTTTGTAAGGCTTTACTATTTAGTTATTAACTATTGTATTTTTTTTACCTATAAATATATTAATTATGTAAGTTATTATTTGTCCTGTTTAATTAGCAACCGTCATTAGACTCTTCTTGTAATCAATCATCTATAATTAAATCTTTTCGTCTTTTCGTGTTATTTTTTCGATTTAGAGTTCCACGTATATCGGTATTTTTTTTGTTTTGTATCTTATTTACATTTTATCCGCGATTCTAATTTTAACAAAGTGATATCAAAACTAACGCTTAAAAGAAAGAAAAAAATAGGATGTTATAAAAGAGGTGAAGATCGGAAAAAGAAGATTATGTATTATTGAAAATTTAAAAAATCGTGACCGTTTTTTATTAAAAAATAAATATTAATATTCACAAATATTTTGGATATTATTATTATCAATTTCTTATTTTAAATTAGCCAATTTTGAAATTAAAAAAAAAAAACTTTTTTAGGGTTTCTTTTTCAAAATTCAAGTTTTTCGGAATTTAAACTTAATAATTTGATTTTTTTTTGTTGCAAAAATTAGCTTTGGAAATTTGTTCTTCTCGTTTCAAAGAGTAAAATGACATATTATTTTTCTACACGGAGCAAGGATCAAAATGACAAAATTATAATTGATTTTCGTCATGTCAGGTTCGTTCAAGCTATTCGGGTCGGCGGATCTGATGGGTGAAGAAGAAGACCTACGAATTTGCTGTTTCGCGACTCACAGATCATACATAGTCTCGCTCTTCTGATTAATTGGTTAATTGGTTAATTGGTTAATATAGATCACAACAAAGGGAGTATTAAATGTGTTTGCGTAAGAAAGAGCCCACGTGCTAAATTGGTTATTGTTTGTTTCTTATGTACGTCACTGGAAAAGGAAAAGGAAAAGAACTATAATAAGCACCTAATTCCATCCACATGATGATCCACCTAATTTATTTCAAAAAAGAAAAAAAATGAGAGAGAGAGAAAGCCAATTTGACTACTAACCAGTGTTGATCGTTGACCAAGACTTTTAAGCAACATGACTTTCACCAAAAGTATGATTTTATGTTAGACTTTTTTAACCTGACCTATCCAAAAGTTATTCGACATCCGAATCTAGTTTTGAAGTCGGTTTCTTCGAATTTTGACCCAAATTATTCTTTGTAAAGTCTGGTTTATTTAGTTATCAACCTCCTAGTATCTTCCTTTACCTATATAATAAAATTCATCCTCTATAATAAAATCTTCTCTTTTCTTATGATTTTTTTTGATTTGGGTTTTCCACGTATATCGGTGTTCTTTTCGTTTCTTGTATATTATTTTATATTTCATCCGCGATCCTAGTTCTAACAATATTAATATTTTTTTTTGTTTGAAGGGACTTCGATGACATGAAGTGCACATAGTATAACTACAATTATTGGTTCAGGAGTGTTGTATTTGGAAAGGACAAATTCTCAATCAGGGTGGATTCGTGGATTTGTTGTTCTTGTCTATTTATCTATCATCACTTGGTTTACTTTGCTTCCTCTTACTAATTGTTATCGCACTTCTGACCCTATCACTGACACGAGAAATTACAAGTACATTGATTGTGTTTGAGCCACTCTTGGTAAGTTTAATATCCACACTCATATCTATTAAACGGTTTTGATCAATCTAATGATAAATCCTAAAATTACTATATCTCTTATCTCCAGCTAGAAAAAAGTGAAGTTTTGCGTTTTATCTCAATATAGAGTCCCATTGGGATGACGATTGGATACACAATCACCCCAAGCACCAGTAAACATATACTCTTATATAGAATTTTTTTATATAACATTTCATTTGTTAGTTATCAGGGCTATCAAACACATCAATTTCTACCATAAGCATGGCCATCACTGTTGCGGGATTTGACACTAGCAACCGACCGTCAAGGTGGTTGTTGGTGGTCATTAAAGTGCTCGCTAGATATTGATTTCCACTTTTAGCGACCGTTATTGGTCGTTGAAGATTGATCGCTAGTGTCACATCGTTAAAGATTCACTTTACTGAGAGTTCGTTGTCGCTAGATGAAAAGTTTCTAGTGACCACCATTATGGTCGCTAAAGGTGCAACCTTACCGACCACCTGTGTCCTTGGTAAAATGGGCCATCATGATCAATACTGAGGACCACATTATTAATTAAAGATTAAAACCTCTAGATATAAACTAGTGGTCTCTAATACTACTATACATAACGTGGCTAGTACGCGGTCGGTCGTACTCGAATACCTTTTTCGACCACGTGCTAGACTCTAGAGGTTTATTAAAAAATATTTTATTTATTTATTCAATTAAAGTTTTCAAAATAACACCGGTTAAACACAGGTTACGCCACAAGTATATTAAATTTGGAATAATCAACAAAAAATACTATAACTGAATAATTATCACTACAAATTATTTTAATATACAGAATAATAACAAGCAACATATACTACTAGTTTACACTTTCAACGTCAATAAACTTATCATCATTATCAATATGCATCATCTGGCGGATATCAACCTTATCTGCGTACTCGTCTCAAGTATCTTCCACCTCTTCCTCATCATCTACAATAGTTGGATCATGCTTTAATCTCTTTTGGTCGATTTCAGTGTATTCTCCATTCTTCATGCTTAATCCATCCATCTCCACAGTGACATTCACAGTTCGTATCGACTCAAAGGTATTAATCGTCGACACAATACCCAAAATATCTGCATTCCAACTATGAAGACTGCTCACTTCCCAAAACATTTTCTACGCATTCAAGATTCTTTAGTATGCACTAAATAATCAATGTAAAACACCTTCTTTGCTTGATTCCCTAGAATATACAGTTTATCTTTCTACCAATATGAATTAGTGTTGATTCTGGTCAGGCACGTGTTCGTTTTCAATTTTCTCTTTCCCAGTATTATACCATTTGCACTCGAATACCTTTGCCAGACATTCTTTTCCAAAATCCACCTTAAATATGTTCACCAATTCACCATACGAATGAATTCCCTCGGCAAAACAACAAACTCCATAATCTGCATTAACACGTTTTTCACCTTTCTCACGGAGACCCACTTTACCCTATTTTATGACACACAAATAATATATCCACACAGTAAGGTTGGGATTGTTTAGCCATATACTATAATTTTGTGATTACAACTAAATCACATGCTTCTTACATGTAAAACACCTATAAATGGAAAAAATATTGTGTTTCACTATCTTGATTAATGTACTAAAATATATTTTACCTTCTACAAAAGAAAATTGTAAAATATACTTCGATGACTTTTTTCACATCTTCACGACAATCTGCAACCATCGTTTACTCATTTACTTGTGTTCCCTGAATCACAAAATATTTTTGTTACAAGATTAATAAAAATAATAAAGTAATAATGAATATGAATAATAAATAATGTACTCTATAAACTTGAATCTCATCAAAATATTATAGATAACACCAAACAAGCTTGTCATGGTCAATTTAGGGAAGATAACCAAACCTCTTTCTTCCAACCGGGTGTGATTGACGTTTAAAAATTGATATCTCTATTGGCTGGTAATGGATCGCATATGTAAAGGGGTCATTAAACTCAATTTTTTTCACTTTGAGATATAGTGATATGAAAGTAAAAGTCTCCTCCACAACAAAACTCTCGGCTATCAGACTTTCAAGCCTTATCATATTTCGTACTTGCTCCTTTAACTTCTTCAAATAACGTTAGAACAAGTACATCCAACGCATCTGGACTGGTCCACCAAGTAGTGTTACGTCATACAAGTGTACGACTAGATGAATGGTGATATCAAACAAAGATGGTGGGAATATATTCTGAACCCGAAACCTTAGAATAATAACATCTTTTTCCTCTTTTCCAATTGATTGTACTAAAATTCCTTTAACAAACCATACAAAAAATATTACACAAACCCATGATGGCATCACTAATCGATTTATGCTCAAGTAGTCCCGATACACTAGCAACAAACCAGAACTTTATCATATTGTGACAATCGTGGGTTTTTATTACGTTGATCTTCCCAAAATCAATCGCAATATTAGATCTCAAACTTGACGCAAAGCCGTCAAAAAGTACACAAAACAATACAAATAAATATACTAAGATAATAAATAAATCACTAAAGTTAAAATCTAATCTAATATAATCATGGATAACCATAAGACATACTAATTTAAGCAATTTTACATTTATGATTCCTAATTTTTCCTATAAATCATAATAAGTTTTTAAGTTTTAGCCATCAATCATATATGATGAATATATTATACAACTATATTAATTAACATATTCAACACCATAATTTAAAGTATAAATAATTGAAATATTCAAACATTTATACATGAAAAAATAGAGAAACATTTAAATTAAAAGGGTGGATTACATGGTAAAATGAGTCTAATTGAGTTGGAATACTATTGGTGGTATCAGGTTTGGCGGCAAATGGTAGGTTCATCAAAATAAAAATCAGGATTATTTTTTAATTTTTTCGGGGAATGGTCTTAATAAAAAATAAGGGGGCGGGGTGTAATGGATCGAGTAGTTTTTTCTTAATCCGCTGTATTTATTACGCAACGTGGTCGCTAAAGGGTATTTTAGTCCTTGCTAGAAATACTATTACCGACATACGAATTGGTCACCAATAGATTTAAAGCTTTAAGACCACTTTGGTTGTTGGTAATGAATTTTTATTTTTTTTATTTTTTCCCTGGGGTATATTTACCGACCAACGAGAGGTCGCTGATAAATTCTAGGTAACTAGCGACCACTTAGTGGTCGTTAATATTGTTTTTCAATTAACTATAGCGACCAATACAGTGATTGCTAACGGGAGACACATTTTTAGCCATGACTTCCGTAGTCGCTCAAAATTTATCAGATTTTTTTCTTGTTATATCTAACGAGCAATAGCGATCTCCAAAACCCTGAAACTAGCGACCATGCAGATAGTCGCAAAAGGTGTAGTCGTTAAAAAAAATCGTATATATAATAGTTTTTGATTGGGGATATGCAAGGGCTGTAAACAAACCGAGTCAAGCCAAATACTAGATGTGCAAGTTTGTTTGATAAACGAGTCGAGCCGAACTCAAAATTTTACGAGTCAAGCAAAAAAAATTAAAACCTGTTTGTTAACATATCGAGCAAACTTTTTTTGAGTTGAGCTCGAGTTATTAACGTATAATTTTTTTTATAGGGTTAATAATATATTTATTGATAACTACAAAATTAATTAACAGATCATAAATATTAGCGAGTTGAGGACCGAGCTCGAACACACTCATTTTTTTAACGAATAAGTTTGAAAAAACTTTTTTTGGCTGTTTGTATAAACGAACGAGTTTGAACAACCTTTTCTCAAATCAAGCTCGAACTGCTCACGAGCGACTTGGTTCGTTTACAATCCTAGGGATGTCTATTTAAAAACAAACCATCCATAATGATTTATGGCGCTATACAAATTATTCGGTGCCAAATACCTAATTTTCACAATCTTTATTTTCTATCCATTTAGTGCCATCATGCTCATCTATTGGCTTTGGTCGTCCTGTAGCAAAGAATTGCAAGTCAGAATCATGCAATTTAAGTTATATATATAGAGAGAGGATACGGGAGGATAGGTGACACCTCACTTTAAAAACTGAGGTGGCACTATTAACTATATAAACAAAAAAAGCATAACACAATTGCACAAGATATACAAGCGTTTTTATTCTTTTGGTCTTTCCTTCTCCTTCTCTCTCATATTACTCAGAACAGATACATCAGTTTTCACTGGGTTAATTTCAATATTAGTACATTCTTCTCCTACTCACAAGTTACTTCTCATTCTTTTTCAACCCTAATTTCTCATATTTATTAATTATATCTAAAATTGTTAAGCCATATTATTAGAATCCATCAATTCAAAAATTTGTAATTTTAGAGCATTGATTTGTGTATCTATATATATTATAGTTTTATCATGTGTGACATTGATTTGTAAGAGTATTTGACCAAAAAATATATGTAGCCCTAAAAAAAATACCTATACAATGCCAATTTTTTAGTGACAATTATTTCAAAATTTGATCTTTATTTTTTTTATGACGCTTATTTGAGTCGTTAATATTTCAACCAATTTCTTGACGATTTTAAAAAGTTGTCATAAAAAATCTAATTTCTTGACGGTTCTTAATAATCTGTCATTAAAAAGTAGACGAATATATAATCATCACCATAACTAATATGTATAGATTTTCTTAATATTCTTATTTTTCTAATACTTATTTATCCTTTTCTTTTAAAAATATAATATAAACAATTATATCAATATAAATTTGATCACTTGTCTTGTGGATTGACTCTAGCCTGGCTCGCTCAATTAGTGAGACGAATCTGAGTAACATTTTTTCTATGTCGTGGGACCTCTCGTATCATTACGTCAGATGAAGTCAACTCGTCCGGCTTGTTATACAATAAATTATTAATTTTATATTATTCTTATTCAACTTAAAAATTAATTTTTATTTATTCTATAAAATTATGCACATAAATTATTTTATTTAATATTCAAAGTTATTTTTTAATTTGTTGATTTCGATAATAAATATATGTATTAATATAATATATTTAATTTTATAAATACAATTATTTATTTATATTTTATTTAAAAAAATAAAAAGGATGATTTTTTTGTCAAAATAAATAAAGAGTAATGATATTTGTCACCCTTTTTTAATCACCATTTTATCACCTCCTACGTGTATGTCTACATGTACCAATGAATTGATTTCTCTATCCTATTTAATTTTTCTCTATCTTCTATTCAAGGAAATCAAAACATATATATAGAAGGGTGATAAAAAGGTGACATGAAAAGGGGTGACATATATTATTACTCATAAATAAAAGATGAAAAACAGTGCCATAAAACCTAAAATTTATCTCTTCACATTCGCTTTGGAACAAAAAAGAAAAAGAAATCTCTTCACAATTCACACTCATCTTCCCACCCAGCTGTTCTTTCGAACAAAAAGAATTAAAAAATAAAACATGTCGTCCCAGGCACAAGAAAACCGGCGCCACTCAAAGACCATTCTCCACCATCATCAACATGCTTAGCTACGCTAACAACAATCGAAGAACCTAATTTAAGGTAAAAAATTAATTTTTACCATTGAAACTCTAAAACATTGAATTGCTTTTAACCTAATCTTATTACTTTTATAATTTTTCAGAATTATAGCTATGTTGTTTATTATATTTTTATACAAATCCTACAATAGCCATTGTATGACCATTGGAAGCCTTATACCGTATGAGAAGTGAGTATGAAAAATGATGCGCTGAGAATAGCTCATACAGGGAGGGGATGACGTGTAAGTTTTGTGGATCCTGTGATTTGTCGTGACTCTTATAGTGAGCAATTTGGTCTTATTGTATTTTTTGAAAGTAAAATTTCATTTGGCGGTCTAAAATGAATGAATAAATAAAAACAATCCCAAACCTGTAGTCACTCTACCTCAAACAAGGTCTCAAATAAGGTTAGTCCTTCCCACTCTCACACCATTTTGTTATCCAATATTATTATCTTATGAAATTTATTTATGATTTTCAATTTCTTTTATATAAATTTATGATTTTAAATCATATTTTTTGGGCCACTCTTACTTTTTGTAATTTTGTTTTTAAATGGTGAACATGTACTTTCCTATAATCATTATACCTATAAGAATGAAAATAGTAGTCTATAGTACTTTGATATGAGGGGAATTGGTTTCTAGTATTGATTATGTATATGTGATAATATTTTTGGTTTTCTCTAGTTTGGGCTGGTGTAGTCTGCATTGGCTAATGAGAAATCAAAGAAGAATGCTAACTTTGTGACTTGATTCACACCTTTTTTCGTTTGTCGTTTTTTTTCATTTGGATTTTGTAGATGCCGAAATATATATTCAAAAAGATTGTAATGTAGTCAAAGATCCGAGTCTTAATGATCAGTCGGTCTCTTTTGAAACTACAAAGAAAGTTGTTGAAGAGTAGGATAAGAAGATAAAAGAGAAACCAAATAATGTAATCAAACCGTTCTTCTCCAAATGAATTCATCAAGAAAGATAGGGGTAAGAGTAAGATTTGCATATCTTTTGAGGAACCAAAAAGAAAACGGATGTTTTGAAGTTTCTGTATACGAGCCAATTATTGAAGAGATAATATTAAATTATTTGGTTATTGAGTTTGTAAGATTAGTTAGTGATAATGTTATGAGGATGTAAAATTTGTTATATTACTGTAAATATTTACGTGGTATGTGTAATTAAGTGTTACATAATAAAATTATTTTATAAATTTAACATATGAATTTATGTTATATATGATTCATAATTTTTTTATTTAATATTATGAACCGATAATTTGTTATGACGGTTGAAAAAGTGTCATTATTACACATTTTTTAATATGACGCTAGGGTGAGAGTGAGTGGTCAATAATTTATTATTATCGTGATGGTATTTGAATTTTCGTGAATATAATTTTTTGTATTTATTTTATCATGAATCGATAATTTATTATGACGACAAAATAAGTGTCATTGTTTCACATTTGTTAATAATGACACTTGTCTTAGAAGCGCTAATGATTTGTTATTAAGATGATGATCTCTAAATAGTCAAGAAAGTTATTTAGTTGTGACGATTATGTTTGGCGTCATGATAGACAAACAATGACGGGTTCATAGATGACACACAAATGATGGTTGCTGAATCGTCACAGTTATCTACGCCGATGATAAATATCGTCATAAAAATATACAAATAGCGTCATTGTATACCCCTTTTTCTTGTATTGTAGGAGTAAATCTTGAGACAATTAACAGAAACACAAGTTGGGAAGGATTTATAAAATATGAAAATATGTAGGATAATAAAATACTTTTGGTTAATCAGATTTATTTATTTCTAAATATATAACCTTAGACATGGAAACATGACGTGAGTCGGGTACTATTAGCGGGTCAACAAGTTATAAACATGGAAATAACGGAGCTAAGATATGAGTCGTGGGTTTTTTCAGCGGTATATGATAGGATAAAACCGAATGAGAGTGAAGAATTATGGGAGGCATTAAGAAATGGTTTTGAGGGGTTAAATACGTACTGGTTAGTAGCGAGATATCTTAACGAGGTGGGTAGAGAGTAAGACAAGCGTGGGGGTGTTCCAGAGATAATGAGATGTATGGAGAAATTTGAGGAGTAGAGACATAGTTGTGGCCTAATAGACTTAGGTTTTGAGGGTCCGCGGTTTACCTGGTGTGATTATTGAAATACACGATAAAGAATTATGCGGAAATTGGATAGGGCGTATGGAAATTCGATACATAGCCTCTTTTCTCATATGAGCGAGTAAAGCATTTGGATCGACTCACTCGAATCATGCGCCGACTCTTATTCAACTTATTATTAAGGACAACGTTCCACCTCGGTTGTTCCATTTTCGGTTTGAGGCGACTTGGTGTATCAACAAGGATTATAGAGCATTTGTTCAAGAGAAATGGGTGGAAAATAATGAGGATTCAGGAGAAAGTATCACAGCTATGCAACAATAACTAGTAAAATGGAAAGAGGAGGTCTTTGGTGATGTTAATAGAAGAAAACGAATACTGTTAGCCAAAATAAGGCGTATTGAGTTATCACTTCAGAGTTCATATAATTCATCCTTGTTTCGACTGGAAAACGTCTAAGAAATGAATACCTGGACGTGTTAGAGGAGGAAGAAAGATTATGGTTCCAACAATCGAAGGAGGCATGTATTCACTCGGGGGATAGGAACACTAGGTTGTATCATCTACCAACCATCAGAAAAAGTAAATCACATAAAGTGTTCCAGATTCGAGATGGCAATAATAGTTGGGTAACATATTTGGAGGAGAAAAGGGTAATAGTACGAGGTTTTTTTTTGAGAAATTGTATTCGTTAACTAATGATTTTATTGGGCCTTTCTCAGTCCCGCGTCTTTTGAGCATCAACAGGGGAGAAGCTGAGAAATTGGCAGAGATCTTACCAGATTAAGAAATAAGAATAGCTAGCGCTCTAATAAAATCCTACAAAAACGCCGAGACCGGATGAGATGTCGACGGTGTTTTATCGAAGTTGTTGGAACACAATTGGGCCGGGATATGTAATATGTTTCGCAACGCTATCGAAGCTGATAAAATTCCACATCGGCTAAACAAGATATTTATTTATTTTATTCCGAAAGTCGCCGATCCGGAAAAGGTTAGTCAGTTTTGCCCAATTAACTTAATTAATGTCCCTGTTAAATATATACAATGAAAGTTATGATTAAAAAGATTTGTCCCTTATTAGCAAAGCATATAAGCCCGAATCAGAGTAGTTTTCTTCCGGATAGGTACACCACATTATCGTATTGGTTCAAGAAGTGGATCATAGAATGCATAATTGGAAAAAGAAGGGTGGTATTATGGAGGCCAAGATAGATATAGCAAAAGAGTATGATAAATTGAGTTGTACATTCATAGAGGACACAATTAGTCAGTTCGGTTTACCGTCTAAGTGGGTCCAGGTCATCATGTCAGCCATGAGAACAAATACTATGAAAATGCTTTGTAGGTCCTTTCAGGGTGGGGAGAGGATGGAGTTGTTCGTACCAGCACGAGAATTTCGACAAGGAGATCCTCTCTTTCCATATATATTTGTAATATGTATGGAACGTTTGTCCCTTCTTATAGAAGAAATATGCGATGGCGGAGAATGGAACTTATGTGCTTACACCAGGTCCTCCTATATACAATGTTTTCTTTGCAGATGACTCATTACTCATTGGAGAGGCTACAAAGAAACAAGTGGATTTGATAAAAATTGTAATGCGAGTTTTCTAGTGAGGAGACGGGATAACAGTTAGTGAAGAAAAGTCACTAATCAATTTTTCGAGAAATATGGATGAAGAGTGAAAGGAGGAATTAATGACAAGGAGTGGATATTGTCTCAGCGAATCACTAGGAAATTATTTGGGTGTTCTTATTTCTTCAGGAAGGCTGCCATGAGGTTTTTTTAGGAAAGTCACAGAAAAAATGTAAAATAAATTACCGAATTGGAAGGCCCAACTCTTGTCACTCGATGACTCTTGCACATTATTGAGCGCCATTCTTGTATATAATACGCATGCTATGCAACTTTTCATTTATGTATGTAAGGAGATTTATGGTATTATTATTAGAAATTTCATTTAAGGATCAGAGGAGGGTAGGAAGATACATTGGTTATTTTGGGAGAAATTTTGTAGAGTTAAGGCTGATGGAGGACTTGGTTTAAAGGAGGCATTATAATATAGCTTTGCTAGTTAAGTTGGGGTGGAAGATACTTCAATTTTTGCAAATGATATGAAGTGGGGCGATCAGACAAAAATATTTTAGATATGGCTTCATACATAGGGTATCAAAGATCTTGGATTCTAAAAAATGTGTAAAGCGATCCTTGAGGGAAGGAAGACACTCCGGAATGGATTGCTATAAATGGAGGATGATAATGGGGTATGGTATAAGTGGGATCGTGAGGCGAATATAGTATTCACTGTTAAATCAGCCTACGATTCGATAGTGCCACCTGTTTTGAATAAAAAATTTAAGTGGAAGACTATATGGTTAATAAAGTATCCTAGAAAAACAAGAGTATTGCTTTGGCGGATGGTGTGAGATCGGCTACCAACGACAAATAATGTATTCATTTGAAGCGTAATATCATCAGCGTTGTGCAGTTGATGTGGAGAAAAACAGGAGTCAGCAGTCCATATGGTTAGAGACTATAAAAGGGCAAGTGATTTGTGGAAGAGCTGGCCGACAGCTTGGTAAGCGCTGCAGCAGTTTTTGTCGCCTGAGGTTATTGTTGTTACAGCGCCAGATGGCACTACTGGGAGAAGGAATGTTTGTGTCAACATGGAGCTGGGAAGATGCATTCCATGTGAAGTGGATAGGAACCAGGAGAACGTCAGCAAGTTTATTTTTAATGGATCAATCGTTGGCAAACGCATTTCATTTGAAGAAAGTACATCAGGTGTGCTTCGAACGAATTGATGGAGTATTGGATTAGTGGAGTAAATTGCTGAGCTCAAATAAATTAATTGAGGGAATGGAAATTAAAATGATTATTACATCGGGAATGTGGATATTATGGGAGGATTAGAATGATAGAATTATGGGAAAACAAGAGAGAATCAATTAACGGGAACGAACTGCTTTCTGAGCCAAAATAATATGTCATGTTAAAAATTGCGTGTTCGCATGGGATAAAAAGATGGATGCGGGTTTAATTACTTTGACAAGAAATGTGTTGGTACGGTGGGTGAAACCGGTGAGCGGAGTTAAATTAAATGTTCATGGATCCTTTAGAAATAGCAAAGGGATTGGAGGAGTATTGCGGGACATTAATGAAGGCTTTATATGTGGTTTTGGGGGAACGAACATGGGAACAACGTCATACCATTTGGAGGTCAAAGCATTACTTTTTGGTTTTCGAATGGTCGTGGAAAGATGTATGAAAGAGTGTATACAGAGACGGAATCGCGGGAATTATATGCACTAGTGAAAGGCAGTGTAAAACCTAGAATACGACTTGATCCATCACTCGAATCGTGCTTGGTGATTCTTACAAATAAGAAGTTTTTTTAGGTCAATCATATACATTGTGAAGCAAACACGTATGCAAATTAGATGACAAAGATGAGAGCGCCATCAATAGTAGAGCCGTGCATATACCAAAATACCCAAGATGGTTTGTGGCGCATTCTTACTTTAGATAAGTGTGGATCTGCCACAGTTAAGAGTGATTTATGTACAAACTAGGGGTAAGCACGGGCCCGGTTTACTCTGGGTTGGGGTCCAGGGTAAGGGTAGGGTAATATAATCGGGTTTCGATTTTGCCAAGGGTAAAGGTAGGGTTAAATTTTATCCTACCCTTTTATTTCCCATATACGGATTACCCCGGGTTTAACCTAGGTTAATTAAACCTGGAAAATTTTCGTAAGTCTAATATAAAGTATAACTTTTCAACACAAATTTCCATTTAGTACTTTAAAGTACTTAATATTCAAAATTCAGTCACAAAATATAGCAACTTTCCTTTCCTTAGTACTGATTCACAAAATAAAATATTACAACTTAATTAAATTCATCCAAAATATTACATCTTAATCAAATTCATCTAAAATATTATATTTCACTTTAAACCACATAAATTATCTTCATGTGTTGAGAAGTTCCGAGCTTCTTCCTTGCGCATTCCTGTTACTTACACCATTCCCAAATAAATCAGCAGTTGAGTTGAATATATTAAGGCTTTAAGCCTTAAGCCTCAGAAAAGTTTCATCATTGGTGACGGACCTACAGTTACACCAAGGTGGGCTGAAACCCACCTAGAACTTAAAAAAAAAAATTAATAGGTTTAGATTATATTTATAGTCAGGTCTAATTATAATTAGGACATATTAATTAGTATTTAAACTCTTAACCTAACAACAAATTTAATAAATCTTTACCTTTTATTCTATCAAATTATTTAAAAAAAATTTCTTTTACATTTTGTACCGCGGCTTGCAAACAATTTCCTGGTAATTTTTTATTTTATTTTGCCTATTGTTTATATAAATATAAATTGTTTGATATTTATGATATTTAAAATTTGTGTTTAAATGTTTAATATAAAATTGAATTGATTTTGTTGTAGCCTGTAAATCATTGAACAACAATTTTTTTTTCTCAATCACCGACCAAGAAAACTCGCAAAGGTATTGATAAAAATACGATCATGGAGTGTTTTCAACAGTTGAAAACTCGCAAAGGTCGACTATAATTTCTAGGGAATTTTTAATTTCTAATTTTTTTTATATTTATTAAAAAACACTTATCATCGATATTTTATATTTATTTGATCTTTTTAAATAAAATTTAATGAATTTTATATTTTATGTTATATTTAGTAGAAAACTCTTAAAAAAATTATGGGCCGTTTCCCCGAACCCTCTCTTATATTAAGCCTCCTTACACTACAATCTCTAAGTCCGCCACCGGGCTGGAATAACTTATAATTTATTAAATTATCATACGCCTCGTGTAATAAACAATGTCATTGGTCTCAGATATAGTTGAAAAATATCACGGGATTTCGGGAAAGCCAACTATACCTTATCACCAAATTGTGTTGTAAATACATAGTCAAATGTTACATCCATTGGTACAACTGTAACACAATCCCGTCCAACAGAATGATGCGATGACCAAATGTTAGTGTTCTTATGTGCCATAATAGTAAATAAAGTTTGCTAGGATTTAAATATCTAACCCAAAGCACTAGTCTACTTGTGATGGATGAGCAAGGAAATGGAGTAATTAATTGACCCCACTTAAGGAAGCAACACACAGCAGAGGCCGAGAGACAAAGACGCTACAGAACGAAAACACCTTTATACATTACTAGATTCGCCTTATTTACCGACGACACGTCTCGTCGGTAATTACCCGTATTTCGTCGTTAAACGTGATCAGCGACGACATGTCGTCGCTAATCTATCGTCTCTATCGATTCGTCGCTAATTGGTCCATTAGCGACGAAATGTTGTGATTTCGCCCCTAATTACTGTCGTCGCAAAATTTACAAGTTAGTGATCGACGCAACGTTGTCGGTGATTATATAATGATTAACCAATATCATAAGGTTATTGTTAAACACCAATTTAACAGATTATTGAATTTTATAGATATATTAAATAGTTCAACACAATATTAAAAGACGACAGTCAATTTTAAAATAATTAACAACTCCAGAATTAGAAAGAAAATCCAAAGACAGAGATGAGAGAACAACAGACTAATCAATGAAACTTGATATTATTCTCATATCCATTTCTTATTTCATTTCCTAGTATATATAATAGACAGGTAACTACTGATAACCGATGTTTCTATATATTTTTTACCTAGTGTACTAAACTTCAGGGTAACTTTCTGATTTGCTTTGTCGTAATAAGTTAGGGTCCAAAACCTAAAATTTATATATCTATATAAGATTATCAAAGATACCCCATTTAGTATTATATCATCATCTTCCTAAATAGTATGTGTCTCAACACTCTTTTAATATCACATATAAATCGGAGATAGCAAAGTTTAAGTATAACCTAAATAAATTAATAATCAAACAACAAGAACTATACGGACACTTTAATATCTGATACTAAAAATACATGTCACCATAATGTTAACCACTTAAACATATGATCGATCTTTAAAGAGACAACTAAGTTTACATCAAAATATCCCTCCCTCTACATCTGCAATATCTTCCAGATCTAATGATGCTTTGTTCCACATCTCAAGCTGGTCACGTTGCATCACAGGTTCCAGCATCCGCTGAAATAAGTGTTGTGTCTGATGGAATGAATGATAATCACTTTCTCCTCTAAAGGTGATATGTCTTTCTGGAAATATATTGAAGCTTGTTCTATTGACAAACTTTTGTTTCCAATATTCACCTTCAACTGAGTTGCCCGGGTCACCAAATTTCTCAACGTACTTATTCTTCCATAACTCATCACTAGACGATAAGTACCTTAACTCTTTGGAAACACAGCTCATTTTAGCTACATCTTTACCTCGTAAGAAACCTAATATTTTCAGTTTGAGTTCAGCAGGAAGAAGCGTAAAGCATGGTGGAAGCAATATACCAGCATTTTCACTCAAATCAATCAACAATGGCAATGCAAGTCCATCCTTCACACTCCTCCAAAACTCAAATACTTTCTTCTCAACATAAGTGGAGGAAACTCCGTACAAATTATCAGCTAATCCAGAATTGAACCAAGCAACTTTAAACAAAGGCAATAACTCATAAACATCAAAAGTCAGGCTATACACTACAGATTTATGTATTAATAAACATGCATCTACAGTTATAGACTTGCTTAACTTATTAAATTTTAAAACAACAGTGTCGATTGACAATGTGGTATCACAAATCATCACAGGCAGGGTATAATACAAAGAACGTCTATCATTTTGAAATTGAAAGTGATTCACCTCCATTCTTGACACAGGGTCAATTCCGACAAACCCAGACTCCAATAGTATAGCATGAATTGCAGTAACTAAGAGCTCTTGATCACGGTCACCAAGGTCATCCAACTTCGTAAATGCTTTCCTCAAAATCTCAGGCAGGTTATCCGACTTTAATTTAAGGATTTCAATTTTGTGGGCTAGTTCAGTTTCCATGGCAGGGAAGGAATTTTTGGGAAAAGGAGGCTCACACAACTCCTCTTTTAATGCTTTCCTCAAAATATCGGGCGGGTTTGTAAATTGGCAGTCCTCTGACGATCGATTGTGGGTTTCTATGATTTCCATGGCAGAGAGAAGAATCTTTTGGGAGGAAGAGTGTTTTTGGGGAGGGTTATGACGTTGATGGAGAGAGATTGGGGATGATTTATGTATAGAGGCAATTATTTTAAAAGTTTTATACCTAATTATGTAATTAAAATCTGACTATAAACAAAAAGTTGTCCAAAAAGTCTCCAACTTTTTTACTACTGGACAAAATAAAAGGAAAAAAATGAACCATTAAAGTTTTATTTTGAGACCTCTCTCTCTTTCACACTCTTTTGCGTATCTCATCTCCCTACCAACAACTGCTTATTCCTTCGATGCCTTACCTACCAACGGAGCCACTCTCCACTGTCGTGGCCCCCTCATCACCATCTTCACCTCCTCTTTCTCTAGCTCTCTTCCCGTTCTCTGGTCACGAAACCGCCGCCGCCTAAAACCTACGCCACCATCTTCATAACAATCAGAACCCGATCTTCTTCACGACGAGATCTCAACAGTGGCCAGTCTTCACCTCTTTACCGCCAGTCTTTGCCGCCTCTCCTTCAACGCTAGTCTTTGCCGCCTCTTATTCGACGCTCCTCTGCATGAAAATCATGTCGCCGTTCGTGGACCATTTTCACCTCCTGAATCTAAGCTCCACCGTTCGTGGACCATTCTCACCTCCTGAGCCTGGCGCCGCCACCTGTTTCTTTTATTCATTGTTTCTTTTTCTTTTTTTTTTCATCAATTTTCTTTTGTTTTGCGGGGAACATTGGGCGCCGCTTCGTGGACCAATGTGAAGAGATTACATTTTTTTGTTTTTTTATGGTTCGATCCAACGTCGAGTTGTAAGAGTTTGGATTTTGTTTTTTCTTTTTTATTCTGTTGTCGAGTGTGAAGAGATTAGGTTTTATTTTTTAATTTTTTATAATTTTCTGTTAAAAACAGAGTGTGAATAGATTTCCTGTTTTTTTATCTAAATATCTATATAATAAAGCAGAACCAAAACTAATTTACCCTATTTGTCCTCAAACTCCCCCGTTAGTCTCATAATTCTCTCATTTGGCTCATAATTCCCCCATTTGGCTCATAATTCCCCCATTCATCTCATTCTTTCATTTATTATATTTATTATATATATACATACGCATGAAAATATTAAATAATATAAAATCCATTTAACCTTCATATAAATAAAATTATAAGAATTCAAATTAAGTTTCATATAAATAAAATTTATTCCTTTTTATTAAAATTTACAAAGTACTAAAAAAAATTAAAAAAAATTCAATATTTATTATAAGAAAAGTTCAACTAGATATAATATAAAATTTAAAAAAATCACTTTACTTTACAATATTTAAATAATTTTTTATTTCTTTTATTTTCTTTGTCAAAAAATGTATAATTTTGAAAGAAATCATTTCAACTTTATAATAATAATTTTTTAAAACAAAAAATATATTGCTTCATCCAATAAAAATTATAGAATATTAAAAAGTTAAAATGAAATTCATAAGATATAAAAATTTAAAATTAATAAACTCTTAAAAGATAATTAATAATTAAAATAATCTGATAATTGACCATTAAATTCATTATATCTCTATATCTATATAATAAAGTACTTTTTTATACGGGTTGGACCCTCTACAAAAAAGACGAGCATGATCGTCTTTGGTCCCTTAATTATTTTCTATATATTAATTGCATTAATTTTTTTCTAATAAAAACTTAATTTATCGACATCTAAAAGTTCCGTATATGATCCACCGCAAACATCTAACCTTAACCTAAATTCTTATCTGTAACCTAAACCTTAACTTTAACCTTAACCTCAAAGTCTACCTCAACCTCAACCTTAGAATTAAACTTAACATCAACCTCTAACTTAAATTTAACCTTAACTTTAACCTTAACCTCAACCTCAACCCCAATCTCAACCTTGAATTAAACTTAACATCAACCTCTAACTTAAATTTAACCTTAACATTAACCTTAAACTTGACCTTAACCTTCTCCTTAACCCTAGCCCTGGCCCTAGCCCTCGACCTAGCCTTAACCTTAGCGTTAGCCTTAGTCTTAGTCTTAGCCTTAGCCTTAGCCTTGGCCTTACCCTTAGCCTTAGCCTTAGACTTTGTCTTAGCCGTAGCCTTAGCCTTAGCCTTAGCCTTATACTTAGCCTTAGTCTTAGCCTTAACCTTAGCCTTAGCCTTAACCTTAGCCTTAGCATTAAAATTATCCCTAGCCTTGGTCGTAGCCTTAGTCTTAGCCTTAGCCTTAACCATAACCATAAACCTAACATTAATCTTAAACTTAACCCTTAACCCCTTAACACCTTAACTCCTTAACCTTAACCTTAACCTCAACCTCAACTTTTTAACTAATAATTTTAACCATATCCTTAACCCTAACCTAACATTAACCTTAATCTTAACCTTAACCTTAAACTTAAACTTAAACTTAAACTTAAACTTAAACATAAACTTAAACTTAAACTTTAACTTAAACTTAACCTTATTGTTAACGTTAACCTTACCCTCACCCTTACCCTCACCCTCACCCTTACCCTCACCCTTACCCTTAACCTTAACAATAATATTAACCTCAACTTTAACCTTAAACTTAACCATAACCTTAGATATTACACCTTAAACCTAAACCTTAAACTTTAAACCATAAACCTAATCTTCATCTTCACCTTAACCTCAACCTTCACTTTAAACTTAAAGCTTAAAAATTTACCTTAAAATTAACCTTAAACCTTGAACCTCAAACCTTAACCTTTACCTTAACCTTAAACCTTAAATTTAACTTTCACCTTCACCTTCATCTTTACTTTTTTAACCTTTATCTTAACCTTAAAGTTAAAACTTAACTTTAACATTAATTATAAAATTAATCTTAACTTGAACCATGAACCTTAAAGCTTAAAGCTTAAACCTTAAACCTTAACCTTAACCTTAATACTTAAAAACCCCTTATTCTTCTCATAATTAATTAATTAATATATATATATATATATATATATATATATATATATATATATATATATATATATATATATATATATATATATATATATATATATATATATGTATGTATATACCTTCACTTTAAACTTAAAGCTTAAAAATTTACCTTAAAATTAACCTTAACCTTAAACCTTGAACCTCAAACCTTAACCTTTACCTTAAACCTAAAATTTAACTTTCACCTTCACCTTCATATTTACTTTTTTAACCTTTACCTTAACCTTAACCTTACCTACCCTTGACCTAAAGCTTGATTTTATCCCTTAACCCATAAACTTAAACCTTAACCTTAATATTAACCTTAACTCTTACCTTAACCTCAACCTCAACCTCAACCTTAAACTAAAACTTAACCTTAACCTTAACTTGAAATTTAACCATAACCTTAGCCTTCACTGTATCCTTAGTCGTAGCCTTAGCCAAAGCCTTAACCTTAACATTAACCTTACCCTTAAAATTAAAATAACCTTAACATTAACATTAACCTTAATTCTAACCTTACCCCTTAACTTAACCTCAACACCTTAATTATTAACCTCAACCATATCCTTAACCTTAACCTAACATTAAACTTAACCTTAATCTTAAATTTAATCTTAACCTTAATCTTGACATTAACCTTAACCTTAACCTTAACTTAACCTTAAACTTAACCTCACCCATAAAATAATTTCCATATTCGTCTCATAATTCCCCCATTCATCTCATTCTCTCATTTATTATATACACATGCACATGACTCAAATATATACACATTACTATATACGCATGAAAATATTTAATAATATATAATCCACTTAATCTTCATATAAATAAAATTATAACAATTCATATTATTTTTCATAAAAATAAAATAATTAATAATATATAATCCACTTAACCCTCATATAAATAAAATTATAAGAATTCATATTAATTTTCATATAAATAAAGTTTATTCCTTTTAATTAAAATTTACAAAGTACTAAAAAATAAAAAAAATTCAAAATTTATTATACGAAAAATATAATTAGATACAATATAAAATTAAAAAAAAAATCACTTTACATTACAATATATAAATAATTTTATTTTATTTTATTTTTTATTGTCAAATATGTATACTTTTTACAGAAATCATTTCAACTTTATAAAAATAAATTTTCAAGACAAGAAATATATTGATTCAACCAATAAAAAGTATAGAATACTATAAAGTCAATATGAAATTCATAGAATAATAAATATATATATGTTTATAATATAAAAAATTAAAATTAATAAACACTTAAGGATAATTAAGAATTAAAATTATGTCATAATTGACCATAATCTATATAATAAAATACTTTTTTAAACGGGTTGGACCCTCAACAAAAAAGACGAGTATGATCGTCTTTGGTCCCTTAATTTATTTATTCACATTAATTGCATCAATTTTTTTCTAATAAAAACTTAATTGTCCCTTATCCCACTCCATTAGACATCTAAAAGTTCCGTATTTGGTCCACGCTGACCGCAAACCTCTAACCTTAACCCAAATTCTTAACCATAACCTAAACCTTAACCTCAAACTCAACCTCAACCTTTGAATCAAACTTAACATCAACCTCTAACTTAAATTTAACCTTAACATTAACCTTAAACTTAACCTTAACCTTCTCCTTAACCTTAGCCCTGGCCCTAGCCCTCGACCTATCCTTAGACTTAGCGTAAGCCTTAGTCTTAGTCTTAACCTTAGCCTTGGCCTTACCTTTAACCTTATCCTTATCCTTAGCATTAGCCATACTCTTAGTCTTAGCCTTAGCCTTAGCCTTAGACTTAGACTTATCCTTAACCTTAGCCTTAGCCTTAGCCTTCGCCTTAGCCTTAGCCTTCGCCTTAGCATTAGCCTTAGTCTTAGACTTAACCTTAAACTTATACCTAGCCTTAGTCTTAGCCTTAGTCTTAGCCTTAGTCTTAGTCTTAGCCTTAGTCTTAGTCTTAGCCTTAGTCTTAGTCTTAGTCTTAGACTTCACCATAACCATAAACTTAACATTAACCTTTAACTTAACCCTTAACTCCTTAACCCCTTAACCTTAACCTTAACCTCAATCTCAACTTTTTAACTAATAACCTTAACCCTAACCTAACAATAACGTTGAACTTAACCTTAAACTTAAACATAAACTTAAACATAAACTTCAACTTAACCTAATTGTTAACGTTAACCTTACCCTCACCCTTACCCTTAACCTTAACAATAATATTAACCTCAACTTTAACCTTAAACTTAAACATAACCTTAGATATTACACCTTAAACCTACACCTTAAACTTTAAACCATAAACCTTAATCTTCACCTTCACCTTAACCTTAACCTTAACTTTAGTTTAAACCTTAAATATTTACCTTTAAATTAATCTTAACCTTAAAACTTAAACCTTGAACCTCAAACTTTAACCTTTACCTTAACCTTAAACCTTAAATCTTAAATTTAACTTTCACCTTCACCTTCATCTTTACTTTTTTAACATTTATCATAACCTTAAAGTTAACTTTAACCTTAATTATAAAATTAATCTTAAATTAAACCATGAACCTTAAATCTTAAACCTTAAACC